>JARHVA010002376.1:2135000-2257500 GCA_037957365.1 Torreya grandis | reverse complement strand
TGTTGGTCACATGTAACCGACGGTGGTCAAGTAAGTACCAACATCAATCATGTGTAGACTAGCAGGGTCAGTAGTGTCAGGCAGGATAAGACCAACGTCAGTCAAATAGGAACTGACATTGGCAGAAGGGACACCGGCGTTAGCTAGGGAAATGACATCGGCAATCAAGGTCAGTGTAGGGAACTGACATCGGTCGAGTGCAGACTGGGAGATGGCTGAGATCGGTCACTAGAACAGATGTTGGGCAGATAACAAGCTATCAAGAAGTCTCAAATGCCCATATGGAGGACTAAAAGGGTATGTGAACCTCATATTCATTGTTCACCTTCTTTATTTTATTTTTTGCTTACTGATGGTCAAGAACTAGGAAGATATGAAGAGGCAAAATAGGTAGAATCTAGAAACAGTGGGAGCTTGGCATGGATGAGGAATGGATTCCCAAGTTAGAGAAGAGAGTGGATGGACACGTGAGATGGAAGGCCAGGGTATATGGTCTTGAGTAGGCTGCAGGACAATGGAGGTTTGACCATTGTATTTCTCTTTACCAATTTGGATAATATTAGCTACATTATCCTGTTACTGTATTGTGTGCTTGTTGCAGGGTTACACAAGCAGGGAGTTTCTGAGCTAAAGGTAAAGTTAGTTTAGATAGGTGTCATGAAGAATTTTGGAGCAGTGAAATTCTTTGGCATGAGAGACATGGAAGATCACAGGTTGATTTTGTCTCCAGTGGGAGTTGTCAAAAAGTTTAGATGTGGCAGGGGACTTGGATGACAGGTATAGCATCACAGGATGTGTGGTGGTTGGTCTTCAAAATTGAGCTTGAAGATGGAGGTGCCTGAGATGGTTAGTGGAGGTTGTCGTACAAGTGCAGTTGTTTATCTCCAAGTGGGAGATTGTTAAGTTATGGAGCTAAAAGCTTCACCAGGGTGCTAATCAGGGAGTTACTGAGTGCAACCAGTAACCGGCATCAAAAGTATTATCGACGTCAGTCAGGCAGGGACCAGGGATTGGCTAACGTCAGTCAAGAGCAGACTGACATCAACTAACATCAGTCACCTATGCGTGTGCATGCACTTACATGTGTTTTCCAGAATGTGTTTCTAGAATTAGACTCATCTAATTTAAGAGGTCCAAGAGTGTTTGCATGTTGAAGACTAATTTAAGTCTTGAGTCTGTGTTTCTAATTATTATAATTAGAGGTCTAATTATTGTATGCATGGGATCTTATTTAAAGACCCATGAGGCATCTATTTTAATTAAGGCAAGTAAAGCTTTGAAGCAAGAAAGCAAGGTCAAGGAGATCTGTAAGGTGTAAGGTCAAGGAGATCAGCTGAAGCATTCAAGGAGGGGATAACAACTCAAGTTGTTGAGTTGGTTGTGGTTGAGCAAGAGAGAGAGGGAAGAAGTCCTTGAGGTGTGGCAAGCCTTAGAGGTGGAAGAAGAAGTGGCATCTTCTTTATTATATTTTATTCTGAAGAGTATTTAATACAAGATTGTGTATTGTCTCTCATATTCTTTGTTGTTTCAAGTTTCTAGTTACTTAATCATTCTGGTATAATTCCATGTTTAATTGCTTATAAGAAAAGTAATCAATTGTGCTTCCATGGGTTCCTAACAGAAAACATTAGTAGAGGGGTAAAAAACTAGGGTAAGTTAGTTTTAGGATAAGTTGGATGGTTTTGTGGGTAGGTTTTTAAGTGAAATTATAATTTTTAAGTTTTGGTCATTTGGCCTTAGGGCTGAACCAGTCATCGACATCGATGAGCTCCATCGATGTTGGCTAACATGAAATTGAGATCGATAGGTGCCTATTAACATCAGTTGATACTAAGGCCTATAAAGTATCAATGTCAATATTAGCATCAACATAAATGACTACAAAAAAGTATAAAAATAGGAAAAAGGGTGAGTGTGGATCCCCAATGGAAGTATTCAACTAGCCTAATGGTTGAGATAGCCTCAAAAGACCCCGTGTCGATTGAGTGCTACCTACATAGCCCAATTTAGGGCCTCAAGCCAATGTAGTTCTCCCAAAGCCTAGGAAAAAGTTCTATAAAGGTGTGATAGGGTAAATTGGTAAAAAGGTAAGTTGAGATAGGTCGAGAGGTCTAGGGCTTAAAAGATAGGTCATAGTGTCAAGAGTTAGGGATATAGGTCATGAGGCCTAGAGTTGTGATAAGTAGGTAGGCCTAGGGTAGAGAGAGAGAGGCTATGAAGCCTAGAGTAGAGAGGAGAGAGTAGGTTAGATAATTAGGTGGGTATATGGCTAAGCTAACCTCAAGAGACCCCGTGTTGATTGAGTTTTTCCTACATAGCCCAGTTTAGGGCCTCATACCAATGTAGTTCTCCCAGAGAGAAGGGAAAAAGGTGGTGATAGAGTATATTAAAAGGTATGTGACATGAGTTATGTGTGTATAGATGTAGGTGAGGATGGAGTTGACATTAAGAGATCATATATCAAGGCTATTGACATGTATGAGGAGATATGTCACTCTAGATGAGTGGGAGTACATGGCAGTCATGGGGTTAGGAGTGTGATGGTATTATTGAGATGCTTAGGATGTGTCCCTAATGATAGCATTAATTAAGATGTGGGATCACACCACCAACACCTTCCATTTGTCAATCAGAGAGTTGATAGTGACTTAGGAGGATGTTTATAGGATTTTGTGGCTACCACTCCAAGGTGAGGAGTTATTCTCATGCTCAAGAGAGGAGCATGATATACACATGGTCACATTATATGGAGA
This sequence comes from Torreya grandis, assembly GCA_037957365.1. NCBI lineage: Eukaryota > Viridiplantae > Streptophyta > Pinopsida > Cupressales > Taxaceae > Torreya > Torreya grandis. Next base: position 2,254,747 of record JARHVA010002376.1, on the reverse strand, counting down.
GCATGTTAGTGAGGTGACTTACCATTTTATGAGTTTCACATATGAGCCACTCTATATGGTTGATAAGGAGAAACATCATCTAAGCATCTTGATGATGATCAAGATCATGGTGTATGCATTACTAGATGTACATGGTAGAAGATTTATGATTGCATTGATAGGTGTTATTGCACAGATGGTTGAGCAATGGACCATTTTTGCTTGGGGCCCAATATTTTTAGCATAGTTATACAAAGAGATATGAGTTTTGAGGCTATGATGGTGATATAGTTTGTGTGTTGACCATTTATTACACTATTGGGTATATGAGCACATCATGGTGATATGCCCATTAGGGCTACCTACCATGATCCTAGCTATCTTCAGGGTTGGGTTTAGACAGTTGAGAGAGGGCATGTCACAAACTTGAGTGGATAGCATGGTGCAAGACATTACCTATTATAGGAACGTGATTGATGGCTTGATCCCTATAGATATTTTTTGGAGATTGTATCTGACATACCCATTTTTTATAGGATAGGCACAGTAGCTTGTGGGCTTGTAAAGCTCACTATGGGTCAGGGGTAGATGAATTGGTGAGTTAGAGATGGTACCCATGGCACAGGGCAATATTTATTTTGGTATACTATAGGATATTCCATGTACCTTCCCTTGATATAGGAGGTATGACATAGAGGCACCCCTAACATTTCCTTAAGAGATAGATGGGCCAAATTTTGAGGAGCTACTAGCAAGTTTAGGTGTTAGAGATCCAGGCTGCATAATAGCCAATATAGCTTGGTGGGTAGGGTTACATCTGGTGGTGGAGGTCAGGAGGCTACCACCAGATTTATAAGGGCTAGTGAGAGAGAGGGATGGAGTGGTACAAGCTTAAGATATAGCCTAGGGATAGGTTTTAGCCTTACAAGGGTAGGTGGTGATATTACAGGGTCAAATTAAGGCACTACGTGGTGAGGTTGTAGCACTACAAGGCTAATTTATAGTTTTATAGGGTCAAGTGACTATAGTGATGGTAGAGATAGATAGCCTAAGAGCAATAGGTCAAGTTGATCCTCCTCTTCCACCACCATAAGGACCAGTATAGGCTAGGACATCATTAGGTGTTATGGGAACTCCAAAAAATATATTTCTAGAGAGATATTCAACTGCCTTGGATGAGATTGGCTATTATGAGAGGGTGATTAGAGAGTTTTTGTAGATTTAAATATTTTTAGAGTTTAAAGAGTAGGAGTGGTATATATCATGTGCCATAGCTTCTAGCTCTCGTAGACATAGATGAGTAGAGAGTGGTGAAGACACTACTTCATCATGACCATGGAGAGAGCCTCAAGGACCTTGAGTGTCATAGTTTTCCAATTTTGATTATATATGTTATATGTATACTAGCCTATGAGTTAAAGATGTGAGATGTATATCTTGAGAGAGAGATATGATTTTATGATGATGTAGATGATTATTATTTTGATCACACACACACACACACACACACACACACACACACACACACACACACACACACACACACACACACACACACACACACACACACACACACACACACACACACACACACACACACACACACACACACACACACACACACACACACACACACACACACACACACACGCATGCACGCGCATGCATGCACACATACATGCACGCACACACACACACATGATATTTTAATTTATTTCTATGTTGAGATGTGTTTATTGTGATTATGATGATGATATGGATGATGATAATTTTATGCTATGTTAATTTGATGTTAATGTTGATCATGTTAGTTAAGTTAGACTAGCCTTTCCCATATATGTGATGGTATATGCATAGTTGGTTAGTTAGTTTCATCTTAGCATTTTCCCATATTTCATGATGGTGTATGCGTAAAATGAATAAATTGGTTATGTTAGTTTATTTTAGAATTTTTCCATATTTGTGATGGTGTATGCATAAAATAAATTGAGTAGGCTTTGATAGTGTTTCTTGTGTTTAAATAGAGATATTGACATGTGATGTGGATCGGAAAATAAAGAGGCAAAATGCTTGTGCATTGGCAAAGACCATAATTAAAACATAAATAGGCTCAGGAAAATGAGCCTCTTTCATGCCTTATATCTTTGAACCATTTTGTTTGTTAGATAATCAGTTTTTTTACCTTATGTTAAGTGAGCTTCACAGTCCCTTGAAAGAGTATGAGGGGAATAGGGGTAAAATGAGGGAAAATGTTTAGGTAGAATAACCTACAAAGTAGAGATGGTATGCCCCTTTTGTAGGTGACCCAAGAGCTAATATAGGCAAGTCCATGACTTAAGGATTTTTTTTTTGTGTAAGTTGATCAATGCAGGAAGCCTAAAATGGGATTTTTTATGGGTTAAGATTGTATAAAGCTGATCGATGTGAGAAGTCTTTTTCATTTGTTTTTCCCTTTGAGAACAAAGCCTGGCTTAGCCATCCTTCAAGGGACTAGTCTAAGAATTTGTTTTTAATTTAAAATAGCTGTCCTTTAAGGGAGCAGTCTATTGATAGTAGTAAATGAAAGTTACGTAGTTGTCCTTTAAGGGAACAATCTATGTTGAGAAGTATGACCTGAGACTTTATAACTTTTTCAAATATCCCATTTTTTTATTTTTATTTTTTTGCTTTTTTTTTCTTTTAGTCATGGACAAGACTATAAGGGCTTACAAGTTTTCCACTTTGAGGGCAAAACCATACCACTATGTAAGTTAACTAAGTGTATAGGAGTAAGGGTGAAGAGGAAGGGAAATGAATGTAATAGGGAAGCTCAAGGGATGAGCTCAAGTTAAACACAAGGTAAAGTGATGCTTGTTTAACAAAATAATGGTCATAGGTGTAAGGCATTTAAAGTCTTGGGTTATAGTCTTGCTTCAAGAGAAGATAAGTGATAAGTTCCTGAGCCATACTTGTGAGTTATGATATAAGTTCCAATCCAATTAGGAGAAAACTCACCCCATTTGATTTTCTCCATGTTTGTCACATGTTGATTTTCTTTTAAAATGAGATCTCCTATATTGAAATCTCATTCTTTGAGGTTTTTTTATAATCACATTTGATATGCTCTTGATAGATTTGGAGGTGGTTAAGGGCTATGAGATGACGTTCATCAAGTAATTCAAGTTGAGCCAAACATTCTTGGTGAAAGTCATCATTAGTAAGTATGTATTGTAGAGAAATGTGAAGAGAAGGAATTTGGAATTCAAGAGGCAAAATAGACTCCATCCCATATACTAATGAAAAAGGTGTAGCACTTGTAGGGGTTTGAATTCTAGTGGGGTAAGCCCATAAAGCAAAAAGAATGTGTGTGTGCCAATCCTTGCTCATATCATTAACCACCTTTATGAGAAATTTGGTCAATGTTTTGTTAGAAGCTTATGCCTGTCCATTAACTTGTGGATAGTATGGTGATGAGAATCTTAATTTGATTCTGAATGTATCACAAAGACTTTGAATAGTCTTATTTTTGAAAAATCTGCCATTATCTATTATAATCTTATTAGGGACACCAAAATGATAGATAATATGATGATTGATGATGTCAACAATTTTTTTAGCTTTAGTGGAGATGAGAGGGATGGTCTTGACCCACTTGGTGAATTATTCAATGGAAATAATGATAGAGGGATGAATGAGGGTTAATCTCTCTGATTAGATCTAAGCCCCATTGGGAAAAGGGCCAAAAGTCTTTGATGACTTGTAATACATGACTAGGAATGTGAAGGAGGTTAGTGTGTTGTTGACACTTGATGCAATGTTAAATTTAATCATAACAGTCTTGATGAAGTGTGGGCCAATAATAGCCAAGTCAAAGGATACATTTGGTAATTGTGTGACCATTGAAATTCCCACCAAAAATCCCATCATGCACTTCCTTAATAATGAAGGGAGTCTCAGTATTAGTGAGGCATCTAAGGAGAAGACCATCAAAACCTCACTTCTAGAGAAGTCCCCCTATTACAGTGTAATGAGAGACACATTTTATGAAGGCATGTTTCCCATTATTAGAGAAATTAGAAGGGGTAATAAATAAGGAAAGATAATCCATGATTTGTTTGTACCATAAGTCATGTGGGTTGGTTGTTACATTTATGACAAAGAGGATGTTAGCTAAGACATAGGAGGGTAATTTTAAGTGATGCATGGTGACATAAATTCTTGAGGAAGAGTATGAAGAGGGTATGTGTGAAGCTAGTGAATCCATCATGTCAACAAACTTGTTTGTAGATTGAGGAATAGTTTGTAAGAGATAAGAGTCAAATGATCCCAAGAGCATATCTACATGATGTTTATACCACTATATAATTTCATTTTTGCATAGGTAGGAACCATTAACTTGGTTACCCACTAGCTGAGAATCACCAAAAATGGTTATAGATTTGATACCCAAGAAGAGAGTTGTTTGAAGTCTTAGAATCAAAGCCTCATATTTGGCCATATTTTTAGTGCATTCAAAATATAGTTTAAATGAAAAAGGCATAGGCTCATCATCTAGAGGAATAAGAATGACCGCCACCATGTTGACATTTAGATCTGTCAAAGAACATCATCATTTGATAGGAGATGTCATTAGTGGAGAGTGTTGCAATGGATTCATCAATGAATTCAAGGTTTGAAGATTGATTTTTAGGTAAAAGGGTAGCAGCTAACTATTCAATGATTTTTTACCCTTTAATAGACTTTTTCTAAATGAATTCTAAGTCAAATTTAGTAAGAAGCATGAGCCACCAAGCTACATGTTGGTTATTATATGGTTTGGAATGCATGTATTTGAGGGGATCAATATGGGTAACCACATAGGTTTCGTGATTCAGGAGATAATGGTGAAGCTTAGAGGCATAAAAGACCAACACAAGGTAAAGTTTTTCAGTATAGGTCTATCAAGTCTCATAATCAATAAGTGTTTGGTTTATGTAGTAAACTGCCTACACTCGATGTGTGATCATAACACCTAGAGAATGGTATATTAAAGAGATGTATAGGTAGAAAGGCTAATTTTCCTTAGGTGGAATAAGAACTAGTGGGGAAATGAGATATTTTTTAATTGCATCAAAATCCTCTTGGCAATCTATATTCCAATGAAAGGAGACATCCTTTTTTAGGAGATGGTGAAAGGGTTGGCAACAATCTGACAACTGGGAGTTAAAGTGGTGAATTGACTAAATTTTGCCTTATAGGCTGTAGAGTTATTTGATATTAGTAGGTGGATGCATCTATAAGATTTCTCTAACCTTATTAGGATTGACCTTGATACCACATAAAGAAATGATAAAATGTAAGAGTTTATCGAAAAGAACACCAAAAACACATTTCTTTGTGTTTAGTCAAACATTATATTGGAGGAGATGAGAAAATATAATTTCAATAGTTATCAAGTGATCTTGATGAAGTTTATACTTGCTAAGTGAGTCATCTACATAATCTTCCATAATTTTGTGTAGGAGATCATGAAAAATGTAAGTCATGGCACATTGGTAAGTTTCACCAGTGTTCTTTAGGCCAAAAGGCATGACTTAATAATAGAAAGTCCCCCATGGGGTACTAAAGGTTATCTTATGTTGATCCTCAAGAGTGACCAAGATTTGATTATATCTAGAGAATCCATCTATAAGTGATAGCATCTCATGGCTGGCTGTTAGATCAACATGTTGGTCGATACTTAGCAATGTGAAATAATATTTTAGATAAGCAAGGTTTAAATCATGATAGTAGGTGTAAATGTGGATTCCCCTAATCACTTTTATGATAGGAAAAATATTGGATATCCAATGCGTGTAGTTAATGGGTTGGATAAATTTTATAGAAAGGAGGCATTAGAGCTCTTCTTTGATAAGGAGAGTAACACGAGGATGCATCTCGTGAAGCTTCTACTTAATAGGTTTAGCATCTCAATTTATGATAATGTTATGGGTGATGATAGAGGGGTAAACACCAAGCATGTCATTGTAAGACCAAGCAAAGGCTTTGCTATGGTCATTAAGAAATATGGCATAATCAGCTTGCTTAGAGAAATATAAAGATTGGCCAATCTTGAGGATGCAAGGGTTACTATGAGAGGTAGGTTGATGTTAATGGTGGATTCATTTAACATAGCTTGTGTTTCATATGGGAGTGATCATTGGATATAGGAATCATTCATACCCATGTAGGTGAGGATTATGTCATCATCTTGACATTGGATAGTGTTAATAGTAGGAGAATCTTCATCAATTATTTTAGGATTAATGAGAGGAAAGGACTTTGTTTCTTTACCCTGACAATAGGTGATAGGCCCCAAATGGATGGCATTTATTGAAAAAAAATTGGGAGATATAGATACCTCTGATTTGATAGGTGATGGTGGAGAAGAAGGTGAAGAAGGAGAGACTAGTTCTTCAACAATTGGTTCATGGGAGGTTTTAATGAGTTTATTTGGTTCATCATACCCCATTCGATACCTATTTTTGGCATTTTAAATGGTGTTACTAATAGGATATTCAATAGGCATATGGACACCTTGTTTGAGTGACCCAAAACAAATCCTTTTCAAGTACACCTATAGAGATAAGTGTGAGAAAATTTAGGGTTACTCAAGAAAGAGAAGTCATAGGTAAATGGTTATGGCAAAGAAGATGGATTTTTCATAGTAGGAGCTTGATCAATTCCCCCATATGTGAAATTAGTTCAAAGGTTAGGGGGCTCACAAGGGATGACCATCCTAATACAGGGATCATAATTTGGGTGTATGTGAAGCCTTCCATACTCTTTTGGAGTAGAAAACATGTCGAGTGTCAACAAATAATATTCCCTGAGTGACAAACATTAAAAGTTCTCCTCCGTAGGATCTTTATCAGGAATTTGTGTTGCTATTGTTTATATAACTACAAGATTAGAGCTTGTAGAAGCTTCAGAAGTATCATGTAATGAAGATGATGTTTTCAATGGAATGAGAACATCATTGGGACCATAGGTCATGTTACATGTTTTAAATATAAGTGGCTCAGTAGGTATGACATGCACTTGTCCATCATGTTCAAACTTGACATAACAGTGCAAAGTTGAGGGTACACATGCCATGGCATGTATCCAAGGTCATCCAAGAAATATGTTATATTATAACTCTCCTCCCACAACATAGAATAGTTTAGGAATAGTGTCAGGACCTACACATAGTACCCATCATAGTCATTGTAGTATCATTAAGAGAATGGAGTACTGCATTAGTTTGAGACATGAAATTGTTAGGAAGGGATAGCTATTTGTAGGCATGGGTAGAAATAATATTAGTACTAGCTCGCCCATCGATCATAACTCTCTTGACATGATTTTGATCAATATATGTGGTAATAAAAATGGTGTAATCCTAATCTTCAGGGTGTTGAAATGGAATTTCAAAATCACTAAAAGAAATTAGGGAGATAGAATTAAGGGAGCTAACCAAAGATGAAAGAGGTTGGGGATCATCTTATTATACCTCAATCTATTGAAAAACAATAATCAAATCTTGATGGTATTGGGATGATTTTTGGATTAACTCATAAAAAGACATTTTCACAAGAGTTTGGTGAAGCTATTTCACTATTGAGCTTTGAATAATGTCTGAAGATCTTGTTTTAGGAACAACCAAGATGGAAATATTAGGATTAGGAGGAGGAGTGAATTGGAAAAATAATGAGCCTAAGGTTTAGTGACCTTTTCCTTAGCTTTATCTTTTTGGTTTTATGACCATGTGGCCACATTAACTGTGTTGATTTGAAATGTTGGTGAAGGAGGTGGTAAAGGGGTTATGATGACATCTTTGGGTTTGAATTTAGGTGGAATAGTAGGAGGCACTATATATTCCAAAGGTGGAATAACATGAAGGTTAATAGTAGTATCATCAAAGAGAGTGTCAACATTGAAGTGTTGTTTAATAACCATTGTGAGGGCTTTACAACTCTCAGTATCATGTCTAGGTGAATGATGATATAAACACACTGATGTATCATTAAACTAAGATGGCTTCATTATAAGAGGACTATAAGGCTTAATGGGAGGAAGATCTATTATGGAAGATTGCAATAATTGATGTAAGAAAAAGCTTTGGGAGCCTGCAGGTGGGCTCACACTTGTTATGCTAATAGGAGTGGACACTTTCTTATGTTTTGATGCTAAAAATGAAATTTTATGTGGTTCTTTGTTTGGTGACAGTGGAGTTACATGTTTTGATATCACTTTCTTAGTGTCATATGTGGGAGGCCTACCAGATGGTAGAGTTGGGAGTGGAGGTGGCTTAACCTTTTGTTTGGCTTGGTTAGGTGATATTATAACTAAATTAGAGGGGTATGGCCCCAAAATAGACAGTAAAGTCAAGGGTTGAAGAAGGGATCGATGAGATCTAGGGGGCTTAATATTATTCTATAATTTAGGCCATGAAACTCCAACTTGTGATTGAGGAGTTAAATCTAATTTCACTTGTGGATGAATTAAATTAGAAATGGGGCATACACCTAAGGGTCTGATCTACTTCGATGTAACAAATTCCTGTGAGGGTGAGGGTTCTAACAAAGATGACTGAACTTCAAGTGCTTTTGGTGAAGAATCTCTAGCTTTGTCAAAGACCTTGTGGTAAAGGGTAGTAAGGGGATTGGTGGTGAAGTTCAGCATTCATTGTGTTAGATATAGAGTTTTAAACCAGTTCTAAAATGCCGCATGATCTATCTTCGTGGAGGCAAGAAATTATAGACTTTTCACTAAACATGAGAAGGGTTTAGATGAAGTTGATGTAGGCCTTATAGTTATGTATTTATAAAGCGTGATGTTTAGGAAAGAGGGAAATTGTTGGTTTTTGCTACTTTGGGCCAAAGATGAGAAAGAACCACAATGGGGTCCTCTTTGACAAAGATGGGAGAAGAGACATTGTCTACCATGGGTGAAGGGGAGGTAGGTGAAGAAGGTTCCTCAAGAGGGTAAAGCATAGGTCTTATGGCTCCCTCAACATATGGGTGAGGCATGGGTAAAGTATGATCCTCCATAGGTAAAAGAAGGGGTAAGATTGGTACAATTAGAGTAGGCACAATAGGTCTTTTGTCTATTATGGGAGTAGATAATACTAACTCCTCTAAGTAGAAAGGTGAAGTGGGTGGGGTACTAATCTCTATAGGTGGAGGAGAAGTAGGTGAAGAAGGTCCCTCAAGAGGGTATAGTGCAGGAATGATGTTCCCTTCAACATGTGGTTAAATAATAAGTAGGGTGTGGTCTTCAAGTGGTAAGAAGATATGTAATATTGGTACAAATGGAATTGGAATTATAGGCTCCTTAGGTGGCAAAAGGAGTGGTAAATGAGGCTCTTCCTCTTGAAGGAGTGGAATAGGTGAAATAAGATCTTCTACCTAAAGAGGAAGAATGGGAAAAATAAATTCCACTGAATATGGGAGAGGAGTAAATGAAATGGATGTCTCCTATTGAGGGGAAGGTTTAACTAAAGGTATAAGAAAGATCATATTAACCATATGAATATTATGATCACCTGAGTTAGTTATGGACTAGACAATATTTTTATTTGATGAATTGTTAGGAAAAGGGTGTTTGAACACATCCATACTTTGATTAGGGGGTGCATTAGGATTATCCAAGATGATATCACCTGTATCAATCATATCTTGAACAATTTACTTGAGTGTCTTATAGTTATTAGAATTGTGGCCTTTAACTTGATGGTAACCACAAAACTCATCTTCCTTGTACCAATTTGGGATAGGATGGGAAGGTTTAAACTATATAGGAGGTTTGATATGAGGAAGGGTTATGACACCTTGTTACAATAGTTTCTCCAAGATGGATGTATATGACTCCCCAATGGGAGTGTATTGTCTTTATTCATACCATTATTGGAATTACTTGGTCAGATTTTGGGAAGTCAAGGAATTAGATTAGTTTGTGGTTGTGGAAGAGGTTGACATAACAACCACTGCAATGGCGAAGCCTTTAGATTTTTGGTTATATGGAGAAGTTTTAGAGGAGGAGGAGTCATTTGATTTAGAATTGGGATTCTAACTACATAACCTGACTTTGCCTTCATCCATAGTGCAAACCTTGAGTTTCTATGCCATTGTAAAGGCCTCATCAAATGTGCATAAATTTTGTACCCAGAGTGTGGATGAGATGTGATTAGCACATGCCCTTGAGAATATCTCTATAAGATAAAGTTGGGGTAAGGATAAGGAGAGTTGATTGATCAAGCTTCTCTAATGAGTGACAAAATTTGCAATAGACTCATCATCAAATTGTCTAATAGAATAAAGGTCTATTACAAAAACCTTTCTATAAATGTTAATAGAGAAATGGTCTAGGAATATTTGTGTGGGTTGGGTAAATGAGAAAAGGGAATGATGAGGTATAGAGATATACCAATCTAAGGTAACACCTAAAAGAGACATAGGGAAATTATGAATTAGTAAGGCATCATCATGCCATATTAAATAAAAAGCATGTTTAAATGCTCAAAAGTGTTGTTATGTGTCCTATTCACTCTATAAATGAGTAAATTTAGGGAGTTCCCATTGACTTGGATAAGGTCAATTGATTCATTGCATATCTGATCATAAGATAACACATTCTTTGAACCAAAAATAGATATCTCTAGATTAGACATCTTGTTCATCAGTATCTTAATGAGGTCTAGAAGGTGATTAGTTTGGGAGATACCTCCTAAGTTATAAGGAAGTTGATAAGAAGTAGAGAGAGCATATGACATAGCTTGCTAATTTTTTGTTAGAGAAAAATAAGGATAATGAGTCATAGGCTAGGGTGTAAAAATAAAATGGGCTTATCCCATTGGGTTGGAGACTATGCCTTGGTTGGTTGTTGTTATTACAATTTAGATTATTGGCATGGTTAGACTAGATGAAGGGTGAGTCATAACTTAGGTAATTATAGGCATGAGGGTCGAAGGAATAGGTAACACTAAATTTTGGAATGGGATGTGACTTGATTGAATAGGTTGTGGTTGTGAAAGTAGGGAAGTCACACCAGAGTTTAAGTGGGATTGGGTAGTTGGAGATGCTACACTTTGGACATTGTTTATAGTTGGGTTACTCATTGAAGTGTTGGTTTGGGTAACCATAGGGAAAATAGTAGAGGAAACTAAAATTGAGGTTGTCTCCATTAGAGAGGTTGGCATACCATAGATTGGGTCGATTGAATAATTACAAGTCTGGCTCATAGCAAGGTAATTTTGAAGGGCTGCCACAGTGTGATCAAGAAATTTATCAAAATCTTGATCTCCCTCAAGCATAATGGGAATTTGGTTAGGGCTAGGAGTATGCTTTGTATCTGAAGTATGCTCCATGATAGAATTAAAAGTGAAAGGGGAATGTGGAAGTGGTTACTGGCTTACATAATTAGCAAGAATGTTGGCTTGAGTTTGTATCAATACCATGCAAGAAGAAGTATAAATAGTCTTACTACCCTGTATTAGAAGCAAAATAAGGAAAAATCAAGTTTGAGTGTAGGTAAGTGGGTTATTTTAGCTTACTATTTTGAGGGGATGAAATTACACAGTCACTGATGTCGATCACTTGATCGATGTTGATATAAAATGTTTGCCAACGTCAGTGGTTTAACTGATGTTGGTAGGTAAAATATGTCGATGCCGATAGGGTTAATCAATGTCGCCCATTATAATATCTTGGGAGATGAAAATATGATGTTTTAATAAACTAGAAGTTGAAACTAGGTAGAGTAGTGGATGTCAAAGGTCTATGTAAGAAGGAAGAACACTCAAAAAACCTGAGATAATAGGTTATACAAAATGAGTATTAGAAATAGTATTGATTTTGTGAATCAATAAGAAAACATCTTTACCAACTTCAAAATATAGAAGGCAATAGAAAAGCATAAAAAGAGCATATAGCTAGAAAGTATTAAGTCTTAGAGATTAAATTTTAGTCTCATGTTGGCTTATGCCTTAATCAGATAGTGAGAAGAGAATTTGGTTATCAAAGGTACTAAAAAGTAATCTAGAGCTAGTTTCAAGTTAGTTTTAGTGCTCAAGAGGAAATATGTGTTAGACTAGGTACGTGGCTTGTTATAGGATCTTACTCTCTACACTTCATGAACCTAGAGCTAAGATAGGCCACTTAGCCAAAATATACCTTCTGTCTATTGATTATACTCCACCTGAGAATGGAGTGGGTTCTCCCCTTGGTGGTGAAATCTAAGTAGGATAGCCGAGTAGGATAGGGTGATCCACTAGGTGGTGAAATCATGATGGCAATTTTCTCAGGTTAGTTTAGATCTTTGTTTATGTGAATGTGATTTGGTTGTGTAACATAGGTGAAATACAATTCATTCAAAATGCTCATAATTAATGAGGTGAGTTAATATGCAATAAGCAAACTATGAAATGTAGTAAGTTTTAAACCCAAATCTGAAATGTTTAGATTTGAATGAAAATAGAGATGAAATACGAATAGAGTATGAATTTCACTATCCTAATGTGCATGCAAGAAGAAGTAAAGAAGAGAATCTTTTTTTTTGTAAAAGAAAATGATAAATTGCTTTTAGAGGCAAAGAAAAAAGAAATAAAATTTTAGTTTAATGCTTTTTAAGTAGAAAATAAGATATTAATTTTTTTGTTTTAAGATAAAATAGAAGGAGGAAGTGCAAGAAATGAAAATTTCACTATAATGCACCTATATGAATTCTTAAAACAAGAAATTAACTCAAGGAACACTCCAGGGTCCCACTGGGTGTGCTAGAAATGTTTCTCTAAATTGTCTATTTTAAGTCAAAAAAAAAAATGATGGGGATAAGTGATTAGAAATAACTTGGATTGGTTTTTACACCATATCTAGATGTGAGCACTCATATTTGGTTGGGGAGGACTACCTATAAGTAAGAAAGCACTACCACAAGATGTTTGTTAGTAGTTAAATGAGTGGGTTGCCAAGATACGTGCTTGTTTTAAGAAGTGTGAAACTTACTTAGAGATGACCTCCCACTTTTGAGAGACAAAATAATAATAAATAATTGAAAGAGAGGTAAAGAGAGATAATATTACCATTATTAACAAGTTGTATGTAGCAGAGAGTGACAGGGTGCAGGTGATGTACTCTATTTATTTTTTAGAAGTTGTTTGGGTAGGTTTTGAAGAGGTTAGGGAACCCATAGTCACCGACATCAATAGGGGAGTGACCAATATCAGTTATACTACCAAGGTCAATAGTAAAGTGGCTAATATCGATTAGGATGCTAAGGTTGGTAGGGTCAATAATTGTCTGGGAACTTGTAAAAGAATTTTTTGGTATTGGGAAATGGTTTGGATCAGGTCTTGGAGGTTGGAGAGTTATGAGAGAGAGATTATGGTTTAGGTAGATCTAGTCAGAGGTTTGGTGTGTTAGGTTAAGGGGAAATAAGTGAGGAAGCTTTGTAACTCCCTCATGGGGGTTCAGTCAGAAGTGCATAAATAAATGCATAATAGATATAAAGTGATAATAGTATAGATACTTAAAAGACTTAAAAAATAAGTGATGTACTTAGCTATAGTGGTTATTAAATCATAAGTTCTAGATCGATGGTCCCTATCAGGGAGTCTAAACCTAAATACCTAAACAAAAAGAACAAATGGGTGTTTTTGGTCCTCAAAAGCTCAGTTGCTGATCATGATTGACTTATGCCAGATGATTATAAGCTAGGTGTTGAAAATAGAATGCCTAGAGATTAAATGTGAGTAAGGATGATTTTTTTTAAATTTCTACTGACCTAAACTTTAGATTGGAGTTTGACTTATATTATTGATGTCGATGATCCTATCAATGTCGATTGTGGGTTGACCAATGTTGATGGCCCTAAAATAGGTAAACATTACTATTTTTGGCCTTTTTTTTTGTTCTTTGTGCCAAGTGTGACACCTATTATAAACTGGTAAAAGTAAGAGGTTAGGAAGGAGGTAGTTGATTAAGAATTTAGTTTGGTAGTGGGAATAAGTCTTCGGTAGTTGGGATGAGGGGACCAAGTCTTGAGGTGACTCATCAGGTAGGAATTAGTCATAGGGAGAGGTAGCTAGGTAAGGTGGCAAAGGGGGTTTTTAATTAACTTAATTAAGTTTTTTAAATTAATTAAATGTGTGAGGGGTAAAAACATGGGTTAGGGAGATTAATTGTTATTATTGAAATGGGCTTAAAGAGGGTTTCAACACAGGGAGTTACACACATGTGTGTGATGTAATTTTAGTGTCTACAGACCCAAGTGATATTTAATATCCAAAATTGAATATTATGATGGTTTAGACATGGACTAGTCCATACATTCTAAAAGGCTTTCCTTTATAGAGGCGAAACCATAGCACAAGAAGGTGAATGATGGAGGAAAGAGGTTTAAGTGATAACAACCATAGGGATTCATCCTATAAGGGGTGAAGAGTGCCTATGAGAATCATGCCATGAGTAGAGCCATGGTACCCATGTTTAGGATTAGGCTAAGGTTATGATGGATAATCACATAATCCTATTTTAATTAATTATCCTTAAAATAAGGAAATAAAGGTGGATACAAACAAGGGATGAACTTAAGTGAGACACAAAATGATAAAGAGATTGGTTTAACAAAAAAATAGGATGCGAATGCAAAGCATTGAGGGGTTTAGGTTTTGATATGCCCTAGATCCAAAATTTTATGTAAATGGTTTGAGCCAATTAGGAGAGAAGATGTCCCCTAGTTACTTTCCAACACTTGATTAGATATGGAAAATGCTCTAGGTTGGATAGAGTAAAAAAGGCAAGGTTGGTTAGGTGATGGTGGCTAAACTTAATTAGCGGTAATGTTGGTTAGTTTTTGGTTTGGTTAGGTAGATTTAGGTGTTGGTTTTAGTTATTGATAAAATGGTTGTCAAGGTCAAGGTTTGTTCAAGTTTAAGGTTGGTTTGGCAGTAGTTAAGATTTTATTGGTTATAGGTTAGGCTAGTTTGGTTAGAGGCAAGGTTGGGTTGATGGTAGGTGCCAAGTGTTGGTTTTGTCATTGGTTAATTTTTGGGCTATTACTTGGATAAAGATTTTGGAAGAATAATTTCCCCAGATGTTCTTTCTATGAATGTTGAGGTGGGAAAATATTCCTAGGTAAAGATGTGGGTTAGTAAAGAGGGTTTAGGAAGGATGAAGATGACTTC
The DNA here is from genome assembly GCA_037957365.1 of Torreya grandis. Taxonomy (NCBI): domain Eukaryota; kingdom Viridiplantae; phylum Streptophyta; class Pinopsida; order Cupressales; family Taxaceae; genus Torreya; species Torreya grandis. Next base: position 2,239,605 of record JARHVA010002376.1, on the reverse strand, counting down.
ATTTGCCTCTTAAGGGTTGTTAGTTATTAGTTTTGAGTTGAAGTTTTAGGTGGTCGTTTAGGTGGGATCTCCATTATGGTGATATGGTGAGGGAAATATTGTTGGGTTATATTTGGGTAGGTTTGAGGTCTATAAATGATGTTGGGAACATCATCATAAAATAGAGGTGGGTTGGACAAGAGCGTTATATTTTCCCAATGAGGAAGCTTAGGTGAGGTGTGAATAGTTTGGATAAAAGGGTAACCAAGATTTAAGAAATCTCTAATGAGGGGTTGGTGTTAGTTTGTGCTGATAGATAAGTTGTTTGTGGTTGGATTAAAAGTTGGATTGATTGTGGTTGATTGATTTGGTTTAGAGGTTGGTTTTATTGGTTGGGGGAGGTAGGATGGGTGTTTGATTTAGCTTATTGGTTGGGTTTGCTTGTTTATTTGGTTTTTTTGGTAAGGTAGGGTGACAAAGATCTGACCCTGTTCAAAAGGGAATTGAATAAAAGATAATGTCATTAGGTAGATGAAAACTATAATATTATAGAGGAATTGAATGGGTTTGATTTTAGTTAAGGTTTGGTTGGATTTAGTTATATGTGAAGTGTTTTGAGTTTGGTTTGGATCCATTAAAAGGAGAAGTGGAAGAGGTGGGTTGGTTTCCTTAATGATGGTTTTAAAATAAATTTGAGAAGGCTCTTCTTGGTCAACAAGTGGTTGGTTTAAGGTTGATTCTTCCTTAGTGATGATTTAAAAAGGAACTTGAAAAGGGTGAACTTGGTTAACAAGTGGACTGCGTGAGGTTTTGATTATGGTTTCCATAGTTATAAATGCACTAAGGACCAAATCTAATGAAGGGACCTCATTGTGTTGATGGATTTGATTATGGGATTACACAATAATGGGTGAAAAAAGAGGTTAAATGATTGATTTATTGAAGACATTCAAGGCTAGGTTGGGGGACCATGGAGAATATCCTTTAGAACCTCCTTTCGATCGATTAGGTCTTGGATGATCATCTTAAAAGACCCACATCTATCTACCACATGTCCATTTATGGGATGATACATACAAAACTCATTCTCTATAAACTAAATGGGTTTTGGAAGAGAAACATTGATGGATTTGATTTGAAGGAGTCTAATGATATAATCCCCTAAAATTTTGTTAATGATTGAGACATATGATTCCCCTAGTGGGGTATACTACTTAAGAAGAGGGTACACTAATGGCTCTTGAGGTTGTGAACTAATTGGTTAGTTTGGTAAAATTGGTTGGTTGAATAAGTTGGATTGACTCCATAAGTTTGAGTGATTTGATGGGTTGGGTATGCTTGATAAGGTTGGTGGGTTGGAAAAAATTGGTTGATATTTATTGGTTTTATCTGGTGAGGTTGATAAAGTAGGTTGATAGTGGTTTATTTGATAGTTTTTGGGTTGATAGTTGCAGGTGGTATGACTAGGGGGATAGACCAAGTCTTGGTTTTGAGATAGATAAGGTTACCATAAAGGGGGTGTAGGTGATTTATATGATGGTTGAGTTAGGTAATCAAAAGTTTGATATGGTTGAGGTAATTGATATTATGGTTGTGATAGGTAACCTAAATATTGGTGAGGTTGAGATAGTTGAGGTGGGTTAGGACAAGGTTAAAATAAGGGGTGAAAGGTTATTAGTTGGTTGAGGTGATGATCAAGTGGTTTTTGAAATGTTGTTAATTGGTTGTAATTGAGGTTGAATTAATTAAATGCAAGTTTGGGTTAGTTTTAGGTGAGCTTAGGTTGGTTATAGGTGAGATTGGGTTGATGGTAGGTAAGGTTCGGTTGGTTGTGGGTGAGGTTGGGTTGATGGTAGGTAAGGTTGGATTGTTTATGGGTGAGGTTTGGGTGCTCATAGTTAAGTTTGGGTTGATGGTAGTTAAGGTTGGGTTGGTTGAGGGTAAGGTTAGGAGCACAAGTGGATCATGATGCAATGTAACATACCAAGGCAAGAGGGTTGTCTTCCAGGAGTCTAACAAATTTAAGATCTCCAACCAAAAATATAGATGGGTTCCCCATTGAACAAGGTAATGGAGATGAGGTGGATGAAGTCAAAGTGGTAGAAGATTTCCAAAGGAGGTTAGATTCTTCACAACTTAAACAAAGAGAAGACAAGAAAAAGGTTAAGAAGATAGAGCACATAGTGAAAAGTATGTTAAGTCCTAAATTTCTTTTTAGTCTCTCTTTGCTTATGCCTTAATCTTTTAATAAATTATGTGACTCAACTTGGTTTGTAGAGTAGGTACTAGAAAATAAGCATATGGTTGGTTTCAGGTAGTTTAGTCTCTCAAAGGGATCTATATTAGAAATCATTACATGGATTGATATTAGGGCCTACCCCCTCACTTCACATAGCACAACAATAAGGGTATCAGGTGCTTAGCCATTATATATTGATTTTTAGAGTTTATACTCAACCAGAGAGCTAAGTTAGTTCTCCCCTTGGTGGTGAAATCCAAGTAGGATAACCAATAAAGGTGACCACTAGGTGATGAAATCTCATTCGGGCCTTATGTCAATGTGTTTATGATTGATTAAGTGTAAGTGGTTTGTTATTTTGTGTGTGATAAGAGTGAAGATATGATTAATTCACTTGATTAATTAAGCTATGTGAGCTAAAATAAGCAATAAAACAATGGATGTAATCAATTTTAATCCCAAAATTAAATTTTTATTTTCATTGTATCAGCAAAAAGACAAGAAGAAGAATCACTTAGATGCAACTATGAACCCAAGAAAAAACTCAGTGGTCCCACTAGCCATGCTAAAATGTTTTAAATAATTTTTACTTATATTCCAAGAAATAAAGAAGGAAAATAAATACAGGTATAGTATAAAAACTTGTTTGGTTATGCACACATTGAACTAGATGATTTTGAAGAGCTCCTCTTTGGCTTGAGAGGATGACCTGCAAATAAGATAGTACTAAAGCAAATGGTTGGTTAGATAGATAGTTGGGTGGATTCTTAGTGCTAGGTAGATCTCAGAAGCAAGACCTTCCTTAGGGGATATAAGTCCATATGTTTTAAATAGTTAAGTTTAAAAAACAAAAGATAAATTACTTGCATCAATAATCAAAAGATAATAAAATTGGATACAAGAAATACTTGATAAAGAAATAGACTAAAATGACTAATATAGTAATAATCAGGTCAATAATAATACTAAATAATTTAGGTGTGGTTCATAAAATAGGTTTGGGGTCTATGAATACACAAATGAAAAGAAATTTGTATTTGGTTGAGGCTAAGTGGGTGAAAATAACTTGTTATTTTCTTCCACAGTGACCATTGGTAGTTAGGGTGACCGTCGATGGTTAGGGTGACCATCAACAGTCACTATGGGTTTGGAAAAATTATTGGTTTTAGATAGAATAGGTTATGGGTTGGCTACACAAAGGATATATAGGTTTTTAGAGGTTGGTTAATGATTATGAGGTCAAGAGAGAGCCTCAGAGGTATCAAAGGTAAAGGTTTGGTACTCAAGTAGTTGAAAATGGTCAGAGGGTGTTCGGGTGGAAGAAATAATGTATGGAGCTATAGAACTATTGAAAATAAATAAATGAAACTTAAAATAAGAAAATAATACTTATCCTTTAGTTTATATTTGATGGCTTGATTAATTCCTCGAGTTGGGACCTGAAAGCTAGAATAATACCTACAGAAGAAGCTTTGATCTCTTACCCAAGAAGTTATGATGATTATTGCTCTCATAATTATTCCCCACATCTAACCTTCTCATCCTCTCTTTATATATAATGAATGGAGAGGTGGAAGTATATAATAAAGTTGGTTTCAACACCATGTTCTAATTTTAGTCTTAACTTGTAGAATTCATGAGTGGCTAAGAATAAAAATGTAAACTAGAGTTGTTGTGGTAGTTAGTGGTTTAGATGGTGGAACCTAATTGTCAGTGGTCAGGGTGACCATCGATGGTTGGGTTGAATATTAGTGGTTGAGGTTAAATTTTAATTTGGGTTAAAGAGGTGGGCTATTCAATGGTTCAAAACTGACTTGATTTAGGTCTAGTTTGTAGTCAAAATGTTAGGGTTAGGTCCCTAAGGGGTCTCAAGGTGGTCTAAGGGTGTTTTGACATCTAGAACCACAGTGTGTTATTTTTTAGTGTATACACTTAGATTATATCCCTTCATTATTTTTTATTTGAAAACATTTACAAGTCCTTAGGATCAGTAGGTAAGCCCACTTTGTCATTGTGTCAAAGGGGGAGAAAGTGTTTGTAAAAAGAGAAAGAGTTTGTGTACTATTTTGTTATTGGATTTAAAAACATTTATAAGTATTGACATAAATGACAAAGGGGGATATTTTTGAGTTTTTTTCAATTATTTCCATAAGTTTTTCAAGAGTGTCCATGATTTGATTTGTATGCATGGTTCTCAATGATAAAGTGTGCCTTAGTGATCATGCATGGACCTTGCAGTGTTTGTTTGGTTAGGCAAGTTGATGGATGTTGGTGATGAATTGACCATGTTTAAGAGGTTATATAATGGGTCAAGATTTTTTGGTTTAATTTTTTAAGTGAAATGAATTCATTGGAATACTATTTTGAAGGTTTACATTCTCCTAGTCATCTTGGCAGAACTTCACAAGTAAGCAGATTGATGGCATCAACATTCACACATGTGAAGGTATCAAAAGAAAGTGGTCACACGGGTTTGTTCAGATTTGTTCCTATATCATGTGTTTCAAATTTAATATCTTGACATGATGTATACAAAATTTTATGGTAGTTTAAATTTGGTCTCTCAAGCATATTTCACTAGTTTCCATAGTCAAATTTGCATTAAAAAGTGACTGTTGGAATTCAAATATTTGAATTTACAAAGGAAAACTAGTCTGCATTGTTTTGTTAATAAATTTTTATTATGAATGAATTTTATGGTTTTATAAAAATCAAATTGGTAGATAAATTCAAGGGAAATCTAGGAAAAATGATTTGGAGGTTTGACTAGTCGTATACTTGTTTTTATTGTGGTCCAAAGTTGAATGAGGATTTGACTTTCTTCTGCAAGTGACTTGAGAAGGATATTCAAGTTTTTATTGATGGTTTTTGGATGTTTCAAGGTGAATAATCTATTAGAGAATGTTTTTTAATCCCTAGGGATCATCTATATGGATTTAATAGGTTTGATTAATCCATCCTCAGTATGAACAATTTCTTAAAAGTTGATTTTTGGTTCGTTCATGGTGTTTTTATTTACAAGGCAAATGATTGATAGGTTCTACATATGAAAATGTGTGTAGTGATGAATGAAATAACTTTAGGGTGTATTAGGGGTCATATGGTGAGGGCCTATGTGATTTGAATTGGTCTTGTGTTCTTAGTTTTGCTCGGTGAAGTTCTAAAAGGATGAATAGGTCTCCATAGACCTATAAGGGATTTTTAAGGCTAGATTAAAAGGTGATATTTATTAAGGGTGATATATAAAAGCTATGGATTACCTATGTAGGTTACATTTATCTTATTATAAGTTTTATAAAATCCTTAATGTTTAAGGTATGTCTTATGGGTGACCAAGTAGATGGTGATCATGAAGGCTCTATAAAAGCATAAACAAAGATGAAGGTTTCTAGAGTTGTTAAGCCAAAAATAGAGAAGGGTGAGCATATTTAATGGATATATTGAAGATATGATAAGTGTTAGGGATATGTGTGTGACCTATAGGTCATATTTATGATTTTTTAATAGTGTTCTTTCAGGTTTGAAGATTGAGGATGAGTGAAGAGGTGGAGTGATCTAAAAGGTTATTTTTAAATACATTAGTTGTGTGTGTGAAGGCTTGAGAGAGTGTGAAGGGTTGAACAATTTTTTTATTCACTATTAATCCATCAAATTGAAATTAAATTATAACTCTATAGTTGATGATATCATAAGGTGTTGTGTGTTTGCTCAACATCTAGGATAAGTGGGTGTTTTTTCATGCTTAGGTGTTGGTGCTCCTTGTGAAGTGGGTGCTTCACTAAAATATCTTATTTGTAAATATTTTGTAAGATTTTATTCATCTTTTTTGTAGACTTGAGAGTGGGTTTTACCTGCCTTAAGGTTTACCCATATAATCTATGTGTTATGGGTGTTGATGTTCTTTGCAATAACTGGTTTATATGCTTCATAAATGCTTTTGCTAATTATTTAAGAGCTTGAAGTTTTGAAATTGGAATTTAATTACTTGCATCACTGATTCACCCCCCCCCTCTCATTTATTTTACCTATAATATAACTTTCATCATTGTTTAAAACTATGACATTGGAGCCTATAGGCTCACTACACTAGGCAAGGATGAACATGATGAGTTGGTGAACATTATACACCTCAAGCATTACTTAGCTTGAGAGACCTACAACATTATCTATGAGGCACATTTCCATTATACCATAATATTTAATTTCTTATTTTTACCATAAATTTCTCTCATGAACCATTATACATTCCTTTCCTATCAACCATGTCGTTTTCACCCTCCCTACCCATCCCTTTGACCTTGGTTCCAATCCATTCGTTTCATGGCCACTTTCAACAAGAAGATCTAGACCAAGTTTCAATAGTTATTTTTGAATTCTAGATAGAGGCCATCTTTTAGAGAAGTATGATATTGGTTTGGTAGTTGAATCCTTCATTTATTGTTCCATTTTAGACTAAGTGGGCTTGATTTTAACCACCTTTGGGTAAATCGGTGTCTCATCATCGTGATACTAAATATAACCACCTTTGAGAAAATTAGTATCATTAACCTATGTCATTATTTCCTAATTATAACCACCTATGGGAAAATATGGAACACTACCTATTTATCATGCCTTAAGTTACCATCTTTCCATGCCTATGATATACTATTCATTTACCAACATTTCCTATTTCATTTGAATTTTCTACTACCTTGTCAGATTCCTCTACTTTAAGGTGGAACTATAATGACTTGAGGTACTATCTATTAGAGGTACAATAAATGAGAGATTGGGGTTGAATCAGTGAGCCCAAATAACCCAAATTTGATTTCAACCACTTTTAATTTCTTAATCAATTGCCATAAACATTCATGAAGCATACATGTCACTCATAGCAATGAGCAAGAGAAATAATGCAAGATTAGTCACAAAACACATGACATATGTGGGAAACCATCCTGGGGAAGAAAACCCACTAGAACCTATAAATAGAATACTATCCTATAATAATAAGAACCAATTTATACTAGCTATAATTGATCAAGGAACTACGATCCCTATTTAGTGATACTATAATCGCATAAGGTGCTACAACACCTGTCTAGCTAAGCTACAATAATAACCAAACTTTTATCAAGTTTTACCTTGTAAGGAGGATGTAACTACCTTAGATGTTGATCTTCAATAATAACACCTATGATCACATCTAACTTTAAACTAATGTCTTCAACACCTAATGATGGACTTCTGATTATCACTCTTCGCCTTTACTCATACTCAATTTGTAAGAGCGCTATTTTTCCAACAAAATTATGACCTAAAAGTCATACAAATATTCCTCAATATATTTTTCTCTTCAATTAATCCATAGATCACTCAACCCCTCCTTTGATCCATAATTCACATACACAATCCTCTCTCAAATTTATCCTAAGTCTCTCACTCATGTCTAGAAATCAAAACATTTGGTTTCACTATTTATAAAGCAATCATGATCATCAAGTCCATAAAATTTCATTGTTATCCATTAGGCAAACTTAAAACTTAAGGCATATATCATATAAATACATAGCTCAATATAATCTTCATTGGTTGACAATATCATAAATGGGCCACCCTTAAATAGCTACACCTTTCAATTAGGCCCTTCTAGCTCTTATAGGTCTCATGGAGAACTTTTCACCCATTTAGCTCTTCATCAATAAAAAAAATAACACAAGATCACTTCCAAAATCATGGAACCATTCCATATGTTCTATAATTCTTCATTAAGTGCCAACAACCAACATAGTACCCATTTTCTTAAGCACAATTTGCTCAAATAACATTTTGTGTACATAGTCACCATGAACGAATACACAGTCAACTTATAAAAAAAATTCATACTACATATGATTGTTCAAAAATTCATAATGCACATATTCATCCTCATGAAGTCTACATCAGTCCCTAATATCCAATTCATCAAGATATATCTAAATAATATCAAAACAAGCTCGAACAATCTTCTTGGGTCACTTGTAGGACGTACATGAAACACAATAAAATTTGAACCTTCATAATTATGATTGTACATAGTTTCAAATTTAAAATCTATATTTCTAGATGCACCTTTGATTCCTATAAAAGTTTACTTTTTACACCATGAGCAAATTCTATCTAGATCAAAAGATATGGCTAAAATATAGAGTACTAGTTTTTCCTTTACAAATTCAAATATTCAATTACAAATGGTCATAGTTAAACTTCAAACATTATGATCACATCTCAATTCCTCTCTACTAAAATTAAACATTCACCATCAATCTTATTGTATGAATCTCAACCTTTAACACATAGTTTGCTAATGCCAAACGTTAAATCTTAAACATGTTGACCTCATCTCATATATTCTATAAACTTTAACCCAACATGTTTCATCGATCTCTTATACATATCTCAGTATTTAAAATTGATAAATATATATTAATTTGACCTCATGAATTTAATATTCATTTTTGATCTCTATCTATATGATCACCCACTCATTATTGATCCTTGGAAGAAGCTTAATCTTTATCTCTACATAGTGTTAAACATTGAAAACTTGGCACCATCTCACTGATTCCTAACATATTGAAGCAACAATCTCCATTTATTATGATCAAACTTTAACTTATGTAAAAATTAATAAGTATGGTAACCTTGTTTATCTTCCTGGAAGGCCAACTTTACACATACCTATCTTTTACCTCACTCACTCGCATGTTCTCAAGTTTGGACCATATGATCTACTCACATAGGAGAATCCAACCTTATGTCAATATGATAATGTAACCCTAAAAAATGTGAGATATAATTACCTTAAAAATCTTCCTTAGATTTATCTTGTCATAGAGCCAATAATGTCAACAATCGCTTGGAAGGCCAACTTTGCACATGCATATCTTTTGATGTGCTTCAGTGCTTAACCTTAAAGTTAGAAAAAATAAACTAGATAAAAAAATAAACAAATTCATATGATAAAATGATATTTAAATTTACACACATGTTAGATATTCCATCATTAAACTACTTACTCAACTCTTTCTTACCTCATGTAATTTTGGTTAAATATGGGAAAACATTGCCAAACTACCTGGGGGCCCAACTTTGCACTTGCATATATTTTGACATAATTAGGTTCATGATATAAAATTTATTTGAAATAAAATATGGAATAATTTTATCAAAACCATATTACTAACTCCCTCTGACTCATTCACATGTGACAATGGTGATGTCAGCAAACTACCTACTCAATTTTCCTGCCACTGGATCCAAAATGTTTACATAAAAGTAATAAACAATTAGATGAAATCCACTTATGAAAACAAGTAATAAAATATTAAAAACATCTTAGGGATATATTTCACATCATAAAATCATTATACTCATCCCTAATCATTCTTAACCATGCAAACTCTGAAGATCAACCAAGCCTTCTTCAAGCATACTAGGACAAGCACATTACACACTTTATCATTGTCACTTAGACTAATAAGTAACTTCATACACTCACATGGAAACCTATATGACATCATCATGACATCATTTACAACTCTTCAACAATATCCCCCTTTTTCATTGATGTCAACACCCATCAATATAGCAATATACAGATCATCTTCCTTCTCTCTCTTTAAGCACTCTCACAATAAGAACTTTCTCCCCCTTTGACATAATGATAAAGTTGGAACAATCTGATCCTGAGGACCTAAAAAAACTAAAAAATATATATGAAAATCTTATAAATATGATACAAACTCCCCTTTCCCTTGAGCTTACCTCTTCTTTCCCTGACAAATTCATCTTATTCCATACCAACACTCTCTTCAACCAAGCACTATAACCAATGAAGAAATAACACACAAAACATTATAATCTGATGGAACTTACCAAGAAACATCTGATATGTAATCCCCCTAAGATCATTGATCCATTACATATCTTGATAATGTTTAGATCTCCAAACATCATGAAGAACCACCACACATTCTTACTAGCCTTCTCTCTCAAGCTACCACAAGGACCACGAATAGAGCTTCATGCCACTCACCAAATAGGAAACATACTCTCAATAAACCTAAGAAATATCCTTGAAACAAACATACCTTTCTTTTTTGGATAAACTAAGCAAAAAACCACTCTTCTTTAAATTAGACCCGTCTAGTCTCCTTCTAGCCCTACCTAGCACTTACAGATTCCATAGTTTTTAGTAGACACAAATTCAAGACTTGAAACTTCATATATAGATCACTCTTATATTCCCCCTCAATAACATAAATTTTCATCATCTAGATCATCCTCTATATCATACTTCAAAAATCTACTAGCTAATTAGCCCTCCATATTGACAAAAACTTGAATAACTTGAAATAAACAAACCTTATTATCTCTATGAAGCATGATTTGACAAAAAATTTATCCTATTAAACCCATTAAGAATCCATAAATCTCAACCTATAAGGTAGACCATTTTTTTTTATCATAGCCCAAAAACTTAGAAACTCAAAATAAACATGGTCAATAAACCTCCTTCTAGTCAATGCACACATCTAAAACTTCTTTCACAAATGAAGACACCCATCATACACTTTTTGAACCAAAAATTGAGCCTCCATAAATTTGGGATAATGACTTCCTATAACCCATTTTTAGGCATGTTTGCCCTTAATCCAAAAACTAAGAAAACCAAGAGTACACAAAAATATCTTTAATTTGCACAAACATATCTTCAAACCATAAAAACACCTAAAGCACATCAAAAATAAGTGCACAAACCTTTCTGAGCACCAAAATATTTTTGACATTCCATAAAACTCATTAGGCCACCTGGAAACAATCATTTTGACCTTGTATTATAGCTCATGAACTTATTTCTCCCCCTTAACCAAAGACCTTTGATTGGAATTATCATCTTGAGCACACAAACTTGCTTCTCCATAATAAAATATGTCTCCTAAGAAGTAAAGGTAGAGACACCCTACTTCACAATGTCCTAGAACAATGTGAAATAAGGAGTTTCCCACAAATACTCATATTCCTTCTCCTCCTTGGTCATCTGATACTTATATTTCTTATTCTTCTTCTTAAGGTTAAGGGAAGTAACATGATCAACCACTATAGCATTCTCCTTTTATTATATAATTGGATTGACAATACATGAAGACAACAAATATTCATGACATACCTTTTCATTTGAAGAATCCACCTTGAAGTTTGGAACCTCATCATTAGACACAAAAAATTGATGTTCTTTGTATGATACAATATCAATAAAAAGAAGATATTCAATTGGATATATACATACCTCAAGACGAGCTTCAACCAATACTTTGGTCTTCTCTTTGAGCTTGATCTCTTCACTCACAAGATGAGCAAACAATGAGAGCCCTAGGCACTCTTCAACTTCTGACGCATTCTCCAACATAGCAAATAGATTTATTGGACCTATAGTCTCATCATGACTCAAAATTTTCACCTTTGGCTTCCATGTGTTAACTTGCCTTCTTCCTTACACTCTAAGATCCTAATTAAATCTATTATGTCTTGTATGCCTTTACTTAAAAAATCTATAAATGTTTCTTGTGACTTCTCTTTTCTCATTCATCTTAATTTTGAAAGCCAATTTTGTACCAATCACATTTTAATATTTTATCCTAGGAACTAAGTCCTAGGTTTCATTCCTTTTTATTTGATCAATTTCTTCATCCATTTCATCATTCGAACTTTCATCTTTGATAGCTTCCATCAAATTTTTGGGTTCAATCATGGATTACGAAGCTGAGTCTTATCGATTTTGATTGATCAACATTCTCCTTCTAGTCTATGAATTTGCATTAACATTTCCAATAACTTGAGAGATTGGATGATCTTTTTGTATTATTTTAGATGGAGATCTAGAGACTTGTCTTTCGTCTTCCTCTTCATCTTCATCATCTATTTGAATGGATAATTCATCATTATTTTTAATAGAATTATCATTTGAATCACTTACCTACAATTTTGTCTTAACTCTAATTTTCCCATCTATACTTACATTTGAACTTTAAACAATTGTATGAAGTATCTTGTTAAAGCACCTATAGGCAATACTGGTAGAAGAATAACCTAAGAAGATGCCCTCATTAGCTCTTGAATCAAATTTTCCAAGATTATCTTCATCTCTTTTAATGAATCACCTACTCCCAAACACTCTAAAATGTTTGACATTAGTTTCTCTATTCTTCTATAACTCATAAGGAGTCTTATTACCATTTAATCTGATTCGACACCTATTTAGGATGTAAACAAAAGTTTTGTCTTCCTCTTCCCAATAGCCATCTGATAATTTTGCATCATGAATCATGGTTATACCCATCTCAACAACAATCACTCTTCCTTTAAACCACACCATTATATTGTGGTGTTCTAGTAGCAAAATATTTTCTTATTATCCCATGTTCTTCATAGAAATCATAAAACTTATGAGACCAAAACTCACCTCCTTTGTCAAATCTCACAAACTTGATCTTTAAACCTTTATCATTTTACACAAGAGATTTGAATGCCACAAATTTTTTAAAAGCTTCTAATTTTTCTTTAAGAAAGAATATCCAAGTCATCCTAGTAAAATCATCAATGAGAAGCATGAAGTAGATATTACCTTGAATACTTTGAGTTATCATAGGTCCACATAGATTAGTGTGGATCAAATCCAATAGATCTATAGTGGATAATTCCTTGGTTTTGTATCTTCTCTTGGGTTGCTTCCCATGAAGACATGCATTTCAAAGAGAATGAGGAATCTTATAAATCTTAGGCATATGACTTACAAACCCCTTTGAACTCATTTTTATCATATTATCAAAATTTATATGTCTAAGCCTTCTATGCCAAATCTAACTTTCTTCCATCAGACTTATGAAGCACTCTTCTTGGATTCATAAAATGCATACATTTATTTATTTATTTTATGAACATTTACAATTACTCTTCCATATTTTGCCTTTTGTTATTTCACATACATCATCATGAAAAGTTACAACATTTCCTTACTTACACATTTGGATCACACTTAAAATATTATGTTTTAAACCTTCTGCATATAAGAGATTCTCAGTCCTAGTATGACCATTGTCCAAACTCACAGTACCTTTGACAACTATGTTATCAAATTGGTTGTCACCAAATCTAACTACACCTAGGTTGGTCTTTTTGAGAGAGATAAACTTACTCTTATTTCATGTCATATTATTTGAGTATCCACTATCTATGAACCATCTCATGTTCTCATCTTACTGAGTATGTAAGGTTTCTTAAACAAATAATGGCTCCTCCTTTGGTGATCTACTTGGATTTTGCTTCTTTTTTATTTAGACTTAGTCTCTTTGAACCATTTGATAGTGTCAATGAATTATATATCATTTTTCCAAATGTTATTTCACATTTTTTAGCTATATGACCTTGTTAGTTACAATTGTATCAAATGAGATCCTTTTTTATCTCTGGTGAGAGAGGAGAGTCTCTATATCTATGGCCAAAATGATTGTAGGAGAAGAAATACCCATTAAAGACATAATTCATATTAGACCTCTTTTTTTATTTATCATTATTGATCCATGCATTTTCATTCTTGACTCTTTTGGTGGAGATTAAATCCCTTTTATCCTTGGATAAGAGTACATTTGAGTAAGTCATGACTTTACTTTCCAATTATTCCATTCTTTGATTGAGATCTTTACTTAACATGACCTATAGATTATTAATTATTACCTCTAGATTTTGTAATTATGTCTTCACATCATTAAATTCCGATAAAGAGCATGCTATATTGTCTTGAAGACAATCCTTAACCTCTTTTTCAACTATTTTACCTTTGATCACATTTAAGTGGTTAAACTTTGCATGAAGGACTTGATCTAATACCAATTATTAGAGGTACAATCACTGAGAGGAGGGGTGAATCAATGAACCCAAATAATCCAAATTTTATTTTAATGAATTTTAATTTCTTAATTAATTACCATAAGCATTCATGAATCATACACATCATTTATAGAAATGAGCAAGAGAGATAATGTAAGATCAATCACATAACACATGACATATGTGGGAGACCCTCTTGGAAAATAAAACCCACTGAAACCTACAAATGGAATACTATCTTATAATAACAAGAACCAATTTAAACCATATAAAACTGATTAAGGAACTAAAATCCCTATTTAGTGATATTACAATCCCATAAGGTGCTACAACACCTGTCTAGTTAAGCTGCAACAATAACTTGACTTTAAGCTTGTTTCACCTTCCAAAAAGGATACAACCACCTTAGATATTGATCTACCACAAAAACACCGATAAACACATCCACCTTTTAATTGATGTCTTTAATACCTAATGATGAACCTCTGATTATCAATCTTTACCTTCACTCATACTCAATATGCAAGAGCACCATTTTTCCAATAGAATTATGACCTATAGGTCATACAAATAGTCCTCAATATATTTTTATCTTAAACTCACCAATATGGAACTTTAACCCTCCTTCACTCCATAATTCACACACATAATCCTCTTTCAAATCTCTCCCAATTCTCTCACTCAAGTCTAGAAACCAACATGTTTAGTTTCACTATTTATAGAGCAATCATGATCATCAAGTCCAAAAAAACTCCTTTTCATCCATTAGGCATTACTTAACACTTAAGTGATATGTCATGAAAATACATATCTCAATAAAATATTCATAGGTTATCCATAGCATCTATGGGTCACCCTTAAGTAGCTACATCTTTCAATTAGGCCCTTGTACCTCTTATAGGTCTCATAGAGACCTATTCACTCATTTAACACTTCATAGAATACAAAAATAACATAGGATCACTTCCAAAATCATGGAACCATTCCATATAATCTATAATTACCCATTAATTACCAATAACTAACATAGTACCCTTTTGCTTAAGCATAATTTGCTTAAACAACATTCTATGCACACAATCACCATGAATGAATACACAATCAATTTATAAAAAAAATTCATACTAAATATGATTGGTAAAACCTTTATAATGCACACATATCCTCCTAATGAAGTATACAACACTCCCAAATATCCAATTAATCAATATATATTGAAACAATATCAAAACAAGCTTGAACAATATTTTTAGGTCACTTGTAGGACATACACAAAAACATAGTAAACTTTGAACATTCATAACTATAATTTTATATAGTTTCATATCTTAAAATATATATTTATATATTTTCCTTGGAGTTCTCTACAATTTCTCTTTTTACACCATGAGAAAATTCTATCTAAATCAAAAGATATGGCCAAAATATAGAGCTTTAGTTTTTCCTTTGTAAATTCAAATATTCAAATACAAATGGTCACAGTTAAAGTTCAAACACTATGCTCACATCTCAAATCCTTGCTACTAAAATTAAACATGCACCATAAATATTATTGTATGAATCTCAACCTTTAACACATAGTTTACCAATGGCAAATGTTAAACCTTGAACATGTTGACCTTATTTCATGCATTTTAGAAACTTTGACTCGACGTGATCTATCAATATCTTATACATAATTTGGTCTCTAACAATGATAAATATTTTTCACTTTGACCTCATGAATTTAATACACACCATTAATCTTTATCTATATGATCACCTGCTCACCATTGATCCTTGAAGAAGATCAATATTTATCTCTGCTTAGTGTTAAACATTGAACACTTAGAACCATCATGTTGTTTCCTAACATCTTGGAGCAACATGTTACATAAATTATGCTCAAACTTTAAATTTTTCAAAAATGACTAAGTATGGAAACCTTGTTTATCTACCTAGAAGGCCAACTTTACATAGACATATATTTTACCTAGCTCACTCGCATGTTATCAAGTTTGGACCATATGATCTCCTCATATAATAGAGTGTCAATATTCTCTTGGAACCATCACACATGTGAGATATAATGACATTAAAAATATTCCTTATATTTATCTTGTCATATAGCCAACAATGTTAAGAATTTCTTGGAAGGCTAACTTTACACATGCATATCTTTTAACTCTCCTCGGTGCTTGACCTAAAAGTTAGCATAAATAAACTAGGTACAAAATTAAACAAACCCATATGATTAAATTATCCTAAAACATACACATTTGTGAGATATAACACCATAAAAATACTTATTTGGCTCTTTCTTACCTCATATAAATTTGGATAAGTATGGGAAAACACTGTCAAACTGCCTGGGAACCCAACTTTGTAATTGCATATATTTTGATGTACTTTAGTGCATGATCTAAAATTTAGTTAAAATAAAATAGGTACTAATGTTATAAAAACCATATGACCAACTCTCATTAAATAATTCACATGTGGTAATAGTGACATCAAAAAACTACCTACTTAGATTTTCTGCCACTAGACCTAAAGTGTCTAGATGAAAACAATGAATAATAAAATGAAATTAAATTATGCACACAAGTAATAAAAGATTAAAAAACATATTAGGGTCCTATTTCATATCCTAAAATCATCATATTCATCCCTAATCATCCTTATCCATGCAAACTCTAAAGATCAACTAAGCCTTCTTTAAGCATACTAGGATAACCACATTGCACACTTTGTCATTGTCACTTAGACTAATAAGGCACTTCATCTACTCATTTGGACACCTCTATGACATCATCATGACATAATTGACAACTCTCCAACACCATCCTAAGACTATGTAGGTAGCACTTAATTTATGTTGAGGTCAGCTCAATCACCCTTTACCATGCTCTTAATATTTTGTGAGTAACCTAAGCTTGAATGCTCTTCTTATTTTATGAGAACCCTTTGGGACGCTCTCACCATTTTATGAGAAACCTAAGTTTGAATTTTTTCATTTTTTTGAAATAACCCTTTGTTATTCTCTCACCATTATAAGAGCATTTCAAGTTTGAATGCTCTCATCATTTTACGATCTTGGACCATTTAGTATCTCATCATTCTCTATCAAGTTTTGATGCATAGATAATTCCTAAAACATTTTAAAAATATCTAAAAAATACAAAAATATTTAATATTGATAATTTATTTACCTTAAGGATCATGGTATCCCTAGCTATTTCATAAATAACCACTTATCATCTAGTTTCCCCATCTTTACTAGCATAATGTCTCACACTCTCACCATTTTGTGAGTTCATTCCCCCATTCCTCTACAATATCGATCATGTTTTATTTCTCCTCATTTTATTTTATCCCATTTCTTGGGATAATTTCATTTGGATTTAATTTTTATTAGGTATTACATCCATGGAACTATGTAGGCAGTGTCCACTTGCCTAATTCATCTAGATCTAGCTTGACCACCCCCTTCTTTATCTTCTATTCACTCATTTTTGTTTCTTTAATTATATCTTATCATCTAGGGATAATGTTCATAGTATTTTTTGTGTCATTTTGTTTATACTAACATTGTGATTTACCATTATTTGTTTGTTGTTTCTCTTTGTTTTATTTTTTTCTTTCTTTTCTTAGTGTTTTATTTTTTTTCTTTCTTGTTGTGCCTTGATTCAGTCTATGTGCATCCACTAGGTTATTCCTTGCACAACATTATTGAATATATACATATTCATATGTCAACATTTTCATCATGTTATTTATCATTGGTACATGGTTTCCAATTGAGTATTGGATCACATGTCAGTCCTTATGCATACTTTGCCTAAGTTATTATGGTTTTATATCATGATGCTTGATCATCACGTGTTATATTAGAAACTAGATCATGGAATCTACATAAAAATTAAGCCATGATATATATCCTTTGCACCTAAAACTTTTATAATCTACCCCAATCATTCAATAAATAGAGTAATTAAATCATGAAATAATTTTCCCTCTTGCTAGTTTAGATGAACATCTCCCTACTAACAGGTTAACCAAATTCATCTTTCTCCTCTGTACTAACTTACTCTTAATCTATGAATATGGATTTAGTTTTTAATTCCCATTATCATAATTTCTATAATTGGGATACTCATGATAATAATCACATATGGGAAAATCATTATATACCATCCCAATTATGCTTCCAATGATTCTAACCACCTTTGGAAAAATCATTGTCTTCAGCCATTTAAAGGTTGATGATTATAACCCCTTATGGGAAAATAATTATCTTTCTTCTACCTAACTAGGACACATTTTCATTGTGATAATGCTTATAACCACCTTGGGGCAAACCATTATCTCCATCCATCCAACTAGGGCATGTTTTTATGCTACCAATGATTATAAATACCTGTGGGTAATTATTGTTTTCTTTTTCATGATTATAACCATCTTTGGAAAAATCATTTTATTGTTACCCTATGCCTTTTTAAATTATTATAACTACCTTTAGGTAAATCATTATCTTTTTTATCCCACCTATGTCAATGATTATAACTATTTATGGGCAAATCATCCTATTTGTTTTCCCAACTAGGGCAGCTCCATATGCTAATAATTATAATTGTCTATGGTTAAATTAGTCTCTCCTACCCCATTTCATATTTTTGGTCCCATCATTTCCTTTTTTTAAGGGACTGATTGCCAACCCTTTTTCCTGACTGCTCCTTTGAGGGGGAACATATAATTAATCTATCATCATTGTAGTCATAGGCATATAGGACCTTTTCATTATTTGAGAAGATGTTACTATGACTATAGCTTGTAAGGCCTTCCCAAATAGGGGAAAATTTTAAACACCTAAAATTGGCCACAACTAGTTTCTGATCAAACTTCAAATTGATTCCTACCAAGCATTGTAAATTAAGTTTAGGAATCATCAATTTTCCCAAATTTACTTCCAAATCATTCATCAAATCTCAAAATCATGTTGAGACATTAATAATCAAAATAACCTATCATATGTAATATATTCTCTTACAAATTAATCTCTAATAATCTTATGACATCACAATAGTCAATTTGGCTTATGGACATATTAAGTGGGGAACATGAACAAATATAAAATCTTGAAAGAGCTAAATGGCTAATCCAAATTAATTAACAAGCTGAACCAAATTAAATACCTAGTTGAATTATCCATGTCTAATTAAATAATATCATAAAATGTAAATTCAAAAATGCAAATATCCTAGCCTTTCATCATGACCTTTGTGAGTTTTCCAGCTCTTTAGAAATATCCTAAAATATCTCATTTTGGAGACCCATGCCTATTCATTGAAAATCATTATTACTTGATAGTTATTAACTCTACTCGGGTTATATTTGACTCACCTAGGTTAAGTTTGAACCCATTCCATGTTTAAAATCTACCTTGACTCACCTTGAGTTGGGGTTAGTTCCTAACCCTAGAAATATAATGTCTTTCCTATTGAATTTTATGCTATTTTGGTAGAAATTTATCATGCACAAATGAATTAATTTTTTTGATAAGAGTAGTGTTATAATGCAAAAATTACCTTATAAGTAGTGTTATAGCTCTAAAATATTGAGCCAAGCCATGGTACCAAGGAGAGAAGGAGCTACACAACCTCCATTATAAAAGACTCTTTGAAGCACAAGTTGAGCAAGCCACTCAACAAATGCATTTGGAGCTATCAAGGAAGGTAAAGGATTCATTTTCTTTTGAATTTTAGTTGTTTTTTCATTTTTCTTTTGTTAACTAAGCTCACCCCTAAGATCTAGGCTTGGATTTTAAGTGTTAGTATGTTTATTGAAGTTTTTATTACTTGGACTAACATGTTACTAACCTCCCTTCTTATATTCCTATGATCACACAATCCACACAAAAAGAGTAGCTAAAATGAGGATAGATTATGTCTTGGATTGAAAGGTATAATTTGATCTCACCAATGACACTTCTTCACTTATAACTATATAGTCGACTTAAAAAATACTATAGATTGAATCTTATAGAAATTATCACATGTCTATAGCTAAAAAATATTCTCAATAAAAAAATTTAATGGCAAGTTTTAGATCTGAAATTAGGATAAAATTGACTTTCTTGTAGGAATAAAAAAAAGTTTGCATGGGGGAGTTTAACTAACTGTGATTGTTAGAATTAGCTACATGATCTAATGAATCTAATAGAAAGCATAAACAAGATATAGAATAGTAATATTAATAAATAATAATTGTATATCTGAGATAATAATAGAAATAAAAAAATAACTCGAATATAATGAATTACTTTAATAATTTAGTATTAATCTGATATAGAATACACAAATATCCATTGCTTATATAGAGTAAGGTGTGCATGATAAAGATCAAGGAACTCACACAACATGTGTAGTTTAATTGATATCTGACTATAAGAATAGTGGAGTTTAACTCCACACTAACAAGATAGGTGTCCAACTTGTGTAAATGATCAACACAAGTTGACTAGTAGTTAATCAATCTTATCCTATCTTATCCTGAATAGTGGAGTGGAACTCCACTATAACAAGATAGGTATCTAAATTGAATACTAGATAAGCAATCTTATCTTATCTGGTGAAAATTATTAATAAACATAATAAAATAATCAAAATAAGTAATTAGTGTACCAATCTAAATAATAATACAAGTAAATACAATAAAATAAATAAATTCACCAACACCCCCCATAAGCAAAGCTTAGGTAGGGCTATGTAGATAAGAGACCCAAAAATGTGTAACCATATTAGGTACTATGTACAAAGAGATGAGGAAAAGATAAAACTCAAAGGAAAAAACTACTCCTCAAAATGAATGTCTAGGAGACCCCCCTAAAGAACTGATGTCCCTTGAAGAATTGATGTTTTATACCCCCAAAAGAAATCACAAGTGAAGATACTTTCTCTCAATGAAAAGTTTGGTAAAAATATCTAAAATCTATTACTCTATAAGATAGTATTGAAGATCAATGATCTCTACCTAAATCAACTCCCTAATAAAGTACATATGGATCTCTATGTATTTGGTTCTTTGATGATGAACTAGATTCTTTGAGATCTAGATAGTACTTTGGTTATCATAGTAGATTATTGATGGCTTTCAAAATGAAATGCCAAGCTCAATGAGAATATTCTAAAGCCAAATAGCCTTAGTAGTGGCATTAACATTGCCATGATACTCAGCCTTTATAGATGAAATAGCAATAATATGATACTTCTTGGTTTACTAACAAATAGGGTTGGATCCAAAGTGAAAGTTGTAACCAGAAGTAGACTTATGATCATCATAATAGCCATCCAAATTATAATATATGTATCCCACCAAGTCTGAATCTTTACCTACTATATAGTGAATAATGCATCTGATAGTTCCCTAAATGTAGCTCAAAATGTGTTTGGCATCTCTCTAATGAAGCTCATGTGGTGTCTTTATAAATCATGAAACTATGCCAACTGCATATGAAATGTCAGGTCGTGTATGAGTCAGATAGATGAGGCTCCTACAAGCTGGTGATATAATGTGGCATCAACTAAGGGAATGTAACAATGAACCTCAAGTCTAAATATACATAATAAAGGAGTTGGTGTATTCTGATAATAAACCATGTGAAACTAAGCTAACAAGTCCATGGCATACTTGGGATATGAAAGTGTAATCCTAGAAGAAGATTGTGCTATCTGAATCTCAAGAAAATAGTGCAATAGGCCAATGTATATCATAGAAAACCAATCATGAAGTGAAGGCTTAACATAACTGATGATGGATGTTGTGCTCCCTATAACACAAAGATCATCAACATAAAGCACTAAGTACAATAGTGAATCCTCTTGCCATATAATATAGACATTTGAATCTGAGTGACATCTTGAGAACCTAATTGAGAGAATAAATGTGTCCATTTTAGAATACCAAGTCCTAAGGGTTTGTTTTATACCATAGAGAGACTTTTTCAAGTGGCACACTAATAAATAATCTTGAACAAACCCCTGTGGCTACTCCATATATATCTCCTCATGAAGATCCTTGTGAAGAAATGTGTTCTTCACATCCATCTAGTGTACAACCCAAGCATGAGCTACTACAATAGATAGAATCAATTAAATTGAATTCATCTTAGCAATAGGTGCAAAGGTTTCTATATAGTCAATGCCTTTCACTTGGGAAAAACCTTTGGTCATTAAGTGTGATTTATATTTATCAATATTTCCATCCACTACAAACTTAGTCTGATATATCCACCTACATCATACTAATTTTTTTCCCTTAGGAAGAGGAACAAGATCTAAAGTTTTGTTCCTAATAAATGAGTCATACTCTTCTTCCATCATTAAATCCCACTCAATAGTCCCTATGACTTCTTAAAAATATTATGGATCAAAAGCTATTTAAATGTAGGAATGTGGATGATCATGTTATGACTGTGTTCTCCTTTTATCTAATGGATCACTAACAAGAAAGTTTTCATCTACCAAAGTCTATCTAGCCCATAAAAGCATCAATGGGTGAGGATCTAGAGGAGGAATAGGAGTAACATGACCTATTAAACCCTATTGGGGAGGTATTACCTCATCATCCCTATGAGTAGAAGAAGTAGGAGTATCATTGTCACTGTTATCTAATTCTTCTAAGGAAGAAGAATGAGAAATGTTAGAAGACAAATTTAAAGGACTTTATTCAAAGTAAACACTTCTCACTATAATAAGATCATGTGAATTTGGATCAATGAGCCAATATCCCTTAACACCATAAGGATATCCCAAAAATATACAAGTTCATCTTTGTTGTTCTAAAGCATGGTGCTTGTCTGAAGGTATGTGAGCCCATGTTGGACTACTGAAGACTCTAAAATGATGCACATCTAGCTTCATGTTGAACCAAGATTAAATAGGTATTATCCCATTTAAATCTTTGTGAGGAATTTTATCCTGTATATATGCAACATAATTAATCGCTTCCACCTATTACTTGGGTACTAATAATTTTACATGAATTATACAACTTACCATCTATTTTAAGAATCTATTCTTCCTCTCTGCTACACCATTTTACTGAGGTGTATATGTAATTGAATGTTGAAGATCAATTCCTTCAAGAACACAAAATTATTCAAACTTATTGTTCACATATTCCCTCTCATTATTTGTGCAGAGGATATTGACATACTTCCTAGATTATTTCTCTGCTAGATCTTTAAACTCTATAAATCTATCAAATACTTCACTCTTGATTTTCATAAAATAAACCCAAGTATATCTAGAATAGTCATCAATAAATGTGAGAACATAGTAGGTTTTACTAAAAGACAAAGTAGGTAATGGACTTGCTAAATCACTATGAACAAGTTCAAAGACTTGTGTAGCCCCCCAAGCCTTCCCTTTATCAAACTTATCCTCTAGATGTTTGCCTAGGGCACGACCATGACATATAACACCTAAAAATTGAATTTGTGAAAGTCTTATAACCATTTCCTACTAACTAAGCTATTATAAATAGTGGTAGTTCAGATCACCAAACTACTCATGCCATAACTTGCTCACTAAATCAGTGTGTGAGAGAAAATCTATAGAAGAATATTGAGGCACAAAGTGGGATAATGAATAAATTTAAGTATGACTGTCGACTTTTCCCACTGTAACTAAGGAAATATCCTCCAATTTTTTGATTGATACAAAATCAGGTGTGAACTCAACTTTCCTACCAGTATCAAAGTGAGTGATTTGGTAGACAAAAAGAAGGTTAGTTGATAAATCTAACACACAAAGGACATCCTCAAATAAACCAATATCAACATCAACTATACCTTTTCCTATAACATCTACCTTAAAATCATCACCTATGAGAATATGAGGTAAGAAACTTGGTTCTAATTCAAAAAATTATTCTTAATCAGAACCCATATGGTACAAAGAACTTGAGTTAATTACCCATGACTTGAGAAATTTTACCATTGAAATTAGTGTTGTAGCTTTCTCTTTCTTTGAATTTGAAGGAGTGGAATAATCCTTTGAAGAGGATTGATTGATGTTATTCTTTTTGAGAAGACCCTTAAGTTCATTAATCTCTTTCTTCCATCAATCTTGTTCACTATGAAACCCCTTTTTGTAATAAGGGCAAGAAGTTTCAGTCCCTTTTTGTGAATCCCCTTTCTTATTAGTGGATTTATAATATCCTTGTGAGGAATATTTTTACCCTTTATTCTTATCCTTCTATGACTTATTTTGATTATTCTGCTTCATTTTACTTGAACCTGTATTTGATGTTGATATTGAAACTTGCTTATGTTGAGGTTTAATTACAACTAGATCTTGATATTTGGATGACTTGATTAGACCCATAGATATTAACTTTTATTTTTTATCCATTAGAATCTTAGAGAATACCTCAAAGCTGGGCATTTTATAAGATGTTCCCAATGTAAGCCTATGAGTCTAAAATCTAGAGACAAAGGATGGATAATTAGGACCTAATTTTTGTAAGGAACTCAAATCAACTGAATATCTTTTTTATCAATATTACATTCAGAAAGTTATGCTCTAAGATCTATGATTTTAGTGATGTAGTCTTGTGTTTTAGCATAATTTTTAGGATTCAAACTAATGAGTTCATTGTCAATTTGGTAACCACCAACCTCATCTATTTTGACAAATAATGATGTTAATTTATCCTAAGCCTCTTTTGGATTTATACATTTGTCAATATGGAAATTCAAATCTAAAGACATGTAAGACTAAATGCATCCAATAACTTTAGTAGTTTCAAAGAGAAAGTGTTGTAATGTAATGTCTCCAAATTTATGATAAAATAACTTAATTAATTTAAGTTGTCCAAAAATTAATATTAATTCAAAAGGATGACTTTAATTAATTAATTTTAATTAATATGGAAATAACATATTAAATAAAATTGACTTCTTCTAGAAGTTTTGCCTTTAAAATAAGTTGAGGGAAAAGAATTTGGAATATCTTTTGTTGTTAAAATATTCTGAGTATTGTGAAGCTTGAATCTATGATTTAGCTAAAATATCTGAGGATGCAAACCTTCAACAGATTGGAGAAGAGTTGGACAAAAACCCAGCACTTTTTAGGGGTGGATTCGTGATGGAATTTAGATTGTGCTTATTGATCAGATCTAGGGCTTCAGAGGTCATTCAGTAGGTATATCAAGGGTTCAGCATATGCAGAGGTTTCTAGGTATTTATTCATTAGATTTGATTTAAGATTTATATATATATATCTTTAGATCAGGTGCTATACGTAATCTACACAAATTGGTACCAGGCTGTACCAGTAGATTCAGAAGAGGGAAGAAGGGCACAGTTTAGAGTTACAAGCCATAGGGTATTATAAAGGCCATCATCAATAGGTAAGAAACTAACATCGGTAGGTAGACTGACATCGGCCGATCAGTGACCGACATCGGCAGGCAGGCAGACATAGGCAGGCAGAGATCACCACCAGGCAACCAACAACGGCAGTTATCGATCGACGTCGATAGAATAACTGATGTCGACTACCGTGTTTCTGTCACAGCGACCAGATCTACACATACTTCCAGGTTCTTGGTTTTTTTTGGGCTTCATTATACTTTTTATAATATTGCTATGTACTGTAATATTTTATTATTCACTATTGAAGCAAATCTAGGCAATATATTTTGTATCAGCATACTGTAAATACAAACAATCAAATTTATATCTTTGTATTGTAATAACATATATATTTTGTATCCCCAAATCTAGAAAGGGATCTTTCAGTGGTATCAGAGCCTTGATTCTGCCAGCCTGTTGGGATTTTGCATTGCATGTTAGTTTTTTTGTAGCACAGGGTCAATTTTTGCTCTTTCATATTAGTTTCAGTTGGTTAGCTTGGTAGTTCATTATGGAAAAATGGTTAAGAGATATAACCCTATGGAAAGAATGTGAACAGTCACAACAAAAAATTACGCTGCAATTGCAGCAGTTCAATGATTCTATGTCAAGGAAATTTGGACATGCTAATGGATCATCATCTTCTTCTAGAAGGGATCCATTGCCACTAGATAGAAAAACAAAAGTAACTAGCATACTTGAGGAGTATAATACTCTTCCTCAATATGTTAGGGAGAACTTTCCTTTCAAATATTACATTGACATGCATCCAAAAATTTGTCATAAGACTGAGCTTGCAAAAAAGGAATACCATGCCATAGTTGATGATATGTTTTCATGTGAGAAAGAATATATGTGTCAACCTATCCATGTTTATGATAAAAACACCATAATGGATTAGTCACTTGTAGGGTATGCAGTAGAAAGGCATGAAGATGTGTTATCATTTGAGTTGCAGCCTAGGAAAAACAAAAATTAGTCATCATGTGGGAATCCTAAAGAAGAAATAACTTTAGAGACTCATAGCACACCAGATTGCATGATTGACACAGATAGTGATTCCAGTACATTTGGTCTGGATGAAGTGATAACAGTTGAGGATACTATCATGTTTGAGGATAGTACAGTTGATCAAGAGGTGAGCATTCATGACTTTGCTGAGAGAGAGTATCAGGCACAGTTAAAAGCTTTGACACATGAGGTTGTATCAGGGATCAGTTGTGATGTTGGTGAGCCAGTAGTGGTTTGGTTCCTATTTATGATACTACTACTTTGGAGGTGTCTTCAGAGGTAGTAGTTGGTTTGGGCTTGGTTAGTGATCAGTTGCAGTTAGTTTCTTCTAGATTGTAGTCTGAGCCACTGATTGAGAGTGGTGCATTTTATCAACATTACACTATAAGTGCTTGTCGTCAGTTATGAGATGAGAAGTTTGGTGGTATCAAACAAATTTCATAGCTTAGTATTCAGATGGGGAATTTGGAGAGTATGATAATCAGAGTAGCGCAGTGATCTTTTGTGAGGACTAAGGTATGTGATGTTGAGTTTGTTAATTACATATTGAGAATTATCACATTACTCTCTAGGAGAAATAAGGAGAATTTATGCATAGATACTTTGCAGCATAGTGTTTCAAATAGTAGAGTTTACAAATTTCTGAGAATGATATGGGATCTTGGCAGTGGGTGTTGGGTATCAGGGGTGAATTGCTTGAGGACAAGTAATCTCCAGGAAGGGAGGACTATAATGTCCCCAAATTTATGATAAAATAACTTAATTAATTTAATTAATTTAAGTTGTCCAAAAATTAATATTAATTCAAAAGGATGACTTTAATTAATTAATTTTATTTAATATGGAAATAACATAATAAATAAAGTTGACTTCTTCTAGAAGTTTCTTGGGAGCCTTTAAAATAAGTTGAGGGCAAAGCATTTGGAATATCTTTTGTTTCTAAAATATTCTGAGTATTGTGAAGCTTGAATCTGTGATTCAGCTAAAATCTCTGAGGATGCAAACCTTCAATATATTGGAGAAGAGTTGGATGAAAACCCAACACTTTTTAGGGGTGGATTCGTGACAGAATTTAGATTGTGTTTATTGATCAGATCTGGGGCTTCAGAGGTCATTCACTAGGTATATCAGGGGTTTAGCATATGTAGAGGTTTCTATGTATTTATTCATTAGAATTGATTTAATATTTATATATATATCTTTAGATTAGGTGTTGTACGGAATCTACACAGATTGGTACCAGGCCGTACTAGCAAATTTAGAAGAGGGAAGAAGGGCACAGTTTGGAGTTGCAGGCTGCAAGGTATTACAAAGGCCATCATCGATAGGTAAGCGACTGACATCGGCAGGTAGACCGACATCGGCCAATCAGCGACTGACATCAGTAGGCAGGCAAACACAGGTAGGTAGAGATCACCACTAGGAAACCGACGATGGCAGTTATCGACTGACGTCAGTAGAATAACTGACA
This sequence comes from Torreya grandis, assembly GCA_037957365.1. NCBI lineage: Eukaryota > Viridiplantae > Streptophyta > Pinopsida > Cupressales > Taxaceae > Torreya > Torreya grandis. The sequence continues at coordinate 2,211,597 of JARHVA010002376.1, read as the reverse complement.
TCGGCGACTGTGTTTCTGTCACAGTGACCAGATCTGTGCATACTTCTAGGTTCTTGGTTTTTTTTGGGCTTCATTATACTTTCTATAGTATTGTTGTGTACTGTAATATTTTATTATTCACTGTTGAAGCAAATCTGGGCAATATATTTTGTATCAGCATACTGTAAATGCAAACAATCAAATTTATATCTTTGTCTTGTAAGAACATATATATTTTGTATCCCCAAATCTAGAAATGGATCTTTCTTGTAACTCTTTTACATCAGTAGGTGGGGTAAGAAGAGTTTTTATATAAGGCATATATCCTAGCATCATTAATGCATTTCAAGTATTCTATTTTCATATGTTATAGTTGTATGTTGTTAATAGTGGGAACTTAGGATTCCCCATGATGTAATTGGAAATAAACAATCATAAATTAAAAATCAAAGTACAAAACACATCATAAAAACCCCATGAATTACTTAGTTTTATCCCACCCAAAATGTATTTTTTCGCACTTTATAATTGAGTGTAGTTACAAGACTAGATTATAATTTTTCTAGTTTACAAAAAACTTAATTAGTCTTTATAGTCTAAAAATACATAAAATATGCACTTTATTATAAAAATTTATACACCAATGCATTGTGATAAAAAAAAATATTAACTTTAAAAAAAATTGGACCTCAATATGAGGTCTTATGTGAAAGTTATGAGCCTCTGAAGTTGAAAAAATGAGGATGGACAAGAGTTGTAGAAAAACTTGAAGTCTAGAAAAATTTGGATAAATATAGAAAACATTGAAAGTAAAACAGTGAAGAGCATGAAATGTTAGGCTATTTAAACAAATAATTAATTTAAAAATACTTCTTGATGTTCAAATGATGGGCTCTTGAAGTTGTCCTTTCAAATCTGCCTACTGATCCATGAGGCCTACTATTTTTTTTGCCTACACAGTCCATACGGTCTGTACAACCATACCTAAGAGCAAAAAGAATTTGCCTTCTAGGTGACTATATCTAAATTGGATAAATTTTATATGGATCTATAGGTTTTGACACCTTCTTAATGTAATCATGAGGTCCATTTTGCTCAAAAACACTTTGATTTTTAGGTACCTACCAGATTTGGACATGGTGCTTCTAGATCAAACCCTTACCAATTTCACCTTTTGTACCCAATTTAGACAAAATTGTAGCTGATTTTGACTATCTCAAGCACTTTTAACTTAATGGTGAGCTCAAAAATTCTCCATAAAACTCTAATTTGTGCCTATATACAAAATAGAAAAAATTGATCCTATATCTAAATATTTTTCTCTTGAATATTTAGCAATCTACAGCTTCAAAATAACTTTGATACCATGTTAGAATTAGCTATAGGATTTAATAAATCTAATAAAAAGCATAAACAAGAGATAAAATAGTAATAGTAATAAAAAATAATTGTATATTTGAGACAATAACATGAATGAATAAATAAATCAAATATGATGAATTAATCTAATAATTCAATATTAATTTTATATATAATACACAAATAGCCATTGCTTATATAGATTAAGTCATACATGATAAAGATCAAGGAACTCACACAACACATGTAGTTCAACTGATATCTAACTACAAGAATAGTGGAGTGAAACTCCACACTAACAAGATATGTGTCCAACTTGTGTAAATGATCAACACAAGATGACTACTAGTTAATCAATCTTATCCTATCTTACCCTGAATAGTGGAGTGGAACTCCACTATAATAAGATAGGTGTCCAATTTGACTACCAGCTAAGGAAGCTTATCCTATTTAGTGTAGATTATTAATAAACGTAATAAACTAGTTACAATAAGTAATTAGTGCATCAATCTAAATAATAAATACAAGTAAATACAATAAATCAAATAAATACACCAACAATGATAGTGAATTTAAATTGAGATGAATTGAAAAAGATTAAAATCAAGAGAGTGATTGAGCTGGGTATGATTAGGAGTGAACACAAGGTGATGAGAACAAAAAACATGAAGCTAATTATGAAAAATGCATGAAAATTGAAGTTACGGGAGCTAATTTTGAAAGGCATTTCCACTATGATGGAGCCATTACATTATGCAAAGGGCAATTATAGAACCACCATTTATTTTGACAAAATTGCATCTTTAAATTAATAAACCATAATTATTTTAATTCATAACCACCCATTTATAATAAAAATGACTCTTAGATTTCAATACCAGTATGACTGTTGTGTGAATTAAGGGGTGATTTCATAATAGATGGGGATGGTTATGTCACCTTGGATGATGGTTTCATCACCTATGGCTGTTTTTTAAAACAAAGTAGAAATAGATAGGAAAGTCAAAACTAAGGATATAGGAGGGGTCAAAAAAATAATATGAAAGTATAGGTAAGGAATATATCTAGAGATTTCCATGTGGATCATGAAAAAAGAGGTCATTGCATCATCATTATATTTGTCAAAAAAAGATTATCATGTCAATTTTGGGTGCATATAAGACCCATAATTTAAAATAGGTTCTATAGTTTATGATCAAGGTTATCAAAGTGGATCAAATATTTAACCCTAAAATTGACTGAGGAATCTTAACTTTGGTGCTAATATGCTTAATAAAATATAAATGACAATACACAAGGGTGATAATCAGATCTACAACAGGGTAATAAAATTCTAGACTCAGAGATAAACATACACTAAGTTTATTTTGCTAAGTATAGGTTAAATATAGAAAATAAAACTAGAATATGCATGAAAAAAATAATGAATTAATATACTTAGATAGTTATGATGCTAACATAGTGTTATATCAAAAATAGGTAGAAATTAGGTTGGAAGGAGATTCTATAATAATTGTTAGATTATAGATATGATGCTTCTAGAGCTCTACACACTAACATTAGCTTGGGATGATTACATTGACACTTATATCTAGGTTTGATGTAAGTTTCATGTATAAAATACCTAATTAAAATGGATGCAACCACCTAGAGCTTTTGGGTTTAACTTCACCTTCATTTTGATGCATTCATATCTAGGTCATGGACTATTTTTACTCATGAATTTGCAAAACCCTAGTTTTTAATCTTTATTTTAACTTTGGGGGAAATATATTAGAGGGCATATGGTGTCAAGCTAATCCCAAAGACCCTTATGTTAGTGACCACTACCTACATAACCAATATTTTAAAGAGGGCCTCATTTTGATGTAGTTCTCCCCTACATGTTGTCTTATGTGTGAATCATGCAATATGTATAAATCAATTACAATAATGACCTAGCTTGTAACTTGGAAAATATAGCTATTGGGCTTCTTTTTCAATACCTAAAAAATGAAAAATTTGTTATCCCTATGACTGATATGTAAATAAGAATTTTTTTTTTATTGAGTGCTTTTTGAATTCTCTTTGGTAAAAATACTAGGTATTATTCCCATGTTGGTAGCTATTATATGTCAAGAATGAATGATAGTTGATATTGTATTTATATCAATACTTTTAGAGAAGTGTATATGATATTTTTTAATTATATAGCACCTTAGTCTTGTGCACTTGGAAAAACTCAAACCTTAGTTGTTCCTCTAAATTTTAGACCTTTCTCACTTCCAAAAGTCTCACATTTGCTCTATATTATGCCCCTTGGCCTATATATTAGTCTAACTAATCTTTTGTTTATTACTAAAGACTTCTATCTTATCCAGAATGCTTAAAATATAAATATCTTTGACCTCTACAAGTTTTGAACTTGTACCTACTTTCTTACTCCCTAGACATTAACATTTAGGACAAATAATAGCATCAACATTAGTGTCTTGACTAGATGCAAGTCTTTGGTACCCTAAATTCATCAAATTTGTAAATAAAATGTATCCTAATGGTCATCCTAAGTGATTTAATGTGAGCTAATTTTCCAAAAGGATTGATATAAATATAATATCAACCCTCACTCATTCCTCACCCAACAACATGGGGAAAATACCAAGTATTCTTACCAAAGAGCATTTAATTAAATAAAAATTCCTTATTTCAACACTAATCATAGGTAAAACACATCTAAATGTATGAAATACTAAAATTGTAGCCCAAGAGCCCAATTTTCCTAGTTACAAGATAGGTCACTATTGTACTTAATTTTCACATATTATATGATTCACACACAAGAAAACATGTAAGGGAGAACTGTATTAGTTTGAGGTCCTCTTCATAGTATTGGTTATGTAGGTAGTGTTTATTGATATATGGATCTTTGGGGTTAGGTCAACATCATGTTCCCACTAACCCATTTCCACTAAGGTCACAATGAAGATGAAGAACTAGGGTTTTACAAATTCATGAGGAGATATTATCCATGACCAAGATCTATATGCACCATGGTAAATGTGAAGTCAAACCCAAAATCATTCATATGGTTGCATCCCTTTTAAATAGGTATTCCATATAGGATACTTATGTTAAACCCTAACATTAGTGTCAATGCAATTATCCTAGGATGACATTAGTGTCAAGAGCTCCAAAAGTGTTAGATCCATAATTTGATGACTGTTACAAAATATCCTTATGGTTTGCTTTCTTCCTATTTTAGATCCAACACTATGTTAGCATATGAACTAGATAAGTATATTACATTTTTATCATTTCTATGCATATCTTAGTTTTAATTTCTATATATAGCCTATACTCAACATAAAAAACTTAGTGTATGTTTATATCTGAGTTTATCATTTAATCGGCCTATTATAGATCTAATTATCACCCTTGTGTATAGTCAGTTATATATTATTAATACTATTAATGCCAATTTAGGATTATTACATCTAATTTTGGTTTAAACATCTGGTGAAATTGATGTGATCAAATTTGATTCACTTGTGTGTATCATGCAATATGTGCAAAACAAGTATAACAAAGACCTAGCTTATAGCTTAGTAAATATATATCTTGGGCTGATCCATAAATACTTTAGACCTATATATGTGGTTTCCCTATGATTTATATGGAAATAGGGAAGCTTTATTCAATTGAGTGCTCTTTGAATGTTCTTTGGGAAGAATACTAGGTATTGTTCCTATGTTTTTAGGTGTTGTAGGTGAGGAATGAATGAGGGTTGATCTTATATTTATATCAATACCTTTATATAAGTAACTCACATAAATCACTTAGGCCAACCACTAAGATACATTTTATTTTCAAATTGGATGACTTTAGGGCACTAGACACTTATGTCAGGTTAGGACACTAATGTTGATGCTAGTGTCTATCCCAAACATTAGTGTCCAAGGAGCAAAAAAGTAGGTATAGGTTTAGAACTTATACAGGTGGAAGATAAGTACATTTTAAGCATTCTAGGAAAGATAAAAGGTTTGATTCATCAACATAATATTGTTTAAACTAATATATAGGCCAAGGGGTATAAGATAGAGTAGATGCAATATTTATGGAAGCAAGAAAGGTCTAAAATTAAGAGGAATAGCCAAGGTCTTAATTTTTTCAAGTGTGCAAAATTGAGGTGATATACAATCCATGAATATAATATATAATTCTCTAAAGGGATTGGCATAAATACAAAATAAACCCTCATTCATTCCTCACCTACAACACTTAGAAAGTATAGACTATGTAGGAAATGCTCATTGATAGAGGGATATTTAAGGTCAACTTGACATTGTGTGCCCACTAACCCATTTCCCCCAAGGTCACAATGAAGATGAAGAATTAGGGTTTTATAAATTTATGAGGATTTATAGTCCATGGCCCATATATGAATGCACCAGAGTGAAGGCAAAGTCAAACGTAGAATTATCTAGGTGGTCAATTCCTTTTTAGCATGTGTTTTATATAAGATATTTACATTAAGCCTAAATAATAACATCAATATAACCAATCAACATTAGTGTTTAGATCTTTAAAATCATCAAATCTAGAATTTGACAACTATTATAGAATCTCATTTTAGCCTACTTTTTGCCTGTTTCAGATCTAGCACTATGTTAGCATCATAACTAACTAAGTATATTGCATTTTTATCATTTCTATGTATAGCTTAGTTTTACTTTATATATTTAACCTATACTCAACATAAAAAACTTAGTGTATGTTTATATCTAAGTTTAGAATTTAATTGGCCTAATGCAAATCTAATTATCACCCTTGTGTATTTTCATCTATATATTATTAACCCTATTAAATCCAAGTTAGCATTCCTACATCCAATTTAGGGTTAAAACATTTGGTGAACCCAATTCATATGAATGAATTTTTTTCTGATCTAGATATTACAAACCTCTTAGGGTTTCATCTTTTTATGATGAATTTTCAAATTTGAAGCTTTACCATAGGATTTTACCTCCTTTGGTCACAGGGATTCATTTGCATATGATTGCAAGTAGATTATTATTTGATTGAGACATTTCAAACTGAGCTTGAGGGTTACATTTGATCATAATGATGGTACACATTGTCATGTCCCTTCTAGGCCTTGATGTGATCACATTATTCTATGAGCTTCAATAATACATCTACCTAAACATGTTCCTTTTATATGCTACAAGGATTCATTCATAGATTATATGGTCATCTTATCTTTTTGAGGTGAGGTAACTACTAGTTTTTATTCTTAACTCACCTTAAAGGTGGGGCATATCAGTGGGCTCATGTCATAAAAGCATTTCTCCACACTTGGAATAGTTTTAGATTTAGTGGGGGCATGTCATATGGGAATTATTTCCAAACACATTTTCAATTTTTAGATTTAGTGGGGGCATGATATACAAGCATGTTATCCACACTTATTTAGTATCTAGTTTCTCTAGATTATAGTGGGAGCATGTTTTGGAAACATATCCTCCACTTTGGTACTTATTTTATTTTTCAAATTATTCCACATATAATGGGGGCACTAAGTTTTAAGTATGATTGGGTTGCATGGTTGAGTTAATCTCAACTACTAAGTGGCAAATCACCTTTGTTACAAGGTTATGGGCATGTGCCTTCCAATATATATCTTTATATATCATTGGATATATGCACTTTCAATATTTATCTATATTTTTTCTAATCTTAATTTCAGAGCCTTATAATGATACATCTTTTTCAAATCAACTTTTCAATAGGCAAGGTGATTACATCGACAAACATGTGTACTCCTAAACATTCCTATTTTAATTTAAATCTATTTTAAGTACTTTTAATTTTAGATTATATGCACTAATTATATATTGTAATATGCTCTTGGTTGTAGGTCAATCACTAACAAATCACTCAAGTTGGGCACACACATGGTGTGTTCTCCAAACCTAGGTCTGCATTCCTTTCCTTTAAACTAAAAATTTCATTACTAGATTAAGGAGAGGTAAATGTAGATAATATTTATAGATTATATAACACCTCAATCTTGTACACTTGGAAAAACTCAGACCTTGGTTGTTACTATTATTATGGACCTTTTATATTTCTATAAGTCTCACATTCATTTTATCTTATGCTCCTTGGCCTATCTCTTAGTATAACTAATATTATGTTTATGATCTAGGCCTTATATATTTCCCATAATGTTTAAAATGTACTTATCTTCCACCTATGCAATTTTTAAACATGTACCCACTTTCATTATCCTTAGACAATAACATTTGGAAGAGACACTAGCATCGACATTAGTGTCCTGACCTGATGTAAGTGTTGCGTGCCCTAAAGTCATCTAATTTGTAAATAAAACATATCCTAATGGCTGGCCTAAGTGATCTAATTTGATTTACTTATAAGAATGGATTGATATAAACACAATATGAACCCTCATTCATTCCGAAACTAAAACACCTAGTAACATGGGAAAAATACCTAGTATTCTTACTAAAGAGCATTCAAAGAGCACTCAATTAAACAAATATTCTATATTTCCATATCAGTCATAATAATAACACATCTACAAGTCTGAAATACTAAAAGAGAAGCCCAAGATAAATATTTTATAAGTTACAAGCTAAGTCACTATTATATTTGATTTATACATATTACATGATTCACACAAGTGGATCAAATTTGATCATGTTGGGTTCACCAAATATTTAATCTTAAATTGGATTGAGGAATCATAAATTGGTGTTAATAGAGTTAAGAATATATAAATAATAATATACAAGGTTGATAATCATGTCTACACTAGGTGAATTAAATTCTAAACTCAAATATAAACATGCACTGAGTTTATTATGCTAAGTATAGGATAAATATAGAAAGTAAAACTAAGATATGCATGGAAATGACAAAGAAGTAATATACTTATATGGTTTGATGTTAACACAGTGTTAGGTCTAGAATATGTAGAAAACATGCTAGAAGGAGATTATATAATAGTCATCAAATTTTGGATCTGATGCTTCTAGAGATTTGGACACTGATAACATCCTAGGATGGCTAAATAAATACTATTGTCTAAGTTCAATTCAAGTGTCCTATATGGAATATACTAAAAAGGTATGCAACCAGCTAGATTCTTTTGGATTTATCTTTTCCTTAGCTTTTGTGCATCCATATGTGAGTCATGGATTGTCATTCCTCATGAATTCATAAAAACCTAGTTATTCATCTTCATGACGACCTTGGGGAAATGGGCTATTGGGTACATAGTGTTGAGTTGACCCCAAAGACTCCTTTGTCAGTGAGTGTTGCCTACATTGATAATACTCTATAGAGGGCCTTAAAATGATGTAGTTTTCTTCTACATGTTGGATTGTGTATGAATCATAAAATATTTACAAACTAAAATAATTACCTATATTTTATCTTTTAAAAGTAGGCTCTTGGGATACTCCTTTAAAACATCAGACTTGTAGATGTGTTGTACCTATGACTAGTGTGGAAATAAGGAAGCTTTGTTCAATTTAGTGCTCTTTATTAAGAATACTTGGTATTGTTATCATGTTTTTAGGTGAGAAATGAATGAGGTTTGATATTTTATTTATATATGTAATCATCCAATTCCTATCACCATTGTATTATAATTGTCAATCTTACTCAAAATTTTAGGACAATGTACAATTTGGGCCAAAATCACTAAAATGCACTAAATGGTTTGAACTTGTCATAAAAAAGTGTTGATTTATGATAATATATCCCTAAATGAGGCAATTAATTCTATGTGATTGTTATCTATTCTCAAATCATTTCAAGTCAAAATGACAAAAATGCAAATTGACATTCTGAATCATTAGATTCTTCTAATTTAGAAGCACACGATACGTGCATGTGTTATTTCATGTCGAAAATGTCATAAATGGGGTATTGATCTATATAAAAATTACACCTTCTTATAATTATACTCTAGTCAAATTATGACCCAGTAAATTGACATTTTGACCAGTTTGATTAAGTAGACAAATAATTTCCAAAGAATTTCATAAAAATTAAATAACCTCACTTAGGTAAATTAATCCAAATCAAGAGCTTAAGTGGAAAATCCATGGAATTTATTGAATATATATTAATTGAAAATTCATTTATAATATATACATCATTAGGTGACATCATCAATTGGGTGGCATCCATAATCCATAAATGGAACAAATAACTAGTGTAAGCCCTCACATGCCTCATTAATGCCCATTTCTTCCAAATATTAATGGGGATATTTATGGATTGAGCCTCAAAAATTTAATTTATTCATGGCCACACATCTTGATTTCAATATGGATGGTCAAGGTTGATTCTGATCATTTCTAAAAATATATAAATACAAGTGTCCTCACTCATATTTTTAAGCTTCTTTAGTGTAAACTTATTATGTAGGATTACCTTCACAAGCTATTTTTGTGTATTGTTATTATGATTAATTTTTAATAAGATAGATTCAACTATTATCATACATTGATCAATTTCATCATCCTAATTCATTTTTAAATTGAGAGATTATGGAGGAGTAAGCCACTCATCATTTCTAAAGACTTGGAGCACGAAATTAGGGAAAATCATGTTTTTGAGCCACACTTGGAGGAGGGATGATATTGGGAAGGTTTGATGTTGTATTCCTTATTTTAATAGCTCTTAATTTTCATTTAAAAAACCCCATTGAGGGAGTTGGATTTTTTAGTTATGTTCTTTATGCTTATTTTGAGTTTTTTTGACTAATGCATGATCTAACTCACTTTGGATTCCTACTCTACCTCTTGGCATGCCTGGATTTAGATATTATTATAACTTCTACTCTTGGATGTGCATCTTATTTATTAGTTAGTTCCATGTTCCAGTGTTTATATCCATAACCCCCATTGTAACTTGTTTAGATGTTGTTTGAACTCTTACCTATGGAAGTGCATCTCCTCAGTTAGGTAGTTCCTTGGGCATTTTTTGAATTGTTCATTTATGTTTCTTATCCCAAAAACATAAAAAAACACTAAAAATGATTGGAAAAAAAAAACATTGTCTTGCACTTTGGTTTATTCTGGTCTCACACTCTCACCATTTTGTGAGAACTCATTTGAACATTCTCACCATTTTGTGAGCCCATTTTCCATATCTAATCTACAACATAAATCATATTTTATTATCATCACTTTTCTTATATCCCCCTTTTTTGAGAACCACATTTGGCCCAAAGTTCATGTTGGATCTCATGTCCATGGAATTATGTAGGCATCATCTACTTATATCATACATTTGGAGTCATCTTGACCACCCCTTTTCTTCTTTTCCCCCATTTTGTTCTCTGTTGTTCCCCTATCACTTAAGGGCAACATTATCTCTTTTGTCTTTGTTCTATTGTGTTAGTCTCTTTATTTCTTAGATTATGGGTCACCCTATTTTAAAGAGTAACGCCTCTATTACATGTGCATGAACAATTATTTTTTTGTTTCCACTAACATTATGACTAACTCTTATTTGTGTGCATTTATTTGATCTTTATTTTTGTTTTGTTGTGATTTCTTGTATCTCCATTTATTTTGTCTTTTTATTTGTTACTTTTTTATTTTGATGTTTGTTCTTGGTGTTTTGTTATGTTGGTATTTTGTGTTACCTATTTTTTATTTTATTGTATTGCTTTGTTCTTTTGATTTCAAATACATTTTATAACCACTTTTAGTCTAGTTTTTAGTTATAATTGATTTGTTTAGAGTTATATTTAACTTTTTTTTTTTTTTGAGAAATCATTATTAGTGCACATGGATATTGATTATTTGTATCTTTCTTTCATGTTATTTATTAAGTTATTCTTTCTTTGATTTTATACATTCTTATTCCTACTTTTATCATGATTGTTCATATCTTGATTTTAAGTTAGGTTGCATTTATGTATTGTTTTTGTTTGAATGTAAATAGTTGTAACTTTGGTATTGGTAATTTTTATCATTATCCTTAGTTATAAATATTCACATTTAAACTAGTTCATTGCAATGTAAATACAATGTCGTTATGGGTTACTCATACTTATGATGCATAATTTCATTTTGCTATAGTAAGCACCAAGTGCTTTGGATTCCAAGTCCAAAATTCAATGATGCTCTAAATATCAGATCTTAATTCACCACACCTAACATGAGACTCTATGCAAGACATGCATCTCTTGGCATATACTATGAGTCTAATTAAAAAGTGGTATGTTTTTCTTTTATTCATCATTCCTCGTTCCATTTTCTCCCACTTTTGGGAAAACTACATTAGCTTAAGGTCCATATAGACTATGTAGGTATCACTTGGATACATGACATATCTTAGGTCATCTCTACCATCCTCATTCTTCTAATCATCTCTTTCATCACTTTGTACATCTTCATATGACTAGTTTTATATGGCTTCATATGTCATTGGACCCTTGTATCTGCATTTTCACCCTCTCATATTTAATCTATGTATTAGGTTATATCCTTGAGCCATTCTTTCTAATTTATCTTTTTGGGGCACAACATTTCAACCAATCATCAATCAAATCAGCCCTACTAGGGAAAAATTAATTATCAATGATCAAAATTAGCCATACTAAGGTAAAATCAATTTATCAACTAATAAAATCCACTCTACTAGGGCACATTATTATTTATTTTATTTGGATCAATTATCTCATAATTATTATAATTATAATATCTACATATTTTTCCCTCATTCTGGTAATTTTAAAATTATGCAACTTGTCTCAGTATCGATCATTCTCTAAGACCACAACTTTCATCCTCTTGAGGATGTCTCAAAGTGTGTGGTTTATGTTTTGGGATTATATCCTTCCCACTTTCCCCTACCTTGGGGCCCATTATATTCTACATTATACTTTGATCATTGAGAATCAACACGTGTAAGCATTATCTCATAGGGTTTTAATTTCATCCATGGGTTAATTTCACTCTTTCTCTCTTTTCAAGAGTTCATCCCTCTCTTTCATCCTCATGTGTCCTCTCAAGGGGGCATTATGGGTCATTGCATTCCATTTTTTCTTGACAACTCTTTTATTTGAAAAAACATTTCTTCTATCAATTGTATCACCATGCATTCTCAAATAGGGGAAAATGTAAACATCCAATTCGTATCACCATTGTGTTGAAATTGTCAATCTTACTTGAAATTCTAGGACAATGCACAATTTAGGCCAAAATAATTAAAATGCACTAAATGGTTTGAGATTCTCATATACAAGTGTTGATTTAAGATAATTTATCCCTAAATGGGGCAATGAATTTTATGTGATTATTATATTTTCTCAAATCATTTTGAGTCAAAATGACAAAAATGTAATTTAACACTCTGAATCACTAGATTCTTCTAATTTAGAAGCACATGACACATGTATGTATTATTTAATGTTGACAAAGTCCTAAATGGGGTATTATTCCATACACAACTAAAACCTTATTCTAATTATACTTCAGTCAAATTATGACCCAATAAATTGACATTTTGACTAGTTTGATTAAGTGGACAACCAATTTCCAAAGAACTGCATACAAATTAATTAACCTCACTTAGGAAAATTAATCCAAATCAAGAGATTAAGTGAAAAATCCAAAGAATTTATTAAATATATATTAATTATAAATTCATTTCTAATATTTTCATCATCAAGTGACATCCATAAGCCATAAATAGAATAAATATCTAGTTTAAGCCCTCCCATGCCTCATTAATACCCTTTTCTTCCAAATATTAATGGGGTTATTTATGGATTGAGAGTCCAAAACTAAATTTATTCATGGCCACACATCTTGATCTCAATATGGATGGTCATGGTTGATTTTTATTATTTCTAAAAATCTATAAATATAAAGGTCCTCACTCATCTTTTTAAGCTTATTTGGTGTAAATTTGAAAAATTATCTTCACAAGATATTTTTTTGTAGTATTATTATGCTTAATTTACAATAGGAAAGCTTCAAATATTTGCATATATTGATTAATTTCATGATCCTAGTTTGTTGGTGAATTAAGATATGATGGAGAAATAAACCACTCATCATTGCTAAAGATTTAGAGCACCAAATCAGGGGAAAATCACATTTTTGAGATGCCCTTGGAGGAGGGATGATATTATGAATGTTTTATGTTGTATTCCTTCTTTAAATATATCTTAATTTTCATTTTTAAAACCCAATTGATGGATTTTAATTTTTGAGTTATGTTTTTTATGATTATCTTGATTTTTCTTAACTAATGCATGATCTAACTCACTATAGATTCCTACTCTACAATATAAATCCCTTTTGAGAAGTAACTCACATTAAATAACTTATTCCTATCATTAGGATATTTTTCATTTTTAAATTTGCTGAATTTAGAGCACTAGACACTTTTATCAATTAAAAACACTAACATCGATGTTAGTATCTATCATAGATGTTAGTGTCCAAAGAGTAAGAAAGTAGGTAAAGGTTTACAAATTGTAGATGTGTAAGATAAATACCTTTTAATAATTTTGGGCAAGATATAATACCTATTTCATTAGTATAATATTAGTTATACTAAAAGATAGGCTAAGGGGCAAAATATAGAGTAGATGCAAGACTTGCAGAAGTGAGAATGGTAAAAAACTAAGAAGAATAACCAAGTTCTAAGTTCTTCCAAGTTTAAAATATTGAGGTGATATATAATCCATAAATATAATCTACATGGACCAATAAGACTCATACATACCATTGGATGGTTTTGATAATAATGATGAAATTTATGAATTCTTTGACCTTAGATATAGTTTGCCACTTGGTGATTATAAATAGGGATTTTCTATTACATTGAAACCTATTGTTTATTTTGGAGGTGAGTTGAACTTCCTTGGTCACAATTAAAAATAAAAATAAAATCAAAAATTGATGTCCCAAATTGAAAACCTCTTTGAGGTATTTTTTAGACCAGGGAAAAAGTAAAGGAAAAGATGAGTCTCATGGAGAAAACTTGTTTTAGTGCTATTAGATCGGGAAATTCACCCTCTTTTAAAAGAAGCCCAGGCCTCCTCTAGTTCCAAAACTTCATGTTGATTAGGAATAATTTCAAAATATTAGAAATTTTTTGGTCAATTAACTCAATATTTCCTACATGCCTTTACAAAATGTCATTTACTAGACCTTAGCAAATCATATTCTTCCTAGATGGGCAAACTTGACAAGCCAGTCAAGCCACCAAATGAAGACAAAGACAAATGTACCACATTACCAAATATTATAGAATATGGTTCCACAATAATTTTTGAAAATTCAATAGAATTCAACATTAAAACATAGTCCAATCATAAATGGATCAAACTTGGAGAATCCCTTACTGAAGAGGAATGTGTATACAAAGGAAAATGTAGCTCACCTATTAATGAATCCTAGCTCATAGAAGTTAAATCCTACTTACACTTTCATTTGTTGATACATTTATAAATTTAATTTCATGACCAATATGGATCCTCTATACCTAAGTAATGGGTCTCTTACCATAATAATATCAGTAGAGAGGGTTCCAAAGCCTCTAGTCAAGCAACGCTATGTAATAACCTTAGCTAGGTCCTATGTTTTCATATTTATCAAGTACATGCAAAGTGTGAATAAGGATTTAACATATAGGGGAGGTTATTATTGTGTTAATATCATAAGACAAATTAAATTAACACACTAAAGTCCTAACACCTCTAGCCTAAACACTAGGGAAAGCTTAGGTTACAAAACTAAATGAAAGAATAATAAAAACATAAAAGGAACAACTCTTTTAACTTCCTTGGAGCCTCTAAATGGATTATTTAATGGCTTTCTCAACTTTCACATTAAGAATTATTCATCAATGGATTTTTATTTGATCTTCTCTCCTTGTCACCTTGGATTTTATTTCGTGGCTTAATATTTGCTCATGGTAACACTACTTACATGAGTCTTATGGAACAAATCATGCATAATAACTCTAAAATATCTAAGATTAAAAATGAAGAGGTATGGCCTTATATTTATTGTTGGAGAATTGTAAATGATGTCATTATGACATAATTAATGTGTCCAAGTGAGTGGATGAAGTACCTTGATAGTATATGTGATAATGATAAAATGTGCATTGTGTTTGTCTTATTATGCTTGAAGTATGATTGGTCGATCTTTTGATTTGGCATGGTTAGAGATGTTTAGGGATGAGTATGGTTATTTAAAGATTTATAATAGGTACCTAAGATGTTTTATATGATTTTATTGTGTGCTTTCATAAGTGGAATTCATCTAGTTGTCCATAGTTTTCATCTAGACACTTTGGGTCTAGTGGTAAAAAATTTGAGTAGGCAATTTGATAAAATCACCATTACCACATGTGGATGAGTTAGTAGGATTTGGTTATATTTTTGTGATCAAATTAGTCCTTAGTTTATATGTACTAAATATTAGGTTATGAACTTAATTTATATCAAATATATGTGGGTACAAAGTTGGGCTCTCAAGCATTTTGATAGTGTTTTTAATGTTAAAATAGAGCCAAATAAGCATGTTGATGATGTTAGCATTTACACACATAGAGGTTTTAGGAGGAAATGGTCCCATGGGTTTGTTCAATATTGTGCATAGTTCTTGTGTGCTAAATATTAGGTCATACACCTAAGTGAGAAAAATTATATGCATGTGAAAACTTGGGCTCCCAAGTAGTTTGATAGTATTTTCCCATAGCCAAATTTGCATGGGGCAAGAAAGAGTCGAGTAAGTAGTTTGGTGATGGAATATCTTATACATGTAGAAATTTCAGAACAAGATGATCATATGGGTTTGTTTAGTTTTGATCTTAGTTGATTTTCAATAAATTTTATATAATGTGCTAAAGCACATCAAAAGATATACATTTGTAAAGTTGGTATTTCTAGATAATTCTTGACATAGTTGGCTCTATACACAGATAAATATGAGAGGAATTTTAATGTAACTATATCTCACACATGTGAAGGTTTCAAGAGTATTTTGACACATGGTTGGTTTATCCAATGTGAGGAGATAATATGGTAAAAATTTGAGAATATGCGAGTGAGCAAGGTAAAATATATGACTATTCAAAGGTGAAACTTGCTAAAAGTCTAGTTGTTGTTCAAGGAGAAAAGAAGCTTATGAATAATCTCATTAGTCCTATATTGAGAAGGATTTAGCTTGTTGTTCATGGTTTGGGTGATCCAGTATAAAGGTTAGTTTCATATATCGATATACATATTAGTTTATGGTAGATTCCAGGTGAGCCTATGAGTTTAAGGCCTTTCTTTTAGGATTAAGTTTTAGATCTTACTAAGAATGTTAAAGGCTTGTTGAACAATTGTGTATGCCATGGAAGTTCAAAATGTTGTTAATTAGGGTGTCTCTACCTATGCTTCTTAGGAGACATATTTTATTATGGAGAATAAATTTTGTATGCTCAAGATGATAATTCAAATCATAGAAGGTCTTTAGTTAAGGGGAACCAACAAGTTCATGAGCTTGCTCTAGAGATTTGTGAAGGAGATTTTATGCAAGGTCAGAATGGGTATATATAGATGGCACAATGATATTGATGAAATTTAAAAAATATTTTTATGCTCATAAAGGTCTATAACTTCTTTGTGATGTGCTCCAAGTGTTTTTGTTGTCTGAATGTATGTTTGTTCCAATTGAAGATTTTTGAGTTCTCTTAGTTTTCTCAATTTTTGGCTTAAGGGCAAGTAGACCCAAAATGGGTTATAGGAAGTTAGGGTGACCAAAGGTGTGAAAGATTAAATATTATTCTATAAGTTTTTGATGACTATCTCTAGGTGTACAAGAAGTTTCATAGGTGTGTGTTGACTAGAAGGAGATTTGTTGACTTTGTTTATTTTAAGATTCTAGGGTTGTGGGCTATGGTAGAAAAGTAGTTTTCCTTATGAGTTGAGGTTTTATATTTATTAATAGTTTAAATGGGACAAATGGGTTTTCAAAACATTATTCATATATATTTTAAGGTTTTTATTTCTTGATTTATTCAAGTTTTTGTTAATATGGAGGGCTAATTGGATAATAGGTTTGTGAAGGAAGTATGTTTTAGAGGATGAGATTGGTAATGAAAATTTGTGTGATTTAGAGGGTATATTATAGTGATATATATATATATATATATATATATATATATATATATATATATATATATATATATATATATATATATATATATATATAATGTTTCATCTCTTGAAGTTATTTATATTGAAAATTTTGGGCTCTACAAGTTTCAGGTAGGGCTACAAAGAGGCTAGACAGGCCTAATTTGAAGAAGAAGTCATTTTTGATCAATTTGTCCAAAATATCAAGGTATATTTGTTTAAAGGAGAGTTTTAAAGTTGGTTTAGTTCACGTTTCCTATTTTTTGAGTGGCATGAAGTCTTGATGGTGATTCTTGAGGTAGCTTGATAGAGAAGTCCAGTAAGCCTACATGTTGGTTCTTCATGGTGTGTGGATATCTAAAGATGATAAAAAAGTGAAATAGATCAAATATCTTAGGGGGAGACCATATCATATGTTTTTTGGTGAGTTTCATCATATTCTAGTGGTTTTTTTGTGTTCATTCTTCATTGGTTGTAGTTCTTGGTTAAAGAAAGTGTTGGCATGAAGCAAGAGGAAGTTGTCAAGGAAAGCAAAAGTAGGCTCAAGGTAATGGGGAGTTTTTATAATATTTATAAGGCATTCCTATCCTTTGGGTTGTATTTTTAGGTCCTTAATATAAAATTGTGCCCACTTTGTCATTGTGTCAAAGGGGAGAAAGCTCCTATTCTGAGAGTGCTTGAAAAGAGAGAAGGAAGGTGAGTTGTATATTTCTATATGATGGTTGTTGACATAAATGAAAAAGGGGGAGATTAGTGGATTAATTTAAATGATGTCATGATGATGTTATGAATGTGTCCTAGTAAGTGGATGAAGTGCTTTGATAGTCTATGTGATAATGACAAAGTGTGTAATGTGCTTGTCCTAGTATGTTTGGTTGATATTATGTTTTGGCATGGTTAGAGATGTTCAGTGATGAGTATGGTGATTTAAGGATGTGAAAGAGGTGTCTAATATTTATTATATTATTTGATTTCTTGTGTGCATAAGTGAAATTAATCTAGTTATCTATAGTTTTCATCTAGACACTTTGGGTCCGATGGCAAAAAATTTAAGTAGGTAGTTTGATGGCATCACCATCTCCACATGTGGATGAGTCAAGGGGATGGGGTCATATGGTTTTTATCACACTAGTCCTTATTTACTAGGTGATAAATATTATGTCTTGAACCTAAGCATAATTAATTATTTGTGGGTGCAAATTTAGGCTCTCAAGCATTTTGATAGTGTTTTCTATGTTCAAATTAAGCTGAGTAACTATGTTGATGATGTCAGCATTTGTATGCATGGAGGTTTCAAGTGGAAATGGTCACTTGGGTTTGTTAAATATTTTTCCTAGTTATTATGTGCTAGATCTCAATTCATGTACCTAAGCAAGGTAAAATATATACAAGTGCAAAGTTGGGTTCCCAAGTAGTTTAACAGTATTTTCCCATTCTTAGCCAAATTTGAATTAGGCAAGAAAGAGCCAAGTAAATAGTTTGGTGATGTCATATCTCACATGTGTAAACATTTAATAAAAATATGATCATATGGGTTTTTTTAGTTTTGATCCTAGTTGATTTGCATTAATTTTAGATCATTCACCAAAGCATGCCAAAAGATATACATATGCAAAGTTAGTCTTTCTAAATAATTATTGACATAATTGGCTCTATAAATAGATAGATATAATGATTAATTTTAATGTCATTATATCTCACACATGAAAAGGTTTTAGGAGTATTTTGACACATGGTTGGATTCTCCTATGTGAGGATATCATATGGTCCAAATTTGAGAACATACGAGTGAGCAAGGTACAAGATATGACTATGCAAAGTTGGCCTTCTAGGTAGATAAGCAAGGTCCCCATACTTATCCAAATGTGTAAAAGTTAAAGTTAGAGCAACATCGATGGAGTGTGTTAATCCAAGAAGTTATTAAGTAGTGATATAGTACCAAGTGTTCAAATATTTAACATTGTAAAGAGATAAAGATCAAACTTCTTCTAAAGAGCAATAGTGAGTGGGTGATCATACAAATAGAGATAAATGGTGCATATTAAATTAAAGAGGTAAAAGTGATAGATATTTAGATTTTCTAAAGACTGAGCTACATACAAGATATCGATAGAGCGTGTTGAGTCAAAGTTTCTAGATTGCATGAGATGAGGTCAACATGTTCAAGGTTTAATATTTAAACATTGGCACCTATGTGTTAAAGTTCAAAGAAGATCGATGGTGTGAGATTGATCTAAATTTGAGAGGACATGAGATTTGAGTTTAGTGTTCTAAGTTTAATTATGACCATTTGCATTTGAATATTTGAATTTATAAAAGAAAGACCAGTGTTTAGTCTTTAGACCATATCTTTTGATATAGACATAATTTAATCATAGTATAAAAAGAAAACTTATAGTGGATTACAAGGTACATCTAGAAATATGGATTTGAAGATCTAAAAGTGAGTAAAATCATAGTTATGAATTTCCAAAGTTTATTATGTGTTTGTATTTATTCTAAAAATGACTTGAGAAGGATGTTTGAGATTATATTGATGTTATTTCGATGTCTCATGTTGAATTAGCTATTTGAGAGTGTTTTAGACTCCATGAGGATGAGTTTTCATTATGAATGTTTGACCATTTTTATACATTATAAACAAATATTAATATGGTAACTATGAGTTCCGTTCATCATGACTATGTACACAACATATTATTTGAGCAAATTTTGCTTTAGCAGAAGAGTGTTTTGGTGACTATGATCCTTTGAGGATGTCAAAGGGATCATGTGGTATAGGTCCATGAATTTTGAAGTTTTCCAATGTTTTTATTTTGTTTGATGATGTGTTAAATGGGTGAATAAGTCTCTATGAGACTTACAAGAGCTTCAAGTGCCTTATTAAAAGGTGTAGCTACTTAAGGGTGACCCATAGATGTTATGGATGACCTATGAAGATTATATTGAGTTGTGCCTTGAAGTGAGAGATGCCTTAAAGATTAAGGGATGCCTAATGGGTAATAAAAGTAATGATTACCATGTTTACTCTATAGATAGTGAAACTAAATGTGTTGGTTTCTAGACTTGAGTGTGATACTTTGAGGGTTGTGTGGATGTGGAGCCAAGTGAAGGAAACAAAATTTGAAAGAGAAGGTATAGGTCAGTGAGGACTAGCAGAGAGCAAAGAGAATTAGACATGATTGTATGATCAAGGTGATTAAGGTGATCACATAAGTTATTAGACCTAATGAGACTAGAAGAGGCAAAATGAGTGAATATGCTCAAGAGGTTGTTTGAGAGAGTGTGTATGATGAGTGAAGGCAAGGTGAAGGTTGAATGTGCCTTATGTATGAGTTAAAGAGTAGAATATATTTAGGAATATTTGTATGACCTATTGGTCATAATTTTATTGGTATAATAGTGCTCTTACTATTTGAGTATGAGTGAAGGTGAAAAGTGATAATCAAAGGTCCATCATCATGTGTTGAATACATCAATTCAAAGGTGGATGTGTTCATAGGTGTTGGTGTATTAACTTAGAATCTAGGGTGGTTATATCCTCCTTACAAGATGAAAGTTTCTAAAAGTTTGGTTGTTATTGTAGCTTAGCTAGACATGTGTGGTAGCACCTTGTGGGATTATAGTCTTATTAAATAGGGATTGTATTTCTTTGATCATTTACAATTAGTATAAATTAGATATTTTTATTATAAAAAAATATTCCAATTATATTTTCTAGTGGGTTTTCTCCCCCAAGAGGGTTTCCCACATCTGTCTTATTTTATGTGCTTGATCTTGCATTGTCTCTCTTGTTCATTGTAATGAATTATTTATATGCTCCATAAATGTATGTATTAAATGATTAAGGGTATGAAGGAATTGGGTTTGATTTAGATTATTTGGGCTCATTGATTAACCCCTCTCTTATTTTTTTGTACCTATAACATTTATATCCTTGAGAATTAACTCTCACCCAAGATGAGTTAAGGTTGATTTTAAACATGAAATGGGTTCAAACTAACTCTAGGTGAGTTAAAAATAACTCCAGTTGAGTTAATAGTTTCCAAGTGATTATGATTTGCAATTACTAGGCATTGCTCTCAAATTAGATATTTTAGTATATTTTCAAAAAGCTTGACAACTCATAAAGGCAATGATGGAAGGCTTTGATATTTTGATTTTTGGAATTTCCATTTTAGATATTCATTAATTTCAAATGGATAACTAAACTATGAATTTAATATTGTTTAACTTGTTAACTAATTTTGATTATCCTTTTGGATCTTTCAAGATTTGATATTTGTGTAAGTGCCCCATTTAATAGATCCATAGGCCAAATTGATAGTTGTGATGTCTCAAGGTGATTAGGGATGAATTTGTGAGAGTTTATTGATGCATATGATATAATACCCCAACTAGGGATGTCTCAACATGATTATAAGCATTGGAGAATGATGAAAAATCAAATTTGGGACATTGAGTGATTCATAAGACTAATTTGTAGTGATTGGTAGGAATCAATCTAAAGTCCAGTTGGAAGCCAGTTGTGGCTAGTTTTAGGTATCTTCACAAAGTAAAATCTAATCTAATCTAGCATTCACTAAAGATTATGGCACAAAGTGTGGGTAATAAAAATTAAAATTAAACATGAATATAAGATCTATACTCAAGTCAATGTATAGGAAATCCTAATGCATTGGGAGATAAGTACAAATGCAAATCTATCTACTTTAACAAAGGAGGAAAAAAATTAGGAATACTTACCTTTGAATATGAACCCTTTGAGCTTTAATATCTCCCTTGGACAAGGTGATTTTCAAGAGATTGTTATGGTACGTAAGGATAGCAAAGATAAGTCAGCCCTAAGCTACACAACTTCTCTATGTATCCATAAGACAAGATTTGTATCTCCAAAGAAAATATTTAAACCCTAAGAAATGTTTATCAAGTAGAATGGTGGATAATATAATTCATAATATAATATTCTTATTCTTCTCTTCTCCTAAAATTATGAAAAGGATGTGTATATATAGTTGAATCTAATCCTAAACCTTTCTGAAAGTTTAGTTGATAGGGTCGACCTAATTTGATTTTATATCATTATTGATAAGATAAAGTTAGGTCATAGTCTGGGTTAGCCAAGGATGACCTAGACCCATAACATGAAAATATTAAATATAATACAGGGTCAACCAAGGCTGACATTGTTTGGTAAATGTCAAAAAGGGTTTTAGGCTTAGGTAATGGCTGAATAAGGTGGTGAATTACTTGGAGGAGTGTGTAAGGGAGGAGGCAAGGCTTAGGTAAGTGTATAGGAGATGGTTATGTAGATATCAAATAGTCATATAGGGGAAATTAATCTTGCAAAGTACCAATGGTTTACCCATTCCTTTCTTAATGCACCCTTTAAGGTAGTGTACTTAGAGGGATTGAGAATAAATGGGTGTTTGCAAGAGAGAAAACATCAATAATTGATAAAGTTTAATAATATTATGTATATAAAGGCCTCACCCAAAGCACATAACATGTCACAAAGGTGTAACATACGATGTTACTTTGGGAAAAGAACATATCAACATATAATGTTGAAGCTAAATAAATTGCAATAAGAAGCAAATAAGATAAAAGAAAGGATAGAATTGAAAAAAATACCTTTACTTACCTTAGTGTTGTAGATAAGGAATGAAGTAAAATAAATGTGAAGGTGTCCAATTTAGGGAATATTAGGAAAATTTAAATAAATTATTGAAAAAGATCAAAAAATCAATTTTCTTGTAAAATATTCATGTAATATTTGAAAATATTCTCCACAATGTCAACATTCTATAACATCTTATATTTGATTAAAAGAGCTAGTAAAAACAAAGATATGGTCAAAAATAGAATCTAATTATAAATATTAGATAGGTAAATAATTTTTAATAGTAAATATAAATAGGTGAAAATCATTTCATTTGTTATTTTTACTATTTTGAGAAAATATTGCTCTAAGAGACATAGTTTGAGCCTAGAGAGTAACCATGGTGAGGAGACTATAGTTATGACATGGAGGACACATGGTGGCTACAATAGGTATATCAAAGCTAATAAAGCATTAATTTTAAATTTTTGAGAAATTTTAATTGAAATTAAGGTAAATATAAAAAATTAAATGGTAGGTAAAATCTAGACACCAAAACTAACCCTAATAATTTTTTAGGTAAACTAGGTGTAGAATGGGGTACTGGGTAGGAAAATATTAGACTAATAAATTCCAAAGGAATTTATGGTAAATATTCAAAAAGTCATCATGAACTAAGAATAGAATCGACCCTATCGACTTAGTATACAAGGAGAGAGAAAAATAGGGGTCTAGCTGTGTATAAGTAGGTTGATATAACATCATTGAATATGGTCAACTGTGTATTATTAGAAAAATATAGTTTGAAAGAGGAATATGGATGACATAATACCCTCTGTCCAATGTATTTCATACTATATGGTCGATACAATTTGTTAAATGAGTCTAACTGCATACTAGAGGGCCCATGTAGTATGCTAAAGCAAAAAATGTTGATTTAGTATCAAATAAGCCAAGAGTGTCTAAAACAAAAAGGGTTAATTATATATCAGTATGTTAATATAGTATAATAAGACTATGATAGGGTTTATTTATTATCAAATAGGTCAATTATGTATAAAAATAAGAAAACTAGAAAACTAGATCAAACAAGATAATGAAGTAGTTAATTTGTAATTTTTTGAGAATATTTAAGAATGTATTTTAATATTTATGACATCAAGATCTAATACATCCTATGTTTTTTGATATTTTGAAAATATTTCAGATATTTTGGTGCCTAGTAGATGGATCCTAGATACCAGATCTATTAGAATGGTTAACATATGTGGATAGAGCTTAACTAGTCACCTTGAGATTCAAAGGTATTATGAAGATGAGATGGATCCCTATGAGTGTTGGTCTCATTTTCATGTTCCTAGGAGCATGGGAATGTTTGACCAACACTTTTTGATACAAGGTGAAGGAGGATGTCCATGCATTGGTTGGACTTCCTATAGGTGGGACGCTGGTGATTTGTGATACACCATATTTAGAGGATGAGAGATGAAACTTATCTCAGTGGGTTATAGGTTTAGATATGATATATCCTATATTATATGTGAGTTTATTTTATGTTTATCTTATGGCCATTATGGATATCTAAAAGGCCATGATAGTGCTTATGATAACATGAGTATTGTGTCACAAGTCAGATGGAAATGTACTATTATACATGATAGCCTTGTGTTAGTCAATTTTGGATCAAGGAGGGTTATATGATCTTATTTATATCATTTGGGTCTAACTCATATATGATATGTATTGTATTTTATCCCCAAGATTAGAAGATGATGGGACCTATGTTTCTATCAAGTACATGTATATATGAGAGATTCCCTATTATTAGCTGGCTATGTTACCTCATGTGATTGATAATAAACTACCTCAGGTCATTTGATGGAGGCAAGACCATGTAGTGTGGACCATGCCCCATGTTTCATCATTGTATATTATCACATGAGGGTAGATAGTATGGCAGTCATACACTCACATAGTTATCATAAGGTTAAAATGGGATATCATTGTTATAGGTTTGGCAAGTGTGTAGATCACAAGCCAATACACTTCATGGGTGGATCCTCATCTATATGTATCATGTACCCATATAAATAGGACATACTCATATATTTTCCCTTCTATTAATGCTTTCTTATTGGGCACAACATGCTAGAGAGCTAAGAAGGAGAGGAGGTGGAGGAGTACTTGTGGAGATACTGGTGATCATGAATTAGTGAGCTAGACCATGGGATGGTTGCGCATGATAGTAAGATATAATATGGATAGGAGGAGATGAAATCATGGATGGGGATACAAGGGATGAAGGATCATAGTAGGGACCACAACATAGGTAGTAATATCCATCACAATCTCATCAGAGATAGAGACATTATTGATATCGAGAGATATAGGTGTTAGCTATCATACAGAGGGATATTATAATGGTTTTATTACACATTTGGTATATAGATAAACCATTAAGAATAGGACCATGGTGGACTCAGGTGGTGACTCTTATATTTTCATTAGTGTAGAGGTAGTTGATGGAGGAGGGGTGAGGAGATGGTGAGACTATGGTCAACAATACTAACACTAGTGAGAAATATATTAATTTTTTTTAATTTTTTGATATAGAACACTATTTTAAATATTAATTATGATAGATATATGATTGGATGTGTGTGTGTTTATGTGTGTGTGTGATTTGATGTGTATCTAGTTTTTGGTTTTACAATTATTGTGATAGAGGAGGTCATATGGGGATCCTTGGTTATGGATGCACATCATGACATTTTGGATGTGGTGTTATCACCATACAACCCTACCACTTTGGATGATCTTGTGGTCTATTCTACCCCAAATTAGGAGAGATAGTTTATCTTGGTAGGAGAGGCCATGAGACAGCTATAAGTTCAAGGTGATGGGCTACATCCACTAATAGGGGTTAGAGCTAGAGAGGCTCAGTCTTAGTAGGCCTTAGAATAAGAGAAATCCATGTACATGACAACTAATATCTAGCTCAAATAGGTATAGGCCTAGGTTTCTAACCTATAGGGATAGGTTGATGGCTTGTGATCTTAGACTACCTCTTTACAACACCCCATTCAGAGTGGTAATCATAGGCATCCATGGGAAGCATGATTAAGCCATAGGATAAATAGGATGGATCATAGCCTTAGAGCTATATCTATTTGTATTTTGTACTTGTATTGTATAAAACACATTATATATATTGATGTTGATAGTTCATTGATATTATGAGTTGTACTTGGATTTGGATGTGAATGCATGGATATATTTCCTCTTTAGGACATATATTTTTTTATATTAAAGCTATTGTAAATATGTGATGTATGTTTTATTTTATATAATTATGTGATACACAAGCATGGCAAAAAATAAAAAGGAAGAAGTGACTTGGAAAAGTATAAGTAATAAAAACAAATTTAATACATACTATATCATGATGATAAATGTGTAAAAAAAATATGAATAAATATAATAAACCAAAGTTTTTAAAAGGGACACAAATGTTTTCAAACCATGTAAAATATTTTCACCAAATTAAAACAAATAAAAATCATATTATATCATGTTGGGAAGTAAGAAAATTTATAATAAAATGGAAGACACATGAAAATCTAATGGTATAAAAACTAAAGAATTAATTCAATCAATCATACTAAATCAAGCTAGGAAGTATGAAAAGAAAAACAAAATGTAAGTGGAAATCAAATTAATCACACTAATTTAAGTTGAGACGTATGAGAAATTTAATAAAAATGTTTATAAGCATACACGCAATCAAAAAATAAGAAGATAAAAGTTAATGACTTATGAAGTAAGTGTAAAACATACTAAATCAAGATGGGAAGTATGTCAATGACATGTAACTCATAATCTAACACCACTTATCTCAAATTTGAAACATGTAATTTCATTGTGATTTGGTTATAGTATGAACTAGGTATTGTAATATTTTATGATGAGAGTTTGGACCTATCCATGATATTACACTATAACACAGAAAGGGAACACCAATGAGGTGGAAACAATTGAGGGAATTAAAAATATGTTTATAATGTCATAATTTGTGAGGAGGGACTAGTCCTATCCATGGTCTTACAATGTAACTCACAAGGGGGACACCAATGACGTGAATGGTAATAAGTAAATGTTTTACTATGGTAATTTTTTAGGAGAGCCTAGTCATATCCATGGTCTTACACTTCAAATCACAAAGGGAAACCCTAGAGGGAATGATCAGTTAAAAAAATAATATTTCTCAAGGGGAAATATTAGGAATGTTTTAATGGGAGAGGTAATGTAAGAAGCATGACATAGGCATATATGAGAATACCTTAGGAATCATGAGACATATTAGGTATAAAAGAGAGGCACTAAGAGTCTAGTGACCATCAAAATACAAAGGATGCCTGCTCATAATAAGCACATAGTTGTATATTCAAATAGGTGAGATACTAAGATTAACTCATGATATTTATATGAAAAATAAAATTAAAATGGACTTAACTTCCCACAACATGTTCACCATTCCTCAAGACCTCTTATAGATTCATCGATAAACTGTGAAGATTGGGTACTTGTGTGAGAAAGTAGGTAGCACTTGAAGATTTATTTATTTTCCTATCCTAATCTACTAGCCTACAGCACTCCAATGGACCTCAACACTATCATGAGGCCATCTATGGAGTTTGAGATTAAATTATAAATAGGATATGTGTTATGAATCACATCTTTTAGTGTGACTAGACTTTTGAGTTTGTATATTGCCTTTTGAATCATTGTCTTTTGTTTAAATGATGTGGATTTTAACTTTTTTATGGAATTTATTATTCCTCCTCCATATGGATTTAGAATAACCAACATGAGTGATATAATTGATACACACAAATTATATTTAGAATTTGGTTCAAAATAAGATAAGTATCTAAAGATAAGACTGACTAAACACTTACAATGACCTATGAACCAATATGTAATCTCAAGTTTCAATTGTATGTATGCTTAATATGTGAAAGGAATATAAATAAATAAAGGGATATCAAAATTATTAAATAAATATAATGAAAATTAGATGTCATTTTTTCTAATTGACCTTATAGTAAAGAAATATTACTAAGGGAATCAAGGGTTGTATAACCAAGTCACAATAATAATTATCTGATTTTGGAGTGAGATAAGATAGTAAACAATCATTGTAAAAGAAAAACAATCCATGAAAGAAGTGAACTCATAAATATAAGTGTGAAATCATTAAAATAATGATAATAATCCATAATAAATAAGAAAGTAAATGAAATCATATAAAACACATAAAGCATAACATAGTTATCCATGTAGAATAGATAAGTGAAACTAAATTTGATACATGGCCAAGTGTATAAGATATATAGAAGTGGATCAAAAATACAATATAAAATCATAATGAAGAATAATTTAAAATAACACCATGTCATGTTCATAAATATTTATAAATTTGACCGCAGATATTATCCATGACATCTGAAACATCTCTATGAAATAATAACCCCAATTAAATCATTAGAGATATCTTTAATTAAATTGTTATCCTTAATCATTCAAGTGGAGTAATTATATAAAAAACAATAATTAGTATATAATTAATTAATTACTTAGTCATTAAACATTCATTAATCAAATGGATTCCACCCTTGGGAAAATACATTTGGAAGAGACACATCTTTTGATGGAAGGTCATGAATTATTAATTGTCATGCGTTGGTATGGAAGGAAAGCATTCAATTATGTATGCAATCATCTAAATTCATATAATAATCATTATATACAACCACTCTTAAGGATAAAAACCCTTGTTATTATGATATCCCAAGGAGGAAACCCCTGATGGACTTATATTTTATTTAATTTATTATTTTAAATGAAACATTTATATTGATAAAAAAATAGGCTTTCTAAGAAAACCAAATTAATGTAAAATATTCTAATTTAGAATATTATACTGGTATCAAATCTATTTTTCTTGCTAGCCTATGAACCATGGGTCACTACATAAGGAAACTATGGACAATTACAATTCATACAACATCCTTTCAGTAGAGATTAGAAAAGAAATATCATTTTCATATTTTTTGGATTTAAAAGAGTCATAGAATGGAAACATACAATATGAGGAAGATGAGTTTGTTAATCATAATTATGGTAGTGATGAATATGAAGATAAATTAAATTTTTAAGAGGTCCTAGAATAAAGGAAGATGACAAATTCCAATACTAGCTTCCTTATCTAGAAGCAAACAAATGAGGCATCCAACATTGAACTAAGGGAATGCGCAAAAATACCTATACAAGAAGAAGTTGATATTTATGGAGACTCATCTATTGGGAAGAATGACATAAAAACTTTAGATATTAGAGATATACATGACTTATCTATCTAAAAAACTAATGATGATGTTGATATGTGTTGTTTGTGTCAAAGTGAGGATAAACTTCACTATATGCAAGAAAGAAGTATTGAGGATTATTCCCCAAACATAGGTTCTAAGTTTAATAAACCAATTTATTATCTAATTAGTGCACACTATCAACAATATATTATGGGCTATGGTCTTAAAAATAAATAAGATGGACAGCCAACCAAAATAATTGATAGAATATGGTAAAATTAAGAGTCAAAGCCATAAAATATTGGAGTATAAAATTTTATGGAGGAGGTTAATAAAAATATTAATTATAGCCATAATTTTTAGCTATCCATAATAAAACATGAAATAGAGGAGCTCATTATTTTTAGATTTCAAATATTGGCTTCCAAACCATTTAAACATGGATGAACCATATTGTCAGATATATTCTGATGTGTTAGGACACCACCATCTACCCAACATCAAGATCAAGTTGTTTCAAAAATAGTATCAAATAATAAATTTAATCTACACATCAAACTAACAAATGATTTAAAAATTAAATTAGAGGCCAAACTTTGGTGGCAACCAAATGAAACCCTAACACTCTATTTTTGAATGAAGAGACAAGGCATATAATTTTTAACAAAGATGGAAATGCACAACTATGCATGTATTAAAGTAGATGCCAAATCATGCTTCATAAAAAATACGTAGAAAAATTCTTGGTGAATTATGGTGAGAAAAAGTGAGTATTAAATTCACTTTTGGGAATGGCATTAGTTAGAAAGAAGATTAAATTGAAACTTGTTCAAACATTCCAAATTGAAGAACTTAAGATCCATCTATTATATGTTCAAAAGTGGTTAAGGGAAGAAATTGAAAAACAATAACAACATCAAATTATGTTGATGTTTGACAGGCCATATCATAAATTTTTGCATTTTTGTGAACACCCAAGAACTAATTTTATAGGCATGTCATAGTTATGCAGGGTCAAAATATGCAGGGATAGTATAATGTGGTACAAGAGGGAGATGAGCCAAGGTATGTAGGGTCATAATATCCTTGTAGGGAGAGATTTTAGGATGAAGTTAACACAATTACATATCAAAGGGTAGATTAACAAACCAAAATAAATTTGGTATAATTTTATAAAATGTGTTCTACAATTGTGATTATTAAGAATGTGTCTTTTATTGAAAATATTTTACTGAGAAATATTCATTGTGGTTTTAAAAAGCTAGATATAATACTTGATATTTTGTTGCTACTATGAGTTGTATAAGGGCTTAATAAGTTATCTCATTGTTTGAGATCTTAGAACTTATCTAATGCATTTGTAAAAGGAAACTTATAAAGCCTAGATGAATTGAAAGTTGATGGTCATCTTATTCCTCAAGAAGAATTTTCGAGTGGAAAATTGACACCAAAGTTATCATGTCAACTACAAAATGAAAAAAATTTATGTAGTATTGGTCTACCATCTTAGTGTCACCAACTAATTAAAGTATGTCCATTTTTATTTCCTTTCAAGAAAATGAGGTAATATTTTTATTCTACTGTATTAAGAATATGTCATGCATTACATTTTTTGTGGTATTAGAGGATTACTTAGAACCCAAATATGACAAACAATCAAGGACATCATATTGGTAGACTACAATGTCAAAAGGTTTATGTTTCATGAAAACATATATTGAAGTCAGCTACAAAAGTGATGGAGTTGTGTTGTGGCCAAAAGACTATTATTGAATTTGAATACTATAATGAGGTTGGCATTGGTCTAGGTCCAATTCTTGTGTTCTACACATTTATCATACATGAATTGCAAATGACTACATTTAGCATGTGGAGAACAAATTTGTCATCCACTAGAATTGGAAATACTATTCAAAATGGAGAGTTTATTTAAACATCTCATGGATTATTTCCTTGTCTTTACCCACCTCATATAGATTATTCTAGTGGAAACAAATATTTAAAAGATGATAAGAAAAATGAGATCCAAATTTTATCTAATAGAGGAAGTATTTTGAGACCTTTACTTATAGTAAAAAATAAATGGTTATGTATACCTAAAAACAATTTGAAAATATTACAAAAGGTCATAACCATTTCAAGTATCTTATGCAAAAGGGCATCATATAAATATTTAATCTTGAGTATGGGTTGTTGGTCCAAGTTTAGGATACATCCTTGGCCATTAACACACACGATGTTATTCCAAATATTGATGTGAATAGAGAATATTTTGTAGAGGGGAGGATTGTGCAGATAAATATTTAGAGGGTCCTTAATCAACATGTTATTTGTGATCTAGAATCAAGCATAACAAAAATGATTATTAAGGTGAATATTTCTGATGATAGAGATATAGTTCCTTTATAAAAATCATGGAAGGAAACATCCTTATTTGTTAGGTGAAAAGTTTATAAAAATTAGAATACTTATTTGATTTGACCTATAAACTAATTAAGTTGAGGATTGATCACCAACAGAGTATATAGGATAAGGATTGTTACTATGTAGAATATGAATGCATTTTACAAAGGGAAAAAAAGAAATCATGGAAAGAGGAGTTTTTAAAGAAATCATTCAAACCTTGGATGATTGTGCATCCATGATTTTATAATATATCAAAAAGTGATACCATTAAGGTAAATGATGTACTACAAGTGTCCAAGGTAGGTGACACCACTCTGGGAGAGGATGTCATCAAATATAATTTGTTTGTAGATGCTTCCTATTCTAAGGAAATTCATATATAATAACATCAATGTGGTATTTATATTTTCATTGATCAAACAATAATTTTAGAGAAACACTCTTCAAAATTGACATAATGATATGAGGAAAATGATAGATGGGTTTGTGGACTTATCAATTGAATTAATATTGGAAGTAGTTAATATCATGGAATGTTTGATCTAATAGATATATCATGGCTGAAAAAGGATTATAAACCTATAAATAAAATATTACTTCCATACACAATCCTGACATATGTTTTGTTTACAAATAGATCCTTGCTTTGTATTCTAAAGACCATTGATAATTTTAATGTGCATAGATTTATTTATGAATTTACAATCTTATATGACTTTAAGAGAAAAACTTGGATCAATGCAAGGCCACTAAAGGATCTACATTTATATTCCATGGAATTTCTACATGTAATTGGTACTCTATCATAAGGATTGGATTAAGGGGTTTGAGTGAGACTAAGTATATGAATACTAAAAATGTAAATTATGATGGCATATCACTCTTAATTAAGATGATAAATTTATAATTTTATTGATACACTTTGTTATTAAGTGACATTGACAATAAAGATTATAGAATGTTGATTATTTATGATATTTTCTCATGGGAAAAGTATACAAAACCCTCTTACATTTTGGTGGTCCCTAATGATAATAATGTTTTCATATGATATTTTATAATATTTAGTTCTTGTGATCCTTCTACTCATATACTACCAATATAATATTCCATGTGGGAAGGATCAATCAATCTTGAACAATTCAATTTGCAATTGCTTAAGGATAAGCAATTTTAGGAAGGGAGGTATGTAATATCCCCAATAAAATCATTGGATATATCTTTAATTAAATTCATATACTTAATCATTAAATTAGAGTGCCCATATAAATAATAGTAATTAGTATAGTAGTAATTAATTACTTAGGAATTAAACATTCATTAAGCAAATAGACGCCACCCTTTGGAAAAGATTTTTGGAAGAGACACATATTTTGATGGAAGGTTATGAAGTATTAATAGTCATTTGTTGGTATAGAAGGAAGGCATTAAATTATGTATTCAATCATATAAATTCATATAAGAATCATGATATACAACCACTCTCAAGGATGAAAACCCTTGTGATTATAATAGCCCAAGGATGAAACCCCTTGTGGACTTATATTTTATTTTATTTATTATTTTAAATGCAATATTTATATTTATAAAAAATAAGATTTTTGAGAAAACCAAATTAATGTAAAATATTCCAATTTGGATTATTACACCTTCCCACAACATATTCCCCATTCTTCAAGACCTCTTATATAGCCATTGATCTACTGTGAAGATTGGGTACTTATGTGAGAAAGTACGTAGCACTTAAATATATTTTTTATTCTCCTCTCCCAATCTACTAGCCTACTACACCCCAATGGACCTCAACTCTATCATGAGTAAAATTATATATTTTGAGCTTAAAATATAAATATGATATGTGTTATGAATCATATCTTTTAGTGAAAGTAGAATTTTGAATTTGTATACTGCCTTTTGAATCATTGCCTTTTATTTAAATGATGTGGATTTTAACTTTTTTATGGATTTTAAGATTCCTATTCCATATGGATTTGGAATAACCAACATGAGTGATATAATTGATCCACATGAATGAGCTTTGTACTTTGGTTTAAAGGAATCTAAGTATCCAAAGATATGATTGACTAAACACTTATGCTGACCTATGAACCAATATGTAATTTCAAGTTTCAACCATATGTATGCTTATTATGTGAAAGGAATATAAAAAAATAAAGGGAGATCCAAATTAGATCAGTAATTAGAAGCATAATTATATTTATTGTTTACTAATTGATCATATGGTAAATAAATATTACTAAGGGAATCAAGATTTGTATAACCAATTCACAATAATAATTATCTAATTTTGGAGGGAGATAAGATATTAAGAAATGATTGTAAAATAAAAAGAATCCATGAAAGAAGTGAAATCATAAATATAAGTTTTAAATCATGAAAATAATGATAATAATCCATAATAAATAATAAATTAAATGAAATCATATAAAACACATAAAACATAATATAATTATCCATGTAGAATAGAAAAGTGAAACTAAATTTGACACATAATTAAGTGTATAAGATATATAAAAGTGGATAAAAAATACAATCCAAAATAATAATTAATAATAATGTGAAATAACACCATGTAATTTTCACAAATACTAATAAATTTTTTAAAAAAATATTATCCATGACATCTTAAACATATCTATGAAGTTGGATCCTGACGGCAACTAGAGTCTCATCAATCTTTATGGAAAATTGTGCAAGACTTCCTTCCAAATTTACTCAAATAAAAATATAGGTATAGATGAATGATCATTATTATGAGGTATATTTTTCATGGCATATCAAAGGAGGAATAGGTGTCTGAATGGGAATAGTATCTATGTGGTGAGAAGGAGGTACCATTAGCAGAGAACGAAGATCCTTCTTGTGTGGGTAACCTATAGAAAGAGGAATATATGGTGTGGGTGTAGATTATGGGTGATCATGAAGGTACTTTAGGAGACTATTATATTGATAATTATGATGTGTACCACACTAATTATAAAGATAATATACCTCCCTATATTTAATAATATACTCTGATAATATATTAGGAGGAAGTATAGATTTATCTTTTGGTTGAGTAATGATAGGATGCAATGTGCCAATATATTACCTAAGTTTATACTAATTAGTGGAAGAGTGGTTATTTATCCCATGAAATCAACATATACATTTATTAGTAGGAATTGGGGATCTACTAATCTAAGAGGTAGGAGGAGAAGATGGGGGTGACTAATATAAATGACAATCTTTGGTCCAATAACCAACAACTTTGTGGATATCACAATAAGGTTGATCTTTTTATTAGGTATACATGGGATCAAACTAAATCAAAGGAAGAAGTCCATCACCAAGGGAAGGTACAGTTGGAAAAAAAATTAATTGGATTCATCTAAAGGGAAATCAAGAGCATAAACTAAACTAGGCTCATTTGAAGGTGAGGTTGGTCACACAAAAGGATTAATAATGGTAGTTAACATCTTTGGGGAGAGTAAACTATAAGGATCCTAGTATATAGAAAAATGGTAAGGAACTATCATGGCATGATCCATTAGCATGATTTTGAGAGGCTATATTATAACTAGACATTTACCATGTGAGCACTCCATCTCTACCATATGACAAATAAGAAGAAGACCAATATTAGGTACTATAAAAGAAAGAACACTAAAATATGAATAAAAAGACTAAAATAAAGATATGTGATATTGAATAATTTTAGAATTTGTATCTTGGATAAGTCTATCTAAAAATGGGTCATATAAAGCATCACCATCATCATATACAGGTGTATACAAGTTGATGGTACATGTAGGTATGACTTTGTTGTCAAAAGATACATGATGGATAAAATGTCTAGTCTTGGTTAAGAAAATAGGTATATCATAAATAGGTGGTTGACAAGATCAAAGTTGTAAAGAGGGAAAAAGTTTGGTGATAATATGAGGGGATATATTGGAGTTTTTAATCTTGAGGTTAATCTCATCTTGCTCATCATCATCATAATTTAGAAGGTTAGGTGGAATGTTCCTGATTAATTCAAGGTGACCATTATAACCTCAAGTGGAATTGACTATACAATTGAATATTTGAGATTACCTAAATGGGATACTAGGAAAAGGTTCAAGGGTAGGAATTTTAAAGACTCTAAATTCTTTGAATTATTTGAAATTCCAAGGGTTCGTGTCTCCTTGAATCTTATAAATAGATCCATTATGGGGTAATTTGATGCATTTGCATGTGGATGATATGACTTATCTCATAAGATGAGTCCAAGGTCAACCAAATAATATTTTATAAGAGAGGATAAAGTTAATAATCATAAATTTTACATAAATTGTGATAGGAGGGATGATGATGGGAAGGCAAACACAACCTAGAGGAGGCATTTTAATTATATCCTATCCTTGATATGTACTACATGTGGACTTGAGGTTGCATTCATAATATCCAAGTGTCTTAATAAAATCAAGTGAGGAAACACAAGTCCATAAACCCTAATAAATTTAGGCATGCTTAACTTATATATCACCAATTTGGATGCTAATGAATAGAGGAGGATCATCATCATAAATAAAAATCTCATCTAAAATCATGGAAGAGATAGGAACTTAAGGGAAACATAAATGTCTATTGTTTCATCAACATGTATGGCTATCTCATCACATTATTGAAGTATACTATCTATAGATCTAAATAAGGTAGCTTCACATCTTGCTTGAGGATGAGGGATGTTCATTTCAAATAATAATTAAATTATATGATTTTGATGGTGTGGGGAAGTTTTTATTAGTTTGAAGAAGGGTATTTGAGATGGGAGATGAGAAAGTTCCACAATGGGGTCCTATTCATCATAACCCACAAGATGATTTATAGATATAGGCACATAATGTTGTAATATCTCCTGGGAAGGAGGGTTGGAAGTGAAATTAAACTTACGTTGATAGGGTGTAATTGGATTGGGTTGATTGACTTTAGGTGTGTTATTGTTGGTTGAGGTATTTCTTATGGTTGGGTTAAAGAAATATCATTGGAAGTTTGGGGAATGTTGTCTTAGTGTGTAGATGTTGGGGAAAGAGTATATATGGTGTGAGAGGGATAATAAATCTGATTTATTGAGAGTGGTGCTTGAAAAAATATAAGATCCTCTTTCCCCAATTATATTAGATGGGATGGGGAAGTATCCTGAATGACACAAAATGGTTGATAGGGTGATGCATGGGTATTAGATTGGTGTTAATAAAATAAACTATTCTTCACATGTTATTCATATTAACCATATTTTATTCATTATTAGTGAGGTCTATGAGACTTTAAACATTGTTTTTAGAAGGAATAATCTTGTCAGAGCTATCTTCATGGTTGTGAAGAGGATCTTTGTATATATAAATATGAGCATTATCTTGATTTAAAGCTTGGTTTTTGTTTTGAGTTTCATGGGATTTAAAATCTATGTCATATGTTTGTTTATTATTGAGAATAATCATTTCATGTTCAATGTTTTGTCCAAGAATAAAATCCATAGCTAGATTGCATGATTTTCTACAAGTCTCATGAGAGTGGCTCAAACTTGCATGAACCCAAGAAAATTTGTTAGGATCATACCATGATTTCATTAGACAAGTGGGGTTAATATATCATGGTAAAGGTCTTAGAAGATGCTTTTGAATCTTGGTTAAGGATAATCGTTTATGGAAATTGGTGTGGTTAGGTTGAGAAAATGTAAGAGTATGAGTGTTGTTTTGAGGGGGAACATGCTCCATAGTTTTGTTTAGAGTGATTGCTTGAATGTTGTGAGTAGTGTCATAGGTATTAGTAACACCATAATTAGTTTAATTACAATTTTTATTTTTAATGAGAATATTATTACATGTGGAAGTTTGATATAACTCAAATTGATGCATGAGGAAGTCTTATTGATTAGCTTGGTCAAGGGATTCTTCCAAAATTCTTGAAGATAGAGTCCCAAATAGATATTATAATTTGGGATAGATAACATTAGTAAATAGGTGAAAGAGTTTTTAATCCACCATATTATACTCATATTTTTTAGACAAGTTCTTCCATCATTTGATGAAGGCTTATGCCATTTCAGTTTCAAATTGTTTACAATTTATAAAGTGAACTAAGTTGTTATTAGGAAGATCTTTAGTTTGAAATTCTTGGACTATTTATTTAACCAAGTCTTCAAGGATAGTGATAGAATGGGTTTCTAATTTACTATATTAATCTAAAGCATTACTTGAGACTATTTTAGCTAATAGTTTGGTAGTGACAAAGGTATTAAGTTTGAACCAGTATTTATAAAGCTTACCAAATGCATTTGAGTTCAATTTGGGATTAGTGGACCCATTATAGGTGATGGTGGGTGTGATACCTCCTATGTCAATATTAGAAATTTGAGGTACAAGAGGTTCATTTTGTAGATGTTTGACTATTTTATTAATGAGGGGTGGTTGAGGGATAAGGTTACCATGGGAATCACTAAGGGGGGGTGGGGGGTGATTTGGATTTTTCACTCCCCATGAAACCTATTGAGGTTGATTTTGAAGATTGACAAGATGGTTTTGCATCTAAATAATCTAATTTGCATTATTGGTTTGAAAATTATGTATTTTATTAAGTGTTTTTAATAAGAGTTAGTTAGTTTAGGTAGTATTTTGACTAATGTGCACAACATGTGTTGCATTAGTATTAGAATTAATGGATTGAGTTGCATTATGAGTAGTAACATGCACCACACTAGTGGCATGAGAAGTAGTAGTGGTTAAATAAGCACTAGTGGTATGGTTAGCATTGGTAGAAAAAAATGCACTATTAACATGGTTAAGGGAAAAGGTCTTTTGAAGAGGTCCACTAGAAGTTGAACCTACCATGTTAGTAGAGATAATTGGCATAGAAGTTCAATAATTCATATAAGAATAAGTCATGGTGTGTGAAGGAGACTAAATATAAGGAAAAGGTTGAGATGTAAAGAAAGTGTTTCCCCTAAATCCATGAGATAAAGCTGGGGAGGGTGGAGGTTCTTCTACTTGAGGACCTTTCATAAGACTATAAATGGTTGAAAGGTATTTTCCTCTATGTTAAGGAAATTCATTTATGAATTAAATTATCTTAGTTGTGTACTTTAAATCATGCTCATCTTCTAGGGTGAAAAACACGTTATGAACTAAATAGGAATGGTGAGGAGTCTCATAATTGGTAGTGCGAGTGAAAACATGGACATTGCTTTCATCCAAAGTAGGTGCCATAAGTTGTGTCTTGGGAAACCTATTAAGATTGGTAAAACATAGCATTTTTGTATGAATTAACTCTGTATTATTATCAAAAAATTTATTCATGATGAAGGAAAGAGGTTAAAAAAATTGATGCAAATAAGTATCATTTGATGAGATATAGAATCAAATTAATCGATAGTGTTCTGTAAAATAGGAAATAGAATAGGGAAAAAGAACACAGTCAGATAGCTTAATTATGTACTATAAGACAAGAAATAAAAGAGGATAAATAGAGGAAATAGCTAGATAAGTTGACTATGTACCATAAGATATGAAATATAATAGGTAAACAAGATACATAGTTAGATAGATTGATTGTGTACTCTAGAGGAAGAAAATGAAAGTCTAAAAAAGATACACAGTCATATATGGTGATTGTGTATTGAATTAAA
This sequence comes from Torreya grandis, assembly GCA_037957365.1. Classification (NCBI taxonomy): domain Eukaryota; kingdom Viridiplantae; phylum Streptophyta; class Pinopsida; order Cupressales; family Taxaceae; genus Torreya; species Torreya grandis. The sequence continues at coordinate 2,172,040 of JARHVA010002376.1, read as the reverse complement.
TCAAGATTAATAATATATAAGAGACTATGTTGATAGGGACAACAATTTTCTAAAAATAGGGATTTTTTAAAAGATAACAGCCAAGTAAATAAAGTGAAGTACACAAGTAATTACATACAACACAAACCTTACACTAACATTGGTTAGTGCAAGTTTTACAATACAAAATACAATGATCAAAGAGAAATTAGAAAACTTGAATGTAAATTCTAACTAATTGGTCATTCCTAAATGTTGTTAAGTTATAACAAATTTGAAAATTAATGTGATGGAGAGTCGGTTGTAAGAAGGAACTAGAAATCAATCTATGGATACTTTCAGGTAGTTTAGGTTGAAAGAGATATGTATTAGCAATGGTATTGGCTTTGTATTAAGGTTTACCCCCTCACTTCACAATAATGTAGTGATAAGGTTTTCAAGTTATTTTCAAATATATATCATAAATCACATGTTTATACTTGGCCAAAAAACTAAGTTAGCTTCCCCCTTGGTGATTAAATCCAAGTAGGTAAACCTTAGGAAGACAAATGTTTAATGTTTTTCTGTGTAATTTGATTTTTAAGTGTGTACAAAAGAGAAAAAAAATTGACTAAATTGGTAAATTGAAAAACCACATAATTATTTTATGTTTTTACTCCAAGAATGCAAGAAACTGAAATGAAAAGTGAACTAATTACTATCAAAATAGGTTAATTCCTTGACTGTGAAGAGTATAGAGTCGATTCATGTGACACTATATACAAAAAATATAGAACATAGTTGAAAAGGTCAATACTATTTTATAAAAGCATTATCTAGAAGAACACATTCAAACAAATCGACTATGTCTTCTAGAGATAAGATAGGCTACAAAACTATGTCAAACTAGTCACCCTAGTTCATTGTAGAGTTACAATTTTATAGACTACAAACTTATGAAAAATAATACTATAAATGAAAATAGAAATGATAGAGAAGATAAGAATGAAAATTTTTGGTTTTGAAGATGCTTATTTTGAAAATTTTATGTTGTGTTGTTCAAGTGCTGATTTTAATATTCTATGAACATAGTTGACTAGTTGATGAAGTCGATAAAACCTATATACTAATAAATAAGCTATGAACAAAGTTGACTAGCTCAACTATGTTTACAAACTTTATTGTTGAAAAATATAATTGTGAATAGATTTGACTGAATTGACTATGTAGGCAATCCTCTAACTAAAAAATAAGATTGTATCGAGATGATCAATCTAATCACTTGTATTTGGAGAAGACATGCATAAAAAGAACATAGCTATTTTGGAGTGACTATATGTTAAACTTATGTATAGACTATTAGAATTGTATCAATAAGTTTGATACAGTACTATAAAAATAAAAATATATATTATGATGATAAAATGAATAAGTGAAAGAAAAACAACAATGGTTTGGTTCACATTAGGTTCACCATAATGTATACAAAGGAAAATTTAGTTGACCTATTAATCAATCATAAATCATATAAGATAACTCCTAATTGCACTTCCATTTTTTTATACATTTAGACATTTAGGGTCATGACCAATATGGATCATATAGACCTAACTAAGGGTTCTTTTACCATAATAATATCACTAGAGAGGGTTCTAAATCCTCTAGTCAAGAAACACTATGCAATAACCCTAGATAGGTCCTATGTTTTCATATTCATTAAGTACATGCAAAGTTAATTAAAATATAATCTAGTTATCACCAAATATTGTGGCACAAAGTGGGGGTAATAAACATAAAAATTAAACATGCATAGAATATCTATACTCAAGTCAATGTATAGGGAATCCTAATGCATGGGAGGAGAAGTACAAATGTAAATCTATCTACTTTAACAAAAGAGGAACAAATTTATAAATACTTACCTTTGAAGATAAACCCATTGAGCCTCAATCTCTCCCTTGGCCAAGTTACTTTGCAAGAGGTTGTTGTGGTATGTAAGGAGAGTAAAAATAATTCATCCCTAAGCTACACAACTTCTCTATGTATCCAAAATACTTTTCCATAGGATAATATCTATATCTCCAAATAAAGTATTAAAACCCTAAGTAATGCTCCTTAATTAGAATGGTGTATAAGCAGATGTGTAATATAATATTATTCTTCATATCTTATCCTATAATGACTAAAAGGATGTGTATGTATAGTTTAATCTAACCCTAAACCTTACCAAAATTTTAGTTGATAGGGTCGGCCAAATTCAACTCTATATCATTAATTAATAAAATAAAGTTAGGTCCTAATCTAGGTCGACCAAGGCTGACCTAGAACCATAACATGCACATATTAATTAGAATACAAGGTCAGGCCAAGATGAAATTGTTTAGTAAATGTTAAAAAGGGTTATAGGCTTAGATAAGGGACATATAAGGTGATGAATTACTTGGAGGAGTGTGTAAGGGAGGAGACAAAGCTTAGGGAAGTGTATATGAGATGGTGATGTAGATAGAAAGTGGTGGTATAGGGGATAACAATCTTGTGAATCACCAATGGTATATCCACCCCTTTCCTAGTGGATCTTTTAATTCATGTACTAAGATATTGAGACTCGATGGGTTCTTAAAAGAGAGAAATCATCAGTAATTGATAAAGTTTGAAGATATTATGTGTATACAGAATTTGAGCTTCTTACTTCCCTCTTTCAAGATTTTTGATGATATTTTTACCTGTTCTTACTTATATATGCCTAGATTGGACCCTAATTTAGTTTTACATCACCTTTTTATACACCCCAATGCCAATCCTATCAAGTAGAAGTTGATAAAAATGCACCCTCACATAGATAGACTTGTCAAGAAAGAATTAGAAAAATTATTAGAGGCAGGGTATATCTAACCTATATATTATTTAAAGTGTATATCAAACATAGTCCCAATCAATAAAAATCCACAAGGAATCTAATTATATATTAATTTTAGAGATCTCAATAAAGTATGCCAAAATCATGAATTTCCTTTACCCAACATCAATATGATTATAGATTCCACAACAAGGTACAAGATGTTATCTCTAATGGATGGCTTCTATAGATATAATTAGATCAAAATCACACTTGAAGATCAACACAATATAACATTCACCACTCCATGGGGAATGTTTTGTTATCAACTGATGCCATTTGGCCTCATGAATGTTAGTGCCACATACCAACTTGAAATGACTATCATTTTCCATGACATCATGCATGATATTTTTGAATACTATGCAGATGATATTTTGGTAAAATCCAAGACTAGAGCAGGACATCTCGATATGTTATGAAGAATATTTGAAAGGATTCACAAATATAAAGTGAGGATTGACCCTAAAAAGTTCATCTTGGGTGCTACTTCAAACAAATTTATAGGTTTCATTATTTCCCATAGGGTCATTGAAGTTGATTCAACCAAGGTTAATTTCATTATAGACATGCATCCAACTTATAATCTAGAGAAAATTCATAGCCTATAGGGAAAGATCCAATATATTAGGTGGTTTATTTCTTAGTTGACAAATCGATGGCATCCTTTCACTCATCTTCTAAAGAAATGCACCATTTTCTCATAAAATACTAATTATCAACATGCCTTTCATCAATTAAAATAATATCTAACAAGTCTGGTCATTCTCACTCCACCTACACATGGAAATACATTACTTCTCTATACCTCAACAATTGAATGTACCTTGGGGGAACTCTTGGCACAACACAATGATCAAGGGAATGAAAGATATATTTTACTTAAGACACACATTGGTTGTCTATTAAGATAAATATAGCTTAGTTGAAAATATATACTTAGCCATAGTTTTTACATCCCAAAATTTATGACATTATATGATCAATAATAAGACCATTGTCATATCTAAATTGGACCCACTCAAATAAATACTTTCCAAGGCAGCCTTGATTAGTCATATTTCCAAATGGATTATGTTATCGATTGAATTTAACATTGAATATATACATAAAAAATCCATTATAGGGTAGGCACTTTTAGATCAGCTTATTGAAGTGCCCTTATCAAAAACCAAGCTTCTCATTTTCAATTTATTTGATAAGTCAATCATGACTCTAGATGACAATTATTCTGAGCCTCAACCTTAAACCCTTTGATGGTTCCTATACTTCTCATAGACCAAGGGATGATATTACATTCCTAATGCCATAAGGAGGGTCTTATTCCCAAAGAATTACATTTTTTTTCTTATACCAATAATATATAAAATTATGAAGCACTCATTATATGGATTGATCTAGAGATACAATGGAATATCAAGAAATTACATATTCATAGAGACTCTTAATTGATTATTAACTAGGTGACAAAGCAATACCAAACCAAGGATGAAAAACTTATTCCTTACAAGAATATGGTGGACCATCTTAAATAAAGTGTTAAACACATACAATTTAAATAGTTTCATAGGTCCAAAAATAACATTGCAGATGTAAGGGAAATAATTGATTCACTAATAGAAATTACAAATCATGTTATAGATTAGTAGTTTATTATTGAACATCTCTTAAGTCCAGTTCATGAAAATTTCAAATATAAAATTGTATGTGATATTTGTGGTCCTAAATCAACTTGGTACTATAATATATATGCCTACCTTCATGATAATATTCTCCCTTCTAACCTTTCCCTTGACAAGCAAAAATCCTTCATTCCTACCACTTCTCATTATACCATTCTCACTACCACACTCTATCATAAAGGATATGATAGAAACCTAATTCATTTTTTTATATTCAAAAGAGTCTAGATTAGCATTTAAATAAGTGTACAAAGGTATTTGTGGGTCCCATAATAATGTACTAGTATTTTCCAATAAACTCCTACGTACAGGGTATTACTGGTCCATTATGGAGGTTGATGAATTTGCTTATGTAAGGAAGTGTGTGGCTTGCCAAAATCATGCCAATCTCATTCATATAATAGTTTACGTGCTTTAGTCAATCACTATGCCATGGAAATTTTCCACATAGGGACTTGATCTCATAGGGAAAATTAATCCTACTTCTTCAAATGACCATAAACATATCCTCACTATAACTGAATATTTTACAAAGTGGGTTGAATCAATTACACTCACTTATGTAACCAATAAGTATATTTCAAAATTCATCCTAAATTATCTCATTTTATGTTTTGTCATTCCATTTGACCTCATTTTCAATAATCATGGCTCCTTTAGAAATAATGAAGTCAAAGACCTCTATGCCAAATACCATATCAAACAACACTTTTTCACTGCCTATTTTCCTCAAAGTAATAGCCAAGATGAAGAATCTTAAAAAAACTTATTCTAAATCATTAAAAATATTATTAATGTTTTTGTTCATGATTGAAATTTATAATTATTTCTTACCCTTTGGGATTACCATACCAACACATGAACCCCAATAGGAGCCACATCATATTCACTTGTTTATGGCACTAAATCCATTCTCACTATCAAGATCGAGTTGCCTTGCACATTTCATTGTAAGATATCATTGATGAAGAGTAATACATAATCTCTCAAATTCAAGAATTAGAACTAATTAATGAAAAATAGTTATCTACCTTAGATAATGTTTAGGCATATTAGAATAGGTTACGTCATAGTTATAAAAAACATAGAGACTTTAAACTTGATGATCTTATCCTAAAATAAAATTAGAATAATACCAATGTCACCCATGAAAATAAATGAAAGTTTGATCTTAATTGGTTGGGCCCATTCATCATCATAAAAAACTATGGATCTAGAGCATACAAATTGGCTACACCAGATGGGGAAGAGTTGAATGAGCCCATGGATGTTATGAATCTCAAGTATTTTTATACTTGATTTGATTGAAAATTGTCTATGAAGATCCTTACTTGGTTCCAAGACCTAAAAATATATTCCTTTCATCATACTTATAATTTAGTTAATCCATCTTGATCTTATTCTATCATCATATTACCAATCTTGATCTTGATTCTGGTTCATCAGTACAATAGATAGTTTTAGATGCTAAAATTTAGAGAAAGTTTCAAACAGATTAATCAAATTAATTCACCATCATCACATCTGAGAAAGGTGGTATCTCAAAGTATCTTACACATGATTTCCTTGTATAATGGTCTTTGAACTACATCTTTCAACTCTTGTTAAATCCTATACCATTTATTATATTCGTATGCCATTCTTAATTTCAACCCTATTGTTGATTCATAGTAACTATCACTAGGGTTAAACTACATTGACATGAGGTCCATTTGGATTATGTAGGTAGTGATCAGTTTCTAAGGTTAACTTTATCACCCCTTTAAGCCATGCTTTCCCCATTTTTGATCAATTTAAGCCATGATTTGACCATTTTATGAGCAACCTAAGTCACGCTTTAACCATTTTGAAAGTTAAAACTTTATGCATCTCATAATTTTCCATTAAGTTGAGATGTCCAAAACCCTAAAATTTTGAAAATCCTAGAAATAGCCTAAAAATTTAAAAAAATCCAAAAACACTTAAAATCTCCATGAAATATATTAATCCAAAAAATATTTTTTTATCTTATCATCTTATTCACCAGTGGCCTTTCTCTCTGCTCTAGATGGTACGGTTTATCATATTTTCTGAGTGTGAACCCCTTATCCAACCATGGTCATTTTTTAATTTCAACATTTTCCTTCCTTCATTATTCTTCCCAGTGGAAGGAACTATATCGGCCTAAGTTCCACATAAAATATGTATATAGTACTAGGATTCATAGGGCATGTCATGTTAACTCAGCCAATCTTATTACTATTCCATTTTTCCTAAGTTATCTAAATTCTCTCACCATTTTGTGAGTGTACTTCTCCTATTATTATTTTATAATCAAGTCTCTTATCACTATTTTTCTTCTTTCCCACATCCCTGGTAGAACTACATTTAGCTTGAAGTCCATTGGACTATGTAGGCAATGTTCACTTGCATGGGGCATTTTGAGACAACTCAGCCACCCCTTACTTTTCCTTATATTCCCCCCTTCCATCTAGGTTGTCATCTTGACATGTTAGTTTTCATCTAGAGCTTAGGGGGAAAATACCAAGAATAATGCCTTACATTCACACATGTACAAATGATTTATTAACTGCTTATTTTATGGTTTGTTTGTGTGTTTGTCAAGTAATTATTAATTTTTTTATTCTTGGTGTATTTTTTTGCTTTCTTTTTTAGTAACATGATGTTTTCTATTACTTTTAATTTTAGTTTGTGTTTACTTGCTTCTTTACATCCTTATTTTTTTTTTATGTTTTTACCTCAACTTAGTCTATTATTTCGGTGGGGTCATCATGATAGTGCTTCATATCACACAATTGTACTTAACTCCATCCATTTTCATATGTTAACATTATTATCATGGTTTTTATCATTGGTTCATTATTTTAAATAGCCTATTGGATTAGGGGTTAGTCCTTATGCACATTTAGACCTGGTCATCATGGTGTTTTATTTCATGGTGCATACCATTTGGTGTTATATCAAAAATCAAGTACTAGAAGTATCACTAGCAATGCTAAAGCAAAAAAATTTCCTTGTCTACTATATTTATTTCCAATTCCATCATCTAGTCTTTCTTCTAAACTCTAAGCCCTTAGATTTTTGTTATTTTTGCTTCTACCTCTTTTTTTCAAGGGTCTACTTATTTCAAATTCTTCCCCAACCATCCCCTCAAGGGAACATCTAGGGATAATGAAGAACCCTTTGGGACATCAATCTGAGTTTATCAACTCATAAAATTTAAATATAAAAGGAGAAGAGTGAAGACATCATTATTCAATCATTATCAATTTTTTTCTTAATGACTTTTTTATTCTTTGAAAATATGTTACTATGCCTAATGTCTCATAACACATTCTCAAACAAGGGAAAAATTTAAACAAGTAATTTTAACCACTTATATGTCTAAACTTCAATCAAGAGCGACTTTTTTTAATCACATGCAATTTTAACTATAAATCACCATTGAACCTAATTTACCCTTATAACTACAGTTTTAATCCAAAATCATGATGACACATCCATTATTGGGAAAATGGATCATAATACATCATCAAGCTTATTGAGTGATTCTTGAATTAAATCAATCCTTTACAAGTGTATTCATAGGACAATTAATTTAATACTTGATTTACAAATAGAAACACTATAAAAGGACACTATTCTTCTAATTATTTATTGATCCCACTTAATCAAGTCTAATCATTCTTCTAATAGGAAAATCCATGGGTTTAGAATTATCCTATTTTTATAAATTTAAAATTAGAATATTACCTCATAAATTGATGAAATCATAAGGTAAGGTGTGCAAACAAGTAAAGGTTATGACATGTCTTACATATTACTTACACACTCAAGTCAAGCTATTACACCTATCTTACACATGATTCCTCTTACACACTCTAAGAGGACCAATGACTGCACTTTCCTTCTAAAATGCCTTTCACACTTCAAAATTCCTTAAATGGCATATATTACACACTCTAAATGGGTGATCATGATTCTGAGGACTCATCCTCCACCATTGATCTTGATCTTAAATTAGTGGTTCACAAACATTCAAAAAATCTATAAATAAAAGGGCCTTTGGTCATTATAGGCAAGATTATTCATGAAAACTTACTCCACTAAATGATACAAGGAGATTCAAAAAAAATTCATGCTAAAGACAAAATCAAGTGTATATAAGGAGAGTTTATTCCCATACATGGAATCAAGAATTGATAAATAATTCTACATCTATAAGCTGATCTTGACCTATTTAGATCAATTCTCAATAAAATATTTTAGGGAGGTATAAAAATTTGTTTTTGTCTTTTAATATACATTTATTTTTTTTTTCCACATAGATTAACCTAGGGATTAGGATTGATTTTTAGTTATCTAAGTTTATTTTGAATTTTTTCACTAATAGATTGGTTAACCTCTCTTGGATTTCTAATCTACAAGCCCTCCTAGGTATCCTCTACCCATCACCTGCCTGGACCATAACACATCTCTACCAAAAACATGTTTGTGATATCACATCTCTCTTTATCCTATCACCCAATCCCATGCCTCATTAATTCTTCACCAAACTCACCAACAATCTTTGTCTCCATGTCCATAGAGGAGCATATGGTACTATTAATCTCATAGGTCATCGTCTAGCCCACCAATCATCATAGCCATTTACCATCCCTGTATCAATCACATACTTATTTTATATAATTTTAATTATATATAAATGTGTCCAACTATTCCCTACATTTTTAGGGTCAATACCTACTCCCCATTGATATCTATCTCGTAGACCTTACATACACATGTGGTCTTGCTATAATATGATGTCTAACCCCAAACTATCATAACACCCTATTTGGCCTATATTAATCAATAATATAAACATTTATACCCATGATATAATAATTTGTCATTATTTATTCCATGTACAAACCATCTTATTCCCATTAAAAATCAATCTCCCTATAAGGTCTCCGTGTAATCTGATTGTCTCCAAACTCATATATCACTCTCCTATACCAATCCAAATCACTCAAATGTGGTCTCTATACACCTATAATAACATGCCATTGATATTTAATCAGATCATCCTTTTATCTCACACTTATATGACCTATGGAATGCTCCATCATAATGTGTTCCCATGCCCATACTTGTTGGAGTGTCTAAAGACCAATATCTCTCCCATCTGCATACACTACATGATGAAAATTTGTATATAATTGTGTTAATACACAAGGAACCCATGAAAATATCTCACCCATCTCCATCATATCACCAATCACATACAAAATTATAATAGGGCATATTCTCCCACTATTATCAAGAAGTATAATGCCACTGAAAATAGCCATGAGTACCACAATCAACTCAACTGTCTCTATATCAATACATGTGTCAATGTCAACCCCTATTTGGACAACTAGAAAGATCCTCTCTAAAATTATTATTTAATATAATAGCCTATGATCCCTGACCCCAATAAACCCATCTCCCCTTTATCAATATCCTCAAGATCCTCCATACGTCCTCTAGCATAACTATCATCTCACTCATCAGAGGGTGAAATGTACTAGTCTTATTATGTTATCTCTTTACTAAAGCTTTCAGTAGTGCCATGTTTTCTTGAATCTATGACATCTCAATAATATAATATAGTTTCATAGCTTGTATTACCCTAAAATTTTACTCTATTAATCATGTAATATGTGTTAATAATCTCTATATCCACTCCTATTTGGCCAAAATTGGTTTTACCTCATGCAAAAACATATATATTAGGATAATGTTAATCTTAAATTTAGAAATATTCTTAGAATACCTAAAAAATATCTCACCCTACCCAAATAATCATGTCAATTTACTAACTAAACCTAACTCATATCTCCCTTAATGAATTCAATAATGCATCCAATGATTTCACTATTGAACTAAGTAATTTCATCATTATAGTTAATGAACTCACTAATCCCCCCTTTTCACTTAACCCTAACAAATTTTCTACTGCATCTAATGATTTCATTACTTTAGTCAATGAATTTTCTACCCCTATTTTCTTATTCCACCATACCAATTTCAATATGGCATCTAATGATTTTGTTGCCACATTTGATGATTTCTCTATTCACTTTAATGAAGTCGTCACTTTCACTACCAAATTTTCTAGTTTTAAAATTTCAAAATCATTTACCCTAACTTTACTACATAATAAATGCCTTAAAAAAACTAATAAAAAAATTGAAATCATACTTACTAGGTGTCTACTCCTTACTACCTCAGATATCTCCTCATCTACTCATTGTGATGCTAGTGCATGGGAATACAATACATTCTTCTCTCTAACCCCAAAGAAAATTCACTTAATAGAAATATCTCAATCAATCACAAAGAAAATCAATTTGCATAAATGATTTTAAAAAACCTTGCCCCTATTTATAATTTACCCCAGGATTCAAATATTTTCCCCTTCATCTCATTATTTTTAAATTTTACTCTCATTTTTGTCCAAATTTTCAAGCCAATAAATTCTACAAGTCCTTAAATCTTTATCACTACTTGTAATTATCAATCTTGTAAAAATTTATCCAAAATTAATTAATACTTTAAATTTTCCACCTCACCCAAACATCTTAAACATTTATGTCAACCATGTTTTGACTCATTCAACCATACTCCTCTACTTATTCAACCACATTTTGAGTCACTTTAAAACATTTCAACCTCCTTGACCCATTCTTGATGTCTCACTCAACCAACTCCCCTTTCCTCTCAACCTATGGAATTGGTCATCATCCTCAAGGATGAAGACTTGATTCTCCGTTATTGATTATTTGAATAATTGTAAATATTCAAATAATCTTACACCATTTTATCAACCTCCCATATGCCTATAAATTGATGTGAAATCCATCACTTTCATCATCCTCACTTATGTTAATGAAGTGTTATTTAATTTTCAAGTGAATCCAAGCCATAAAAATCCCATTTGCATACCAAAACACTGAATGGTAAAAACATTTCATGAGGCCAAGATCAGAAGGGTTCTCAACAAGAACATCACAATAGGTATAGATAAATGGAATTCATCACAAAGCAAAGCCAAATGTATATTCAGACTATGACAATTTAAAATGATAATCTAATACAAAGCACTTGTTTATATAGGTAAGGCAAAAGAGAAACCTAGCTAATCTAAGAAATTTGGGATAAAACCACAAATAGTGATAAATAGTGATAAATAGTGCACCTAAAAAACATGAGTAAAAACACATGAAATAATCTAACACCCCCTCAAGTGAAGCTAGGGGATAACAAAAGCAAAAAAAATTGCATATTCTGTAATATCCCCAACCAATAGGGACTATTGAAAGACAAAAGCTCTGATACCACTGTAATATCCCCAACCAATAGGGACTATTGAAAGACAAAAGCTCTGATACCACTATAATGTCCCTTTCTTAGGGGGACTTTCTGTAGAAACCCTTATAGAATTAAGCTCTGATACCACTGTAATATCCCTTCAGATACCAAAACAAAATCTCTGAATTGCTTATCTGTATTTCTACAAAATATATTCAAATAGATAAATAAATCACATTATAATCTCTTATTTATTTGCTCATATGCTGACAATCAAGGACCTCTATCAGGTATACAATGAATATTGAAAATACGGCCTTAATAGCCTGAGTATTCCACAAACTAGGAAATAAATCTAGATCTGGTACATCTCGGCTTGCTGTGTAAAAAAACACATTCACCGACATCGGTTATACTACCATCGTCAGTCGACTGGGGTCGTTAAACTGCCAATGTCAGTGAGATGTCGGCCAATGTCAGTCTCTGTAGGGCTCTGCCTACCGATGTCAGTGTCTGATCTTTCCACTGATGCTTAGAAATTTTCACATATCTGTATGGACTTTGTACAGCCACCAATATAGCACAATCTATATGCTTGATCCTGATCTGAAGAATTATGGGCTAATACAAAAGATCTATATCTAGATAATAATTGAATCAAACCCAAAATAAATAAATACCTGTGAACCCTTGTGATAGCTTCTGTATGAATTTATCTCTCAAACTTGTAAACCCCTGTGATAACTTCTGTATGAAGTTATCTCTCAAATTGGCAATAGATCGGTTGATCTCTCACAACCTCTGAATCACACACAATGAAGAGTTGACGTTCTTCAATGCAAATGGAATCCTGGAACCCTTGGCTCAGTCTTCACAGAAGAATTCTTAGCAAAAACAATAGTCAATAATCAATGGATAATCAATAATGGCCTCCATGAGAAACCCTTATACCCTCAAAAAGATATGATTGCCCTAATTAGGGTTTCTTAAATTAGAATTAGGGTTTCTAATTAAAATTAGACCAAATAATTAATATTTGATTAAATCAATCAAATATTAATATCTCCCTCAATACATGTCAGATCCTCGAACCATCTAAAGCTGGTGAATCAAGGAATGATTCTGCACATGACCATACTAAAATAAGGGGGCTCTACTACATGTCAGAAGTCCCTAAATAATAGGAGCTCAGGCAAAACATGTCTGAAAGAGCCCAAATGAATGCCAACTATAAGAATTCTACTAATCGAAGCCAAGCCAATCTCCATCATGACCTCCTATCCATCATCTCAGCCTACGAGGGTCGCATAATAGGCTAATCATCAAAACTATCGATGTCCACTAAAAAAAATGACATGACATATTCATAGAATGAGTCATGGAAACTAGGCCTGATAAGGTACTCATGTACAATATATATCCATGAAATGAAGATGGAATATGTCCTCATGAACACCCCCTAAGGATAACTTCTAAAACCCCAAGCATTCCACATAAATCAAGGAAACAAGGTGATGCAAAAGGCTTTGTGAAGGTGTCTGCAACCTATTGCTAAGTTAGAATATATTCCAAGATAAGAATGCCATCCTAAATATGTTGATGAATAAAGTACATATGTACCTCAATGTGTTTGGTCTACTAATGTTTAACTGGGTTTTGAGATATATTAATTTCACTCTAGTTGTCACACCAAAGTATAGTGAGTGCATCCTGCATAAAGCCAAACTCTGTCAATAATTGATGAAGCCAAAGAACCTACTGACTCACTATAGCTGCTACCCTATACTTAGCCTCTATAAATGATAGTGTAATAGCCTATTACTTATTACACAACCAAGCAATGGGTGAAGAACCAAGACAAAATATGTAGCCAAAAGTGGAATTTTTGTTATCAAGAGAACCTACCTAATATGAATCACTATATCAAACCAACTAAGTAAAATCTCTCATGTAATGTAATTCAAATTGAGTAGTGCCTCATAGATATCTCAAAATCCTCTTAACAACCTACCAATGACTATTATGAGGGCCATGGAAAAACATATGTACAAACCAAACTACAAATAAAATGTCAGGGTGAGTATGGGTCAAATACATTAGACTCCCAACCATCTACCTATACGATGTAGGATCATAAAGTGTACTAGTACAAGAGGTAGTGAGAGTTACTCTAGACTGAAAAGGAGTAGGACTTGGCTTGCAATAAACCATGCCAAAATGATAAATAAGATCAAGGGCGTACTTATGCTAACTCAAATAAATTCTTGTATCTAACAATGAAATCTATAAACCAAGGAAGAAGTGAAAAAGACCAATATCTGTCATGTCAAATTGGGCTAAAAGTGCCTACTAAATAGTCTGAATCTAAGATGAGGAGTTTTTTATGAGAAATAAATCATCAACATACAAGACCAAAATAATAATATCCTCCTTAATACATTGTATATATACTATGGGATCAGAGTGGTAATGAAAAAAGCTAGTAGAGATAAGAAATGAATCCATCTTCTCATACCAAGCCTCAGGGGCCTATTTGAGACCATAAAGAGACCTACTAAGTCAACAAACAAGAGAAGAATCATGAAAAAAACCCAATAAGATACTCCATATATATTTCCTCATGTAAGTATCCATGTAAAAATTCACTCTTCACATCCATCTAATATATTATCCAAACCTATGATGTAGTAAGAGAAAGCATAAGGCAAATAGAATCCATCTTAAAAATGTGTACAAAAGTCTTAGAGTAATCAATGTCTTTGACTTATGAGAATCCCTTTGTAACAAGATGTGACTTATACTTGTCAATAGAACTATTATCTACATACTTGGTATAGTAAATCCATTTTCACCTAACCAACTTCCTTCCCTTAGGAAGAGTGACCAAATCCCAAGTGTGATTCTTCATCAATGAAGAATACTCATCAGTCATCATATCATCCCACTCTTATATCCCATGAGCCTGTGAAAAAGATTATGGATCCCTAGAGAATGGCTCACACAAAAGTTTAGTACCTATAAAGTGTGCATGATGATGCTTAGCAGGTGAAAGATCTTGTATGAATGGTGCTACCTCATCAACTATAGTATGAGCCCACTTAGGCATAGTCAAAACATCAATGTGAATATGATCCTCATCCTCTATAACCTTCTTAATAATCTCCTAAATTATATCCTCGATGAATGAATCATCGAGAGGAGGTGAATCATGAAAATAAGTAGGCATGGAAGAATATGAAGAGTCATGAGATGTAAAATACTCATCAAACTGTACATGTGTTTGAAAATAAACATCATGAGTATCAGGTTTTAAAAGATGATAAGCTCTCATATCCTCATAATACCCAACAAAGATTAAAGGTTTATTCTTCTTGTCCAATGCTTTCATTTACTTCCTTGGTATGAATGCCCAATCAAGGCTCCCAAAAACTTGAAAAAATTAGACATCAATCTTTATCTAGACCAAGTCTCCTCTGGAGTCTTTTTCTCAAGTGTTCGATGTGGTGTGTGGTTTTGAATTTAGTTCGCACAATTAAATACATATACCCAATAGATAGGAGGTAAGTCCCATGAATGCATCATACAATTTTCCATCTCCTTCAAATTTTAGTTCTTCCTCTCTGCTAATCCATTATGCTATGGAGTATGTGTAACAAAATTCTAGTGAACAATACCATGGGTTGCTAAAAAATTAGTGAACTATCGATTGAATTACTCCCCTCATTATTTGTATGAAGCTTCTTGATGAAACTTGATCATTATTTCTTGATCAAATCCTTACAAACTTTAAAGTGAGTAAAGACATCAAATTTGTACTTAAGAAAGTAAACCTAAGTATTCCTTGAGAAATTGTCAATGAAGGTAAGTGCACACTTAGCTCCATTAAAAGAATGAGTAGAAAATACCATCAAATCATTTTCCATAAGCTCAAGTGGTGAAGAATATCTTGTGGACATACCCTTAGGAAATGGATCTTAGTGTTGTTTCCCTAATACACAATTAGGGCAGACTCCATCAAGACATAAAACTATAGGAAGACCCTCTACCATGCTGTGAGTGATCAAATCCTTCAAATATCTATAGTTTAGGTGTCCAAATCTCTCATGCCAAATTTGACTCTCAGAATCTTCATGAGAAACTAAACACATCCTAGAGGAGGAGTATCATCAAAACCCTTAAAATATTAAAGTTGAGAACTATGATCAATAACACCCTATGCAATAAGTATGTGTGGCTATAATAAAGATCAAACTTTAGCACCCTGTGGTGTGAAAGTCACTATTTTGCCCTAACCAAAATGATAAATTTGATACACTAAAATTAGATTGGTAATGATTTTTGGAACATATAATGCATCATTCATACCACCACCATCTATTTGTATGTCACCCTTCCCCTTAATATAAATGAAGGAAGAATATAAAACCTCAATGTTGGAAGTAGAACACAAACTAAGGGATATAAAGGACTCCTTAGAAGAAGGCATATGATGTGAAGCACCAAAATCTATAACCCAACTGTTAGAAATAGATAACTGTGATCTCTTGACAACATTAAGTGCTTTCCCATGCTCATGAGATGGATAAGGAGAGGAGATAGAGATATTGGGTTTCCTAACAGCATCCTCTAACATTTGCATTCTTTTGAAACACATAGACTCATCATGATTAGTCCCCCTACAAAATGAGCAAGATAGGTTAGACTTATACTTGGATTTGGAAGATGGTTTGGGTTTAGATGTAGAAGTGTTGTTGGGCTTAGGTGTATTGGTGTTAGGATTCTTAGATGCATTTTAAGGTGGATGAGGAGCATTTTTTCTTTTTAACGTTAGATTTTCCTTTAGAATTAGGATGTGAGGCCACTAATGCTTTTTGAGATGTGAAAGACTCAAGGTGAGACAATTTGGATTCCTCCCTAGTGAGTCTATCATTAAAAATCTCAAGATTAGGCATTTGTAATGCAGTACCTAATGCATCCATACTAGAGAAAAATATAGAGGCAAATATTTATAAAGGGCCACTCAACTTAGACAATATTAAGTAGACACACTCTTTATCCTTTTTATCTTGACCACACCCCTTCAATTATGTTAATAAATGCTTGAAATTTGTGAGATAATCTATAATGGAAGAAAAGTCATCTAGATTTAGTGAAGTGAGTTCCATTTCAAGTTGCATGGCTCATAAGTGGTATACTTTCCTAAACAACCCTTGTAACTTAGTCCACATTTTAAATGGAGTGTCACACCCATCAAAGTGAAACATAAGACTATCACTCACATAATTCCCAATTAAGTCCATACATTCTTCAAACTTACACTGATGCTAAAAAATTTCATATTCCCTTATGAACTATGGTTGTGTTTTATTCATTAGGGACCATAATCCATTGTAATTAATAATTGTCTCTATTATAGGTCTCCATGTGTGATAATTATATGTCATTAAAGGCTCACAATGATCAATGCCAGATGTAGAAGCCATGCCAACCAATCATCAAGATTAGAAATAATGCAAAGGGTACACCAACAAAGCACTGAGATAACCCTCCCCCCCCCCCCCAAAAAAAAAGATGTATTATAAGACCCCCCAATTTGGCACTTAATAAAAGTAGTGCATTTTTATAATTTGATGACACCATATGATAGAGAATCAAAAAACACACACTTTTAGAAAATAGAACTCAAATTCAAATTATCATTCAAAATTTATAAGCATTTTAATTTCCCATAAAAATGGGTCAAATCAATTAAAATTCACTAAAAATTGGAATTTTAGGCCAAATTAGAAAAGAACATGGGCATGCAACCACTTGTTAGAACCATAATTTCACCATAGACTTAAAAAATTCAACTAAAGTGAAAAAAGGTTTTCCAAATTACCTCAAGAAGCATGAAATCAAGTTTTACTCCCTCTTTAAGTAAAAATATAGATTATTAATAAAAAATAAAGTTTTTATAGTTGTGAAAAGAGAGGAAGGTGGAGGCAATTGTCTATGGGCTCCACAAGCATATCCAAGTCAAAACTTGCTAGAAAAGAAAGACTTCAAGGTGAGAATAATGATATCCCATACCTTCCAAAGGATATAATGACAAATTTGATGAAATATTGCAAGGAAATATTATATTTCTAGTGCCAATATTCTCTCCCAACATATCAACAAACTAAAACACCTTTATAGGAAGGACAATGCCAAGTGGAAAAAATCAATGCTTCATTCTCTTTTTCCAATGCCAAAATTCTACAATATTCCAATACTACAAAAAAAGGAGTAGAAAATGACACCATAGGATGAAATACTAATGCCTAGCAATGGTCAACACCTTAGGTGTGGAAGAGAACTGATCCAATGCAATAGTAGGTATATCAAAAATAAATCTAGAAAGGAATAAGAGATGTAAGGCAGATTTGAGAGAGAAAAAAATAAAGTCTCTAATGCCTCTTTGAAAAGGTAATGCCAAGATCACATAATGATGCCAAAAAAAAGATCTTAAAGTAGATCTAATTTTCTTTCAATGCCTCAACTCTTCAACATAGTAACTTTGACATCAGACAAAAAATAGCTCTCCTTCCAAAGCAAAGACCTCTCTCCATATTCCAACACTTGGCTAAAAAATAAGATGCCACAGACAAAAAAAAAACTTGATCTTATAACTCAATGCTATAGAGTAGAAGTATGACATTTAGAATCTGATTTCAACACTTCAATAATCTTAATGCTAAAGGAAAAAAATTGTGAGTCCAATCTTTTCTTTGAAATATGAAACTCCTTTCATAGATATTGCTCTAACATTAAAAATAATGCAATTTTGAAAGAATCTATGAAAGTTTAGCATAAAAATATATCAAAACTACTGCCTTAGATTTAAAAATGAGCTACTAAAACAAATCTTAGCTTATATCTAAAATAAAACATGAAAAACAAGGAGACAAATCTAATAGAGGCACCAAGTTCTTCTCTTTGAATTGCAATCTTGGATGGTTGAAACTTCTTCAAGGCTCTAATACCATGTTAAGAATGGTAAAAACATTTCATGAGGCCAAGATCAGAAGATTTCTCAACAAGAACATCATAATAGCTATAGATAAATGGAATGCATCACAAAGCAAAGCCAAATATATATTTAGACTATGATAATTGAAAATTATAAGCTAATAAAAAACACTTGCTTATATAAGCATGGCAAAAGAAAAACCTAGCTAATCTAACCAATGTGGGATAAAACCATAAATAGTGATAAACAGTGAACCTAGCAAACATGAGTAAAAATACATGAAATAGTCTAACAGATTTCCCTTTGCATTGGAGAAATGTTGATAAACCACATTCGCAGATCAAGTCACTTTTAATCACAATGGAAAAGGCTCACATTACTTCAATTTTATAAATGTGTGTTATTGTTTCCTTTTATTTATTGCTCTATCTTGATGTTGAATTGAGTTTAGAATTGGTTCATATGTGTTTGTATTCACTAGCTTAGTTACATTCTAAATTTGTATTCACATAATAACCTCTACCACATCATAAACATTGAACTATCTTATGATTTGCTTATTGGGAACTCTTAGATTCATGAAGTACACAATATTTTCCACACTACACCAATGCTTAAAAATCCTACATTCTAAAATGGAGGTCACTATTCTTAGATATTTATAGACATACTAATATTGATGACATTTGGAATTTGAGTATGGTCATGTATAACCCTAAAATGTTGATCTAAGGTGATCTTATTATTAACCCTAGATTTGAATTAAAGATGTATATATAAATGAAATGGTATAATGGTGATAATTAGATACATAGCATGCCAATTATATTTAAACTCATATATAAGCATACACTAAATTTATCATGTTAAAATAGTCTAAATATGTAGATTACAACTATGTTATATATAAATGACAAAGAAGTGATGTACTTAGATTGTTTTGATGTTAATGCAATTAAAGATCTAAAATAGGTAGAAAGTAGGTGAGAAGGAGATTCTAGAATAGTCATAAAATTCTAGCTCTGATACTTTTGGTTCTCTAGATAGTAACATTTGTCTAGGATACTTAGGTATATGTTATTTTGTGGGTACAATGTTAGTGTCCTATACAGAATACCTTATAGAATAGGATGAGACCACCTAGATGATTTTAGGTTTTGCTTCACCTTCACTCTGGTGCATTCATATTTGGGTCATGTATAGTCATTCTTTATAAAATGATAAAACCTTATCTTTCCATATTTATAGTCACCTTGGATAAAAATAGGTTAATGGCCACACGATGTCAAACTTACCACAAAGACCCCATTGTTAGAGGGCACTGCCTACATAGCCAATAATTTACAAGAGGGCCTTAAACTCATGTAGCTCTCCCATATGTGTTGTCTTGTGTTTGAATCATATAATATGTGAAAATTAAGTAAAATAATGAACTATCTTGTAACTTTTCAAATATGACTATTGGGATGATCCTTTAGCACATCAGACTTAAATATGTACAATCCTTATGACTAATATAGAAATAGGAATAAATAATGAAGCTTTATTCAATTGAATATTCTTTGATATTTTTGATAGGTGTTGCAGGTGAGGAATGAATGATAGTTGATCCTATATTCATATCAATCCCTTTGGAGTAATAACTCACATTAAAGCACTTTGGCCAACCATTAAGATTGAAAATTAGATTACTTTAGAGACTAGACACTTACATCAGGACAAGATAGTAATGTCAATGTTATTGTCTATCCTGAACATTAGTGTCTAGGGAGTAGAAAATTAGGTACAAGTTTTAAACTTGTAGAGATGGAAGATAATTATATTTTACGCACTATGGGCAAGATATTAAACCTTGGTCATCAACATAAGACTAGTCAGACTAAGAGATATAGGCCAAGGTGCACAAAGATAGAGTAGATGCAAGACTTATAGAAATAGGAAAAGGTAAAAATTTCAGAGGAATAACCAAGGTTTGATTTTTAAAATTTTACAAGCTTGAGGTTCTATATTATCATAAAATATCATATACATTCCCCCACCCTTAATCTAGTAATGAAATTACTAGTTTAAAGGAAAAGAATGTGTATGTATGTGTGTATCAACACCTAATCTTTGTGTCTGCCTAACTTGAGTGCTATGTTGATGAATGAAATACAACCAAGACCATGTTATAATGTAAAATTAGTGCATATAATTTGGGTTTAAATTACTTGAAATAGATTGAAATTTAAAAGAGCAAGGCTTAGGAGTACACCTATGTGTCGATGTAACTACCTTGCCTATTGCAAAGTTCTTTTGAAAAATATGTTTCATTATAAGGCTCTAAAACTAAGATTATAACAAATATAACTAAATCATTAAAGTGTATATATCTAAGGATATATATATATATATATATATATATATATATATATATATTGGAAGGAACATGGCCTTAACTTTGGAGCAAAAGTGAGTCACCACATGGCAGTTGAGATTAACTCAACTGTATAACCCAATGAAAATTATAACCTGGTGAGGTTGGATGATTAAGTCCAACCTAAAAAATTGGAAATATTGAATGATTTGATCAACTCAACCGTACTAAAAAGTTAACCAACTAATGCAATAGATTGGCTCGATAAAGTTAATAAAATTTTGTGGGGTATTTGTAACAACTGCATTGGGTTTTACCTGAATAGGGAATTTTTTAAAAATGAATTACACATATTCATGTTAAAAATTTCACCATGAGAAATCTAATTAAGTGATATTTAACTAAATTCATTATTTTAGTTAACCACACAAGGTTTATAGTTAATCCACTTAGCTAATGACCATCATGAAAAGATATAACAAATCATGAAGAATATTGAATAAATAATAAAGACTACATTTAATTTTTTAAAGTAATTATATAATTTTAGTCACAACTGATATGACATTACATCCACTATTGTAGAATTACAATGAATAAATATTATTTTTTATCAATAAATAATATCTCAAATAATAATACATGATACAAAGCTCCATGGATCATGAGTATCCATGATGCAAGAGTCTCCATGACTCAATTATCAATCTATAATCTCAAGTTTAGTCTCTAGTTTAATACTCCTATGGGGAGGGACAACATAGTTTGTGTGCTTTTACACACTAACCATAGACCATTGATCCCCTGTACTATCTCTCAATAAGGGAATGGACCTCCATTTATGGATGGGTAGATAATGATGATGCAAGAATCCAAAGTGACACACTAGAACCCATATGCTATAAGATATCTAATACATGATGTATGCAATAAATAAATCCATTCTAACATGATATCGCACAAACATGAAAACAATGTCAACATATGAAATGATAATGTTTAACTATAAACATTACTTTGGCCAAAATTTTCAAATAGTTATGATCTCTATGATTAGTCAATTTCATACACACCACTCGATCGGATTACACCTCATCTTGTATTGATGGCACTAATTCAGCTAGTGGAGTCTATCTACTACTTATTTAGTGTCATAAATGTGAGATTTGGTTAAAATATATAATAATATAAAACTAATAGATTCAATCAAAATATTCCCTATTAGCAAATATATATATGCCTAAGTATCAAAATATCAAATACATAAATTTAGTCCATCAAATGTAATGCAATGAATCTGATATCATCTAGTTTATTACACAATAATAAAAAAAATCATAAATAGTCCTTAATAATAACATCCTAGCCGAGTAAAAATTATATCTAAACTATAAGTTACCCAATATCACAAAGTAACTTGAAATGTGATTTCATCCACAAAACAAACATTAATCACAATTTATTTATTTGTTCATATTCTACATATATAACAAAACTCAATAATAAAACAACTTAAGATATGTATTTAATTAATTAAATACCTTATTTTAATGCTTCATCTAAACATTAAATATATAACAAAGTACCTATTTTACCATGTTATAATAATGTTTATAAACATATCACAGTTGTGTGTGTGTGTGTGTGTGTATTATAATCATATTATCTACATCATACATATATATATATATATATATATATATATATATATATATATATATATATAACATATGATGTAGATAATATATATACTATTTTTAAACTCTCACATAAATTCATTTATAGTCACAAATATTATAATGTATACATTATACTCTAAGTAGGAATCCACTATCTATGCTCTTAAATTATCTCATATACTCTTGGTATACATTTAGGCTATAATAAAATTGTCGTAATACCTTTAATATACCTGATAATTCCCCATTTAACTATTTTGAATAAAAATGCATAGAATACATGTGATTTGAAATTTGAACACAATAAAAAATTAAACATCAATTTAATTATTTTAAAATTACTTAAATCATTCAATTCATAGTACTAATCGAATTACTTGCATATAAAATGATCAAAGATTTTATACTTAGTTAACTATATACCTTTAATATACCTGATAATTCCCCATTTAAATAATTTTGAATAGAAATACATAGAATACACTTGATTTAAAATTTGAACACAACCAAAAAATTAAACATCAATTTAATTATTTTAAAATTACATAAATCATTCAATTCATAGTACTAATCGAATTACTTGCATATAAAATGATCAAAGATTTTATACTTAGTTAACTATATCCAAACCTTGAGATTTATATGATAAAACTTTGTCCTTGAGCACCTAAATACACCTAAACAATATATTGTTTATATACTCAGACTTATTATAATATGTATGAGGGTTTCACTCACAAATTAAAAAAAATTGTATGTAAGTAGTACATAGATATAACCAAATAAACTCAACCTTAACATTTACATAGTCCATGTATGACAAGTTAAAATGATAATCATTTAACTCTGCCAAATCAACATTTACTTTTTATGTATAAATCTATGCATAAAACTGATTACATAGACAACTAATGAATTTCTATTCGATTATTTATCTACCATTGACAACCTTATCTAGTTCAAGACCTTATATGTGTATGATTTTACCTGAATTAACCCCAAGTTTTGTATATAGTAAATTATATATGCTATAGGATTTAAAATAGAGACAAGTATATATCCCATACACCTACTTCATAAATCCATATAAATCTAATGCAATCAGAATTCATTCAAAAACCACAACCTTCAAATTTATTTATACATATACCATAATTTGGTTATAACCAAATACACATAGACTCCATTTGAAAATCCTTATATATATATATATATATATATATATATATATATATATATATATATATGTATATATATATATATATATGTATATATATATATATATATATATATATGTATATATATATATATATATATATGTATATATATATATATATATACATATATATATATATATATATATACATATATATATATATATATTTATATATCAGCCATAAATTTGAGTGTGTGTGTGTGTGTGTGCACGCGCGTGTGTGCATGTGTGTCTTCATAGTCAAATTTGTTATAAAATAACCTATAACATCTATACCCAAAATCTCAATTAGGGTTATACACAGTCTAATCCCTCATACACAAAATAGAATTCAATCTACACGTGTGCCTTAATGTTTATATCCTTTAACTAGTTCAACAACAAAATTGAGGCCCAAGATCCTACCTAGTCTAGTCATAATTACCCTTTAATAAAATAACCATATTATAGTTTTATAGGGTTTGTAAAATTAAAAGGAAATAAATATAGAATTTCCATAAAGCTATATAATCATGATGAAAAACCTACAGCTCTACCCATTCCACTTAGGGTTGTTTGGGTTGGATATAGGGTTCTGTGGATGGCCAAGCCATACACAAGGCCTTATATTTAGCCCTTAATTTTTATAATTTTAAAATAATTGAAACCAACAAACCCTTATATCATTTTTTTTCCAAAAATACATCAACCCAAAAAATGATTATAATGCCAAGGAGGCATAATTTATCTTTACTCCTTATCTCGAATACCCATTATTATTATTATGCTTTCTATCCCAACCTAAGTCATCCCTTACCAGCCTCCTTCCATGCCATTTTATTCTAATTCATGCCTTTACTTGTCACTAATTTCTCCCCTATTCTCAAAAGACAAATACTGAATAAAAATATGCATGTCATGAATAACTCAATAGAACTCAACCAAGCTATAGTCTACCACCATTTCTCATGCAGAAAACCTTACAAACTAACATAATAGTTTGATAATTATTGTTAACTTGATTCAGTGAGATATTAAAAACCCTAATCATCTCAAAACTTCTCAATAACCATTTAAATAATCATTAAATAATCCTTTGAAATACATGCCTTTTGAATCTGGTAAATGTTTATACATGTCGACTTTATAAAAAGTCTTCCAACATAATAATTTCATGAAATTTCAACTAAATGATAGTCTATTTAACATAATGACTATATGACAAGGTAATATATCATATGAATTTAAAATACCATTGACAATGTTACCAAGTCATTCAAAAATCAAACACTATGCATACGACCTTGAACTAGAAGTTAACTTCCTAGGATAAACAAATAACCATAGACTTTAGAAATATTCATCAAACACAATGATATCTATATAATAATTAATGCAATTATCTATAACACTTTGCATAGTATTTTTGTTCATTTCCTAATCATGATACTTAAGTTAATAACATTAATTTCATTTAATCATGCCAAATAAATCATTCGTTAATGCATAATAAAGAACTTATAACTCACTAATGTCTTATTATAGGTTATGCAATTTTTATAATGACAATATTAACTTTATAATATAATCATTCACTTAATAGATTATCAAGCTAAGTAATATAATACATCTATTACTAAAAAAAATAATCCAAAAAGGTACTATTTACACTAATACTCAGCTATGTACAATACAAGCATTTAGTTATTATCAAAATAGTGGTAGTTCACATTAAAACATGAATAGATTCATTCAATCAACCCAAAAATAACATTAACAGTTAATTAATGTAGTAATAACTAGATTAGTGGCATTATGAAATCAAACAACATGATCATAGAACAACAAAAGGGGATAGTAAACATACATAACAGAAAATAAAACATAATATAACTATCTAACTCACAACCATAATCAGAAAACATATTATTCTATTGTGGTGTGTGTGTGAGTTTCCAATTTTTCTTTATGTCATCTCCCAATGCCTCCATCTACACCATATTATCTGATGATGCTCTCTCTATCATACATTGAGGGATGGATCTATCTTATATCCACCTCACAACAATGAAGGTGGTATCCTGAAACATAATTATATCCATCAAATCTTATTGTATAACTAACAAACATGATCATAATATACATAATATAAAAGTGTAGCTATCTCATAACAAATCAATCATGTAAATTAAGCAACATATAACTGTCCTATAATTAACATATGAAATAAAGTTTAAATAAATAGTATTTAATTAGCTAAAAAATATAATAATCCATGGATCAAATAGGTTATTCAACTTAGTGAGAAATTAGGAAGTGGCATCCTTCCCCCTAAAAATAGTCATCATCTCAATGATATTTATTCAAACATAAGTTTTGAATTTAAAACATTATTCAATAGAAAATAATATAATATGTAGCATCAAATCAAGAAACAAAATGTGGAAACAACCTATAAAACTCATCATATTCCTCCCAAGTGGAACTACCTTCAAAATATTGGTCCCACTAGACCTTGCAGTATGACACTTATCTATTATGCAAACTGAGTTTGCGAGTGTCAATTATTTTGATTGGTTCTACCATGACCACCCTAGGATCTAAAACCTACAAATGATTCCAATATTACACATGTGAAGGATCAATAACATAATTATTAAGATAAGACACATTGAAAAAATTATGAAAAAGAGCTAGAGATGATGGTAATGCAAGCCTATATGCTATAGGATTGACCACTTACAAAACCTTGAAGGGTCCCACATATCTTAGTGAAAGTTTTGATGACTTCTTGAATTTAATTGAGATTTTCTAAGGCTTAACCCATATAAACACTTTATCACCTACATAAAAATACCTTGCCATTCTCTTTATATAATCATAACTTTTATATCTATCATTGGCCTCGGCCAACCTCTACCTAATTATCTTCACTTGCTCTTTCATTTCTAAAAACATCTCAGGTCCAAAGACTACCCTATCTTTTAATCCATTTTAACTGATTGGTGTTCTACACCTCTTTTCATATAATGGCTCAAATTGAGCCATCCTCAATGATGATTGGTATGAGTTATTGTAAACAAACTCAATCAATGGAAGTTATTCCTCCCACTTGTATTGGTAATCCATGTAATACATACAAAGGAGATCTTTTAGAAATTTGTTTACTCACTCTATCTATCTATCAATTTCTAGGTGATAAGTAGTACTAAAATTCAACTACATACCTAGAGCTTAATTTAGATCAACGAAAATATATAAGTCATCCTCGAATCTCAATCCAAAATAATCTTCACTAGAAAACCATGCAATTGATACACCTCTTTCATGAAACTCTTTGCAAGCATACATGCATCATCTGTCAAGTTTCCTAGTATGAAATGGGCTACCTTGGTTAGTTTATCAACTAAAACTAAGATCATATCATGTTAGTTCCTTGATAATGACAACCCTTAAATGAAGTCCATGCTAATCACCTACCACTTTCATTTTGGTATATCATGTGGATATAACAATCTAGATGGATGCACATGTTTAACTTTCACATGTTGACATTCCAAAAAATGAGACACAAAATATATTACATATTTTTTTATTCCTTTCAAAAAAATATAGTGGTCTTAGCTCAACCATGAGCTTGGTTACTCCTAAATGTCCTAAATATCGGGTATTGTGTAGTTATTTTAGCATTGTGTTCTGTATATTCTCTCTATCAGGAACATACATCCTACTATCGTACCATAAAATAACATCATTATCTATCTTGAATCCTTTATACCTAGGATTCTAAACATTCTTAGGCAATGCTTTCTTGACCTGATCATAGAATTCATCTATTTTCAAGAATTTGATTATATGGTCTTGAAAATTACTCCTATTAATAATCATGACTGCTATGTACCTTATATGGCTTATAACATTAGATACTCTATTCTTCTTGCCTTTGATATAATTAATATCAAAATCTTAATTAGATAATAAATCTAACCATCATCTCTAATGAGCATTTAGGCTTAGTTGGGTGAATATTTACTTGAGTCCCAAGTTATTAATATTGAGGTCAAATAGTTTCCCCAATAGATAATGCCTCTAAACTTGCAAGGAATGAAAAATTACCATAATTTACAAATCATGAGAGGTATAATTCACCTCATATGGATTCATTTTCCTAGACTCATGGGATACAACTGAGCCATCCTACATAAGAAATCCTCCTAGACCATCCTCATATGCATCTATGATCACTGAGAATTGACCATTAGGATCAGAAACTCTTAGCACTTGTGCTAAAATAATCCTCCTTTTCATCTCTTGAAAGGATATCTCACACTTTTTTAACTAGATAAGACTCAGATTCTTCTACTAAAGAGAGGTAATTGGATTATCTATCTTAAAGAAATTTAGAATGAATTTCTTATAATATCCCATTAATCCTATGAAACTCCTTACATCATGTACATTATTTGGCATTGGACACTCCATTATAACTCATATCTTTGATATATCTATTAAGATACAATCTAAAGAGATAATATGTCCTAAATAATGGACTTTCTTTTGGAAAAATACACACTTGGACAACATCTTGAACAAATTATGCTTTCACAAACATTGCAAAACTAGTTCTAGATGCTATAGATGCTCTTCCTCATCTTTGGAATATATGAGGATGTCATCTATAAAAACTAAAACAAAATGATCCAACTAATCTTTGAACACACTATTTATAAGATTTATAAATGTTGTTAGAGAATTTTTAAACATAAATGGTAACACTGTGAACTCATAGTGCCCATATCAAGTTTTAAGTAGTGTTTTCAGAATATCCTCATCATGGATTATCAACTAATGATACCCTACTCTAAGATAAATCTTAGAAAAGACTATTTACCCTCATATTTTATTAAAGATGTCATCAATGCATGGTAATGGGTATCTATTCCTTATCATCCCCTTATTTAACATCCTATAATCTATACATAGTGTTAAGCATGAGATATACTAAGAGGGGGGGTGAATCAGTATATATATCTTATAAAACTTTCCCTTAATTAAACATTCAAGATATGCAATAAAATTCAAATGATAAACATCACACAAGAAAGAGAGAGACACCAGATATAATGTGGAAACCCAATGTGGGAAAAACCACTGAGAACAATCTCAAGTATATTAGTGAGAACAAACCAACAGGAGCACCATACCCCTTTGCCAAGTAACAACCTCAGCTACAATTCGTGAGCACCACCCCATAGGAGCTTTAAACCCCTTTGCTGAGCACCAACCCAGCTATCATTTGTGAGCACCAACCCACATGAACATCATCCACTTTGTGTAAACCACACACCTATCTCTCAATGTTGCTAAATCAACAAATGATAGTTCAATACAACATCTCTTTCCTCTCTCTCACCTTTGCTCTTTTAAGCTAGATAATACAATATCAAATTAACCTCTCACACTCATATTACAAATGGGTACTCAAGCCTTTATTTATAGCTTTCCAAATGACCTTTGGCCTTCCCCCTTTGTGACCTTTCAATTCTCATGAAAAATGGGACCAATCTTGGATGACCCTTCATATCCAAGCATTTGAAAAGTCATGTGATGACCCTTCATGACCAAAAATGTCTTTCCCACTTTTGTCTTTATCTTTGGTGACTTTTCGTATTCTTTTAAGTGTCCCTTCATGAGAAATTCACCCTTTACTCTTTTGTCTTCACTTAGTGACTCTTGGTATTCCTCAAAATGACTCTTCATGGGAAAATGCATCCCATCCTTCTTTTGTCTTTATCCCATGACTCTTCATCTTTTCCATGGGCCCTTATTTTGTCTCATATGCAACCAAAAATATATTTATTAATATTAAATAAATATTAACTCATATTAGCCAAGATAAACAATATTAAATTCAATGGGGCCTTTATCACTAATAATACTAAACCTTTGACATCAATGACAATATTTCCAACAATCTCCCCCTTTGTCATTGATGGCAACCTCAATCCTAAAATTGCCACATCATGTCACCTACACATACTATCATCTGAAGGCATATAGTAACTCCCCCTTACTATACCAACCTGTAGCTATTTCCTATACCTATTTTTTTGTACCTATACTTATACCTGTTATTCTCCCCCTTTGACATCAATGGCAAAGGGCCTACTTGGAGCTAACACTTAGCTCCCCCTCACTTGATGCTGAACCTTAATGGCAGGAAGTAAGGGAATTTACTCCCAACTTCTCTCGTAGATACTCAAATGTGTCTTTCGGTAGTGCCTTTGTGAAAATATCTACAATCTGCTCTATATTACTAATATATTCCAACTTAACCTGTTGATCTACAACCTACTCTCTCAAAAAGTGATATCTAATGGGAATATGTTTTGTTCTTGAAAGCATCACTGGATTTTTTGAAATATTTATGGCACTTGTGTTATCACAAAAAATGGAAATAGGTTCATCATACTTTACCTTGATATCTTCCAAATTTTGCTTCATCCAAAGCACTTGAGTACAACACAATACTGCTGCAATATATTCTACTTTAGCTGTAGAAAGTGATACTGAGTTTTGATTATTGCTTAGCCATGATACTAAGCTATCACCAAGGAAGAAAGCTCCTCCACTTGTACTCTTTCTATCATCTAAGCACCCTGCCCAATCTAAATCTGTAGAAGCAACTAAAGTGAAATCTTTACCTATGGGATACCATAATCCATAATCCAATGTCCCTTTGATATATCTAAATATTCTTTTCACCAACTGAACATGACTGTCTCTTAGAGATGACTGATATCTTGCAACCATACCTATTGCATGCATGATGTCTAGTCTTGATGCTGTCAAATATAAAAGACTACCAATCATAGATCTATACAAATATTGATCTGTAATAGGTGAATCTTCATCCTTGCTCACCTTATTTCTTGTACACATAGGTGTGCCAACTAGTACACAATTCTCAAAACCAAATTTCTTCAACATTTCCTTGGCATATTTACTTTGAGATATAAAAATTCCTTTATTTGATTGAAATATTTGTAATCCTAAGAAAAATGATAATTCTCCAAGCATAGACATCTCAAATTATTTTTGCATTCTATCAAAAAATTCTTTTGTCATATTTTCAATATTTCCTCCAAAAATGATATCATCAACATAAACCACAACAATCAATTGATGCTCACCTTCTGTTTTGATGTAAAGATTACTATCAACAAATCCTCTCTTGAATCCTTGATCTTGCAAGTAATTATGAAGTCTTGCATACCAAGCTCTAGGAGCTTATTTTAATCCATACAATGCTTTCTTCAATCTACATACATGATTACTAATATTTGAGAGAATAAACCCCTCAGGCTATTCAATGTAGACTTCTTCTTCAAGATTCCCATTTAGGAAGGCAGATTTGACATCCATCTAAAATACTTTGAAATTTTTAAATACTACATATGCAAGAAACATTCTAATAGCCTCTAACCTTGTTATTGGTGAAAAATTTTCTTCAAAATCTATTCCCTCAATCTGAGCATATCCTTTACATACTAATCTTGCTTTATTTCTGGTTACTTCTCCATTTTCATTCAGCTTATTTCTATAAACCCATTTTGTTCCTATCACATTATGATCTTTTGGTCTAGGCACTAATTCCCAAGTATCATTATTTTCTATCTGATCTAATTCTTCATCCATAGCCTTAACCCAATGCTCATCATGTCTGGCTTCTGAAAAATTTCTAGGCTGAATTTTAGATAACAAAGAAATTAACTTGTTCAGATTCACTTACCATCATTCTTCTAGTGCGAATTCCTTCTTTTATATCCCTGATGATGTCACTTTCATTATGATTTTTCTAAACATATTTGGATGGAGTCTTGGTGCCCTTTTTCTCCTTTTCCTCATCTTCATCTGATTCTTCAAAGCCTTCTTCTTCAATGTTTTTAGGAATGTCTACTGGATCACTGATCTTTTGTGTTCCATCTTCTTCTATCCTGACACTTGCACTTTCAACAATTTTGTTGGTTCTTTTTTTATAACATTTATAAGCTTTAATTTTTCAAGAATAACCAAGAAATATACCTTCATCTGCTCTGGATTCAAACTTACCAAGTTTTTCATTGGTTCTCTTTATGAATCATTTGCTACCGAAAACTCTAAAATAATCCACTGTTGCTGGTTTGTCTTTCCATAGCTCATAAGGAGTTTTGTCACTGTTGAATCTTAATAGAGCTCTATTCTGAATATGCACTGTTGTACCAACTACCTCTCTCCAATATTTATTTGCTATCTTGGATTCATTTAACATTGTCCTCGCCATCTCTTGAACTGTTCTATTTTTCCGTTCAACTACTCCAATTTTTTGTAGAGTTCTTGCTACTGAATACTGTCTCTTTATTCCATGATATTCAAAAAACTCAATAAATTGATATAACATGAATTCTCCTCCTCGATCTGATTTTAGACACTTAATCTTCATATTAGTTTCATTCTCAACTAATGCTTTGAATGCTTTGAACTGTCTAAAAGCTTCTGATTTTTTCTTTAAAAACATTATCCAAATCATACATGAAAAATCATCAATAAGCAACATGAAATATTTATCACCTTGAGTACTTTGAGTCATCATGTGTCCACATAGATTAGTGTAAACAAGCTCTAGCATCTGAGTGGTAGAGTACTCTTTTTTTTTGAACCGCCTTCTAGCCTGCTTCTCATGCTGACAAGGTCCACAAAGGGTGTTAGATGGATTTGTGATAATTGGAAGATTCCTGACAGCTTGCTTTTTGCAAATTTTGACAAGATTGTCAAAATTTATGTGCCCCATTCTCCTGTGCCATAGCCATCTTTCTTAAATTTGACTCAAACAACATTTTTGACCTCTGATGTCTGATAGCATATATAAGTTATTACCTATTCTCTAAGCATCTGCAATTAATACATTTGAATCTTTTCTTCTAATTTCACAACCTTCTACATAAAACTTTAGTGTGTGCCCTTGATCACACATTTGACTTACACTCAAAACATTATGCTTAAGACCTTCTACATATTAAAAAAATTTAGTTTTAGTTATACCATTATCTAAACTTAGTGTACCTTTTCTGGAAATTTTGGCAGTAGTATTGTCCCCAAATTTCACTGTGCCACTATTGTTATTTTTTAGGGTTATGAGCTTGCTCTTGTCTCCTGTCATGTGCCTCAAACATCCGCTATCAATAAACCATGGCTTTTCTTCATTTCTTGCATGTAGAGCTGTCTGGACCAACATAGAACCTTTAGATTATTTCTTTTGCCATGTCTGAACCTTTTTCTTGATGAATGGAGCCCTAAAACTTTGGTCCTTCTTGACTGACTCGAACACACTTCTACAATACCGAGCTATGTGTCCGAAGTTGTTACACTGGTAACAAATTATGGTCTCTTCATCAAAGCTTGATAGAGGAGCAAAAGAGTTATATCTTCTACTTGACTCTACATGACCTTCCTTTTCCTTATTTTTGAGATTGTTAGCTCTTTTTCTACATTCTAATTTCTTATGACCATATCCATTACAATAAAAATAGTAACCATAAAAATAGGACTTGTTTGTGAATCTGAGACCTGATTGCCATTTATAGCTTTGTTCCTTCCATCCTTCTTTGTCCTCTATATTATCCATTCCTTCACTTCTTGTTTCTTTATTTGTAAGATCTTCAACATAGCTCTTCTTCTTTTCAAAACTGATACCTGTCTTATCTGATATTGCCTTTTGGATTTCTTATATCTTATTCAAGATATTAGTGTTATTCTCAAATTTTGAATCATTGACTATTTTAATATTGACTACTTTCTCAATCTCTTCTTTTAAAGAGGCAATTTCAGTAACATACCTTTCACATTCTTTTCTTGATATTTCCAACTGTGCCATCAGATCTTCAATTATCTCCTTTGACTCTTTGTCATTTTTCTTGATTTGATGCTTTAATCTTCAATTTTTCTTTTCAACAATTTTCAACTCTTCTAAGGCACACATGAGTTCTCCTTCCATATTCACTTTTACTTCATCCTCTTCTTCTTCTTCTTGATCAACTATTCTTTTGCTTGCAAAGGCACCTTTATGTATGTCCATCTTGTGCTTTCCAGAGCTACCTTCAAGCTGTAAAACTTTTCAAAATGGAACCTGCTTTGATACCAATTGTTAAGCACAAGATATACTGAGAGGGGGGGTGAATCAGTATATATATCTTATAAAACTTTCTCTTAATTAAACATTCAAGATATGCAATAAAACTCAAATGATAAACATCACACAAGAAAGAGAGAGACACTAGATATAACATGGAAACCCAATGTGGGAAAAACCACAGAGAACAATCTCAAGTATATTAGTGAGAACAAACCCATGGGAGCACCATACCCCTTTGCCAAGTAACAACCTCAGCTATAATTCGTGAGCACCACCCCACAGGAGCTTTAAACCCCTTTGCTGAGCACCAACCTAGCTATCATTTGTGAGCACCAACCCACATGAGCATCATCCACTTTGTGTAAACCACACACCTATCTCTCAATGTTGCTAAATTTACAAATGATAGTTCAATACATCTCTTTCCTCTCTCTCACCTTTTCTCTTCTAAGCTAGATAATACAATATCAAATTAACCTCTCACACTCATATTACAAATGGGTACTCAAGCCTTTATTTATAGCTTTCCAAATGACCTTTGGCCTTCCCCCTTTGTGACCTTTCAATTCTCATGAAAAATGGTGCCAATCTTGGATGACCCTTCATATCCAAGCATTTGAAAAGTCATGTGGTGACCCTTCATGACCAAAAACGTCTTTCCCACTTTTGTCTTTATATTTGGTGACTTTTCGTATTCCTTTAAGTGTCCCTTCATGAGAAATTCACCCTTTACTCTTTTGTCTTCACTTGGTGACTCTTGGTATTCCTCAAAATGACTCTTCATGGGAAAATGTGTCCCATCCTTCTTTTGTCTTTATCTCGTGACTCTTCATCTTCTCCATGGGCCCTTATTTTGTCTCATATGCAACCAAAAATATATTTTTTAATATTAAATAAATATTAACTCATATTAGCCAAGATAAACAATATTAAATGTAATGGGGCCTTTATCACCAATAATACTAAACCTTTGACATCAATGACAATATTTCCAACACATAGGCAAATGGTACTATTGACCAAATTTGTCATCAAGTCAAATTTGAGCTAACCCATACTATTTTTAAATTTTAGAGAAACTTTCATATGTCTTATGGGATCATCTATTTTCTTACATGTCTCACTTACCCTTTCCCTAGTCCTTGTTGAAACCCATCATCCTTATATTGGCTTAGTCAACCAAAGTCAACATTGGACAAACCTAGTTAAACTTATTAAAAGTTTCAAATTGTATTTAAAATTTCATAAAATTGTCTTTGAATTATTTCAAGGTGTCTTCAAGTCACAAATTGGACATTTGCTAGGTTTCATGTGGTAAAAGGGTTATTTGGCCACTTTTCTAGTAATTAATTGACTTGTACGGATGGTGGGAGTTAAAAAATATGTCATCAAGGAGGATATAAATTTGGATAAGTTCAAATCACATAAAAATTATTCAAGTGATAGTTATAAGTCTGTTATGATTAATAAATGGTAGCTTTTTCTTAAAAATAGGATTTTTGGGGTACTTATAAGGACTTCTCAAGACCACCATCAGTTGAAAACATGGTTGAGTGACTCTTGCACATCCTCAAAATTAATTTACACATTTTTATTTTAAATATAATTCAATAAAGTTCATCTACAACTTTTTTTCCTCCATTTTCACTTGGCAAGCAAAGAAAGGCTAGATTCAATCACTTAGCATGGGTCATACAGGTGGAATTGGGAAGAGTGATTCTAGGGGTGTATATTACTTATAGTTTAATTAACTTTCATATAAATAATTTTTAATTTTTTACCTCCTCATTTATGAACAATTAGTTTGAATCCAAGTAGCTTTTTATGAAATTGCATTCAAGAGGGGTATGATTGTGCATCTTTTTTTAATTTCTAGGAATCCATGGACTTGTTTGAGTTTGATGAAGTGTTTTAAAGTTGTAATAGTACATATAAAATTGTTTTTACATCATCCAAATCCTTATTTTTCAATTCCACTTGAAGGAGTATTCCAAATTATGCTTGTTTTTCCAAGTTGGTAGTCATGTATGTGGAATCTAAGTTTTGCAATGTGGGAGGATCTCCATGAAGGTTTCAATGTGTTTGAATTCATGTTTTCCATTTTTATTTAATGAATACTCTTTCTGGATATCAAATCAAGTACTTCTTCTAAGCTAATTTACCTTAGTCTCTTTGCTCACTATCTTGTTTCCAAGATGTGCTTACAGTCAGCTTCTCCAAGAGGTTTGTACAGAGATTTTAATGATGAATGTATGGTGGAGTTCATGATTTAAGTCCTATCACATATCCAAGAGTCCTTTTGTTCCATACTATTAAGGTTTAAAGGCTATGCAAGGAAAGATTTTTATTTCAAACATTTAGAAGGCCATTTTGGGTTCTCAGTCCCTAATGGATCAAAATGGAGATCTTAGGTGTTTTTGAAGTTTTCATATTATGAGATCATGGTGGTTTTGAATGGCCTTGATTGGTTTACCTTGTAACCCTATCCACAAGCACTACTTATACCAATTTTTAAGTCCAAATGAGGAATGGATATGGAGTTTGAACAATATTAAAAGTTGCTAGAAACCATTGAATTTGAATAGTGATATCTATAGGAAGGTAATGAAAAGTGACTTGTACTCCATGTTGATGGTTTTAGCTTATGCCATCAAAATTTAAACCATATAAAATATTAAAAAGGACTATCTGATGCTAATATGACAAATAAAAATTTTAATTTTATGTTAGAACCCCTTAACACCCTCCCTTGTCTATACAATAGGCCT
>JARHVA010002376.1:2022500-2130000 GCA_037957365.1 Torreya grandis | reverse complement strand
ATTATTCTATTCCATACCAACCTAATTCAAGGAGAGGAACATTTGGATCATTGGGGACAATCTCAAGGTCAGTCTGTGTATGATGGTGGAGGAGGTTTTCAAGCCTTAGTAGCACAAGAAAGAGCTATTCCTTACCTCACATTAGAATAACAAAACCTCATGTAAAGGGATACTCATAGAGAGAGTAGTAGCCAAGGCACTATTCTTGTGAACTTTCAAAGGGAATAAAACTATGTGAACAAAGTTGACAAAGCAATTAAAGAATTTCCATTCAGTACCTCTTCTCTATTGACTTCAAAAACTAAAGATTAACTGATTGTTCCTAAGACTCCACGAGTTGGGAGAGGATGCAATCATAGATGAGTTCCTTGAACACACTGAAGAAGGAGTTGATGACATGGAATACCCAACAAAATTTTTTGGAGAAGAAGACACTTTAATGGTAAGACAAGAAGAAGTAGACCTTGAGTGGATTAGTGAATTTCCATTATTCATGGAAGATGATGATGATCAACCTGCAACATAAGGTGAAGAAGAGGCATTCATTAGCCAACATGGTTCCATAAGAGATTGGTAAGAATGTTTAAAAAATTCAAGCCCTTTATATTGACCATGAAGAGTTGTCATTTTGGGATAATCTTGAAAATTTTTGCTTGAGCTTGGATGATGCATCTCCACTTCATGAAGAGCTTGAGAAGAGTTTTGAAGGAGATGTTGCAATTGAACCTATTGAAGATCATGAACCACCTCCATAAAAAGAGAAAGGTAAGAATGATTCATCTCAAGAAGATCAAATGCATAATATGGATGGAGAATACAAGGTTCCAAAATAAGTAGTAAGTTTTTTAGAACCTCTCCCATGCATTCTGCTATTAGAAACACCAAAGTTTGATGGAGAAAATAATTGTCAAAATCAATACAACCTTGATGATAAAAAGCCACCTGAGGTTGAGGTTGAATGTGAAGATAAAAATGATTATATAATCAATGGTAAACCACTTAAACCAAGGACTATGGTTTCCATTCAAACCAATCAGGAGGAGTATGTTTCTATTAAACACATGTTCTTGGCTATGAAACTAGATAAAGTCAATGCAAGCACCATGAGAAGTAAGCAAGGTGTTAAAAAACAAGGACAAGACCTAAGTGGTATCTTTAACATGCTCCTAGTTCACTTAAATAACATGGTATGAATAAATTTCCTTTTGATCTAGGAGGATTAGTTCCTTTTATCTAGTTTGTATACTTTAGAGTTTATTTCAGTTATCTTCTGTTTCCTAGGTGATTTAGAGCACAAGTGTGTATTATTTCCTTTTTTGTGGTGTGTATTTTGTGTTTATGTGTTAACTATATTATTTACCTTGAGTAAAAGGTATGTTCAATTCAATTAGAGTGCTCATATATGCGACTCCATGCCCAATGGAAGGATTAGGCAACTGGTCTTAGGCATAACAGGCATGCCACCCCTAGGAATCACCAAGAATGTTGACCAAATTTGACCCCAAGAAAAATTTGGGTCAGCCCCTACTATTTTTAACTTTTATATGATGTTTCATATGTCCTATAGGGTCATATATTAACCTACATGTCTCACTTACCCTTTCCCTAATCCTTGCTGAAACCCATCCTCCTTGTACTAGCTCAGTCAGCTAAAGTCAATGTTGGTCAAACCTATTCAAACTTATTCAAAGTTACAAATTGTATTTAAAATGTCCAAAATGGTCTTTGAATTGTTTCAATGTGTCTTCAAGTAACAAATTGGCCATTTTCTAGGTTTCATTTGGTAAAAGGTTCATTTGGCCACTTTTCTAGTAATTAATTGACTTGTACGAATGGTGGGAGTTATAAAATATGTCATCAAGGATGATATAAATTTTTATAAGGTCAAATCATGTCATAATCAGTTTAGGTGATAGTTATAAGTTTGTTGTGATCAAGAAATGGTATTTTTCCCTAAAAAATAGGAGTTTTTGGGCACTTATATGGACTTCTCAAGACCACAATCAGTTGAAAATGTGGTGGAGTGACTCTTCACCTCCTCACAAGTATTTCCACATTTTTATTTCAAGGATAATGAAATAAAGTTCATCTACAACTTGTTTTCCTCCATTTTCACTTGGAAAGCAAAGAAATACTAGATTCAATCACTTGGCATGAGCCATACAGGTAGAATAGGGAAGAGTGATTATGGGGTGGATATTAATCTAAGTGAACTTCACTTTCATAGTAATAAGATAAAATTTGGTGCCTCCTTCTTTATGAACAATTAGTTTTACTCTAGGTAGTTTTTTATGAAATTACATTCAAGAGGGGTATGATTGTGCATTTATTTCTTATTTTCAAGAATCCTTGGAGTTGTTTCAGTTTGATGAAGTATTTTAAATATAGAATAGGCCCTCTAAATTTTTTTTTACATCATCCAAATCCTTCTCTTTCAATTCCACTTTAAGGAGGATTCCAAATTATGCTTGTTTTGCCAAGTTGGCAGTCAAGTATGTGGAATCTAAGTTTTACAACATGGGAGGAGCTCCATGGAGGTTTAAATGTGTTTGAAATCATGTTTTCCAGTTTTATTTAATGAATAATCTTTTGGGATATCAAATCAAGTACTTATTCTAAGCTAATTTGCATTAGTCTCTTTGCTCACTATCTTGTTTCCAAGATGTGCTTACAATCAGCTTCTCCAAGAGGTTTATACAGAGATTTTAATGGTGAATGTATGGTGGAGTTCATG
Source organism: Torreya grandis (assembly GCA_037957365.1). Lineage (NCBI taxonomy): Eukaryota > Viridiplantae > Streptophyta > Pinopsida > Cupressales > Taxaceae > Torreya > Torreya grandis. The sequence continues at coordinate 2,127,266 of JARHVA010002376.1, read as the reverse complement.
ATTTAAGTCATTTCACATATCCAAGGGTAATTTTATTTCATAATATGAATGTATAAATGATATTCAAGGCAAGATTTTCACTTCAAACATTGAGAAGGCCATTTTGGGTTCTCAGTCCCTAAAGGATCAAAATAGAGATCCTAGGTGGTTTTGATGTTTTCATATTATGAGATCATGATGGTTTTGAATGAACTTGATTGGTTTACCTTGTAACCCTATAAAAAATAACTAATTATTAAAATTTTTAAGTAGAAATGAGGAGTGGAGATGGAATTTTAACAAGCTTAAAAGTTACCCTAAACCACTGAATTTGAATAGTGATATCTATAGGAAGGTAATGAAAAGTGACTTAAACTCCATGTTGATGGTTTTTGCTTATGACATCAAAATTGAAACCATATAAAATATTTAAAAGGACTATACTATGCTAATATGACAAATAAAAAGTTTAATTTTATGTTTGAACCCCTAAACACCATCCCTTGTCTGTACAATAGGTCTAGAAGACAAACATCTATAGACAACACTTTAGATAGTGGCATAATTTGACTTCCACATAGTGTTCAAAAAGTTCCAAGGTATATATTTTGGTTAAAATAAATTTTTATCCCTAAAATTAAATTCAAGGTATATTATCACATCAAAATCAAGGCAAAAACTCCACATATACACCTACAAGCTTGTGAAAGGCCACCTATAGTTGAGGTAAGTAGTGAGTTAGAGATAGTGTCTTCCTTTCACAAAATGAGTTTGTATGGATTGGATTGACCTATAAAAGTGAGAAATGACCTCAAATAAATCATTATTAATCTCTATAAAACATGAAAAAATACGAAAATGTCCAAAACACCTCAGAATAGGGGCAAAATGGTGACTTTCATAGTTAGGCAGAGGTATATTAGTTAGAGACCTAACCATGAAATAATATGGTTTGAAAGATTCTAGGGAGATAAATAATGAATAAGGGAAGTATTTTTAATAAGTTAAAAATTAATAATTTCCTTAAAAACATCAATCCAAAATCAGACCATGATCTATAGGCAGGGTCCTAAGAATTATCTCAGTCCCCAATGAGCAGATGGCCTAATCCTAAGAATGAGAGATAACTGATGCAAATTATGGAGCTTAGATTTTTATAGTTATTAAGGATAACTAATATGATATTAATAAAATAAAATAGGTTTATATTGTATCATTACATCATAAACCAAGCTCATAAATTACCTATAGTTGGGCCAAAATAGTGATTTCCCCTCTTAGGCAATCAAAGACCTAGTTGATGATTCCAAAATCATAAAGAAGTGTTAAATGGTAAAATAGGATAAAAATGGATAAATATGTTTTTATATGAATTATTTATCATTCCATATCAAAATAAATCTAAATAAAATTAATAAAACATCTAAACATAGTCATATCTTGCTCACCCTCACAGTTTACTTTATCCAGAAGTCTACCTTAGAAATGGTGTTAGTTTGGTGATAAAAACTTGGATTAAAGTGATAAAAATTGGTAAATAGTATCATAAATACCTTTATAACACTCTTATATTATAAATTTTTTAATTCTAATAAGTAAGACCCTCTCTATTTTGTCTCAAAGTAATGGCAATTTTCCATGCAGAAAGATGACAGATTTTGAGGAAAATGATGAAATTGGTGACCAGAAGGAAATTAGGTCTTGGATAAAGGTTTTTTAAGTTGTTAAAAACATAAAAAAATCTTTTAAAACCTTTATATAAGGTCCAAGGACAAAAAATATACCCTACACTACAAATTTTATAATCACCATAGGAAGGAATGGTAAGCAAATGGCTTGGTAAGGATGGTCACTTCCAATTATAAATTTTTCCAAGCATTACAATGTTTAGATTCATGTTATGAGAGAAATTTGGATTTTTATAAGCTATATATATGAAAATAAAACATCAAATTGTTTAGTTTGAGGTTTTTGTTACAGGCAAACCCATTAGCAGGGTCTAAGCCTAGTTCCAAAAGGGTGGTCATCTTCAATTATATCTATTGATGAGATATTTTAACTATTTTATCATGTTTAGAGACATAAATAAAGGTGTGGGAATCTTAATCTTGTAGATAAACTATCCAAGAAGCCATTTTGTGCTTAAAGTACACTTAAACCTCATAAAATGTGTAAAAGAGACATGGATGACCAACTTCAAATGCTTGAAACTCTCGTCAAATTTTACATGGGACTTGGAGGTGATTGGAGAGCTTTCAGGGGGTCCTTATATTGAATTTTGTGCCATTAGTTAAAATATTCAATGTGGCATCTATATGAACTATTGTTAAGAGGGTAAGGTGTTCCAAACCCTCCGTAAGCCTATTTTGAACCCAATGAGAATGAAAGGCCAAAAAAATAACTCAAATTTATGTTTCAAGAATGAAAATCATCAGGAATACCTTGATAACTCTCTTTATATTAACCTCATGTCACTGGTTTGTACCTACAAGTAGAGGGTTATATAAAATAGGCTAAGAAGAAGCATTTAATGCTAGAACAAGGGTCCATACAAATGATCAGGATCTCAAATTCAATAAGAAGGATGATAAGAAGGTCAAAAAATTTAATCATAGGTTAATTTTCCATCTCATATGTGTGGGAGCTCAAAATTAACATTTGTGGTCTTCTAGGCTAAAGAGGCATAATTATACCTAATTAGGAGGACTAATGGATCTCAAAACACGCTTTTCTTGGGTTTTGAAACATGAAACTTGGAAAAAATCACAATGATGAAAAAGGGTACTCAAAAATTGTCTCACTTAGTCTTTTAAGTCCATACATTCTCCTACACAAGTGGACTTGTGTAAAAATAAGGCTACAAGAAGACAAAGCCTAGTGAAGGATCTATAGGCAAAATGGGATATTGAAGAGAGTTTTATTTCTATAGATTGATTTATTTTAGTCTAATATGATTAAAATATTCCTTCCATGAATAAATATTGTGTAAATTGAGCTAAATCCAAATTTTAGTTATTTTGGCCAAATTGGGCCTAGTGAGAGGTCTTGTGACACCTAAGAAGGAAATTGATGATTATAGGAAATGTAAATGTTTAAAATTATTCAAGCTAGTTTCCAAGCTTATTTGGGATGCAAATTTAATTTTCCAATATATCTCATGATCAAACTCTCACCTTTTTTCACTTGTGAAGAAGTAGCTTCAATACTTAAAGATTTTTATGAAGAGTTTCAACACCACATGTGACGAAGGTCCTTAGTTTTGGATGGAAACATGTCCACATAAGTTAATTTATCTCTCCTCCACCTCATTTCCATGAAAAAATTGTCCCTAACCTACTTTTAAGTGCTCTTTCAAGCCCATCATGAAGGTAGTTTCACAAGAGAGAATGATTGAGAAGATTGCTACACCATATTTGGAGAAGAGGCTAATTTATGATAGAATGATGTGAAAATAAATTTCATGACTCTTAATACACCTAATTCACATTAATTTTAACTAATTTCCACGTTTTGACACTTTTCCTTATTCCTCTTGAACTTCTCTTCTCTCTCTCTTCTAAATTCTATAAATGTGAGCCATCTTGGCTATTAAAAAGAGACTACAGCTAGTATGGCAAGACCCTACTTGTATGACATTTAATTTTATCTTTAAACATTGAATACAAGTATTATTTTTAGTTAAGAACATATTTTTTAAGTGTGTGAGTGATATATAGTGGAGCTAAGTGATGTTGTCATCTTTACTCTTCTTTATCCTTCATGTTTAAGCAATAGTTCTGATTTTAACAGGTCATGTGAAGTGTATGAATGTATTAGGATACTCTTAAAGTATGAAATTATCTATATGGTTTGAAATATTCCCATAGATCATTTATCTTTTTTATTATCCTAGATATTCCTACCTTCACATTGAAACACTATGTTAGGATCCTTTAATGCCTAGAATTGGTCTTTAAAAGTTGTGTTTCTTAGTAGGAGTGTGATAGTCTATGGGATATGTATTGGTGTATCACCTCTTTAGTGTATTTTAATTTTCATGCAAAATCCTAACCCTTTTCTTATAATCAATAATTATATTAGGTGATAATCACTTAAATATTAATCTATGGAGCTAGCCCTCATAATCTAGAGAGTCATCTCTCTTACAAGATCACCCACAACTTGAGAGATGAATCCATATTGCATTAAATTTTTATAACCTCATAGAGTGTCCTAGATTAACACACCTAGTGGGATATCTAGTCTTAATTACTTCCATGTTAAGTTAAATTTTGGTTTTGACAAGCCCAAGGTTTTAGAAGTGTTTCTAATCTAGTATTTGGTGACTCCAAAAGGTGAGAATCTCTAGTTTTAGATCAAGTTTTCCACATTATATTTCATAGTTAGGATGAAGAAGAAGATATGGCTAGGCAACATGCTTTCCTAGCCTTTAACACCCAAAATCCAATCAATCTTCCTACATATGATCCTATCCCTCCCAATGCTACAAAAATTCTCCTTAAATTTAATGGAGAAGGTCCTATTACCCCAACTGAACACATTAGCAACATCTCATTTTTTTGGAATTTCCACAATATCACTCAAGTCAACATAGCTATTAAACTACTTTCAATGTCTTTAAAGGGTAAAACACTTGATTGGTATAGTACATTATGAGGTGGTTACATTAATAATTGGGATGGATTTGGAGAGTTATTGGTGAATAGGTTTGAGAATAAGAGTGATCACACTTCACTAATCCATCAATTGAATGTGATAAAGAGGAATCCTAATGAATCCATGGGATATTTCAATGAAATATTTCAAATAACATGGCATAGGTTTCCACCTATCATGAGACCCCCTCCAATATTTGTGTTCCCCACTTATCTCAAGGCCATTGGAACTGATTTGGTTGTAATTTTTCAATCAATGGGAGGATTTACTCTACGTGATGCATATGAGATAACTATTGAGGATAAGAATAATTTGATGTTAATTGGGAAATTATCCCCAAGAATTTTTATGCCTTTGTTATCTCTAATTTCATTTGAAACCCAAAGTGTAGATAAAGTTCCTAGTGCCAATGTCAACTCTATAATCAATTTCAAGAAGGTTGATAATGCTATAGACAAAGATGAAATGATCAGGTCATTACAAGCTCAGCTCAAACAAGCTCAATTGTAAGTAAGTACTCCATCCAATCCCAAATAGAATCACCAAGGTCATCAAGTTTTTAATAGGCAACCTAATAGCTATAATACTAATTCCATTCCATCCACAAAGGCTATTGTTCCAATCCATACCAACCTAATTCAAGGAGAGGAACATTTGGATTATTGGGGATAATATCAAGGTTAGTTTGTGTATGATGGTGGAGGAGGTTGTCAAGCCTTAGTAACACAAGAAAGATCTATTCATTACCTCACATTAGAAGAACAAAACCTCATGCAAAGGGATACTTATAGATATATTAGCAGCCAAGGAACTATTACTGTGAACTTTAAAAGGGAATAAAACTATGTAAACAAGTTTGACAAATCACCTAAAGAATTACCATTCAATACCTCTTCTCTATTGCCTTCATAAACTGAAGATCAACTAATTGTTCTTAAGACTCCATAAGAGTTGGGGGAGGATGCTATCATAGATGAGTTCCTTGAACACAATGAAGAAGGAACTGATGACATGGAAGAACCAACAAAGGTTTTAGGAGAAGAAGACACTTCAATAGTAAGACAAGAAGAAGTGGACCTTGAGTGGATTGGTGAATTGCCATGATTCATGAAAGATGATGATGATCAACCTGCAACACAAGGTGAAGAAGAGGCATTCATTAGACAACATGATATTCCGCAAGATATTGGTAATAAAGTTGACAAACTTTAATCCCTTTATATTGACCATGAAGAGTTGGCATTTTGGGATGATCTTGAAAAAAAATTCTTGAGCTTGGATGATGAATCTCCACTTCATGAAGAGCTTGAGAAGAGTTTTGAAGGAGATGTTGCAGTTGAACCTATTGAATATCATGAATCACCTCCAAAAAAATAGAAATATAAGCATGATTCATCTCAAGAAGATCAAATTCAAAATATGGATGGAGAATACAAGGTGCCAAAAGAAGTAATAAGTTTTGAAGAACCTCTCCCATGCATTCAGCTGCTAGAAACACCAAAGTTTGATGCAAAAATCCTATTCAAAATGAATAAAACCTTGATGATAAAAATCCACCTGAGTTTGAGGTTAAATGTGAAGATTAAAATGAGTCTATAATCAATGGAAACCCACTTGAACCAAGGACTATGGTTTCTATTCAAACCAATCAAGAGGAGTATGTTCTATTGGACACATGTTCTTGGCTATGAAACTAGATGAAGTCAATGCAAGCACTATGGGAAGTAAGCAAGGTGTTGAAAAAATAATTAAAAGACATAAGTGGTATATTTTACATGCTCCTAGTTCACTTCAAGAACATGGTATGAATAAATTTCCTTTTGATCTAGGAGGATCAATTCCTTTTATCTAGTTTATATACTTTAGAGTTTGTTTCAGTTGTCTTGTGTTTCTTAAGTGGTTTAGAGAAAAAGTGTGTATTCTTTACTTTTTTTTGGTGTTTTTTTTATGTGTATATGTTAACCAAATTATTTCCCTTGAGTCAAAGGTATGCTTAATTCAATTAGAGTGCTCATATGTATGACTCTATGCCCAATGTAAGGATTAAGCAACTAGTTCAGGCATAACAGGCATGCCACCCCTAGGAATCACCAAGAATTTTTGACCAAATTTGACCCCAAGTCAAATTTGGGTCTACCCCTACTATTTTAAACTTTTATATAGTGTTTCATATGTCCTAGGGGGTCATCTATTATCCTACATGTCAACCAAAGTCAATGTAATTGCTTAGTCCACCAAAGTCAATGTTAGTCAAACCTATTAAAACTTAGTCAAAGTGTCAAATTATATTTAAAATTTCATTAAATGGTCTTTGAATTGTTTTAATGTGTTTTCAAGTCACAGATTGGCCATTTTTTAGGTTTCATGTGGTAAAAGGATCATTTGGCCACTTTTCTAGCAATTAATTGACTTGTACATATGGTGGGAGTTATAAAATATGTCATCAAGGAGGATATAAATGTGGATAAGGTAAAATAATTTCATAATAAGTTAGGTGATAGTTAGAATTTTGTTATGATCAAGAAATGGTAGTTTTTCCTCAAAAAAAGGGGTTTTTGGGCACTTATACAAACTTCTCAAGACCACCATCAATTTAAAACGTGGTGGAGTGACTATTAAAATACTCACAAATCATTTCCACATTTTAAAATATAATGCAATAAATTTCATCTACAACTTGTTTTCCTCCATTTTCACTTGGCAAGGAAAGAAATTTTGGATTCAATCACTTGGCATGGGCCGTACAAGTATAATTGGTAAGAATTATTATGGGGGTGGATATTAATATAATTGAACTTAAATTTAATAGTAATAAGTTAAAATTTTGTGCCTCCTCCTTTATGAATAATTAGTTTGACTCTAGGTAACGGTTTATGAAATTACATTCAAGAGGGGTATGATTGTGCATTTGTTTCTTGTTTTCAAGAATCCATGAAGTTGTTTAAGTTTTATTAAGTGTTTTAAATATATAATAGGCCCTATCAAATGGTTTTTAAATTATCCAAATCCTTCTCTTTCAATTCCACTTGAAGGAGGATTCCAAATTATGCTTGTTTTGCCAAGTTGGCAGTCAAGTATGTAGAATCTAAGTTTTGAAACATGGGAATAGCTCCATGGAGGTTTAAATGTGTTTGAAATAATGTTTTCCAATTTTATTTAATTAATAATCTTTTCAGATATCAAATCAAGTACTTCTTCTAAGCTAATTTGCCTTAGTCTCTTTGCTCACTATCTTGTTTCCAAGATGTGCTTATAATCAGCTTCTCTAAGAGGTTTGTATAGAGATTTTAATGATGAATGTATGGTGGAGTTCATGTTTTAAGTCATATAACATATCCAAGGGTCATTTTATTTCATACTATTAAGGTTTAAAGGCTATTTAAGGAAAGATTTTCACTTTAAACATTGAGAAGACCATTTTGGGTTTTCAGTCCCTAAAGGATCAAAATAGAGATCTTAGGTGGTTTTGATGTTTTCATATTATGATATCATGGTGGTTTTGAATGATCTTGACTATTTTACCTTATAACCATACATACAAGCACTACTTATTCCAATTTTTAAGTCCAAATGAGGAGTGGATATGGAATTTGAACAAGCTTAAAAGTTACCCTAAACCATTGAATTTGAACAGTGATATCTATAGGAAGGTAATGAAAAGTGACTTGTACTCCATGTTGATGGTTTTCAATTTTGAAATCAAAATTGAAACCATATAAAATATTCCAAAGGAATATCATATGATAATATGACAAATAAAAATGTGAATTTTATGTTTGAGCCCCTAAACACCCTCCCCTATCCATAACAAGCCTAGAAGACAAGTATCTACATATAACACTTTAAACAATGGCATAATTTGACTTCCACATAGTGTTCAGAATGTTATAAGGTATATATTTTGGTTTAAATCAATTTTTATCCCAAAAATTAAATTCAAGGTATCTTCTCACATCAAAATCAAGGAAAAAACTCCACATATGCACCTATAGGCTTGTGAAAGGCCACCTACAGTTGAGATAAGTAATGAGTTAGAGATAGTGTCTTCCTAGCATAAAATGAGTTTGTATGGATTATATTGACCTATATAAATAATAATTTACCTGAAATAAATCATTATTACTCTCTATAAAACATTAACAAATCCTAAAATGGCCAAAACACCTTAGAATAGGGGTAGAATGGTGACTTTCATAGTCAGGTAGAGGTATATTAGTTAGAAACCTAACCATGAAATGATATGGTTCAAAATATTATAGGGAGACAAATAATTGATAATGGAAGTCTTGTGAATAAGTAAAAATTTAATAATTTCCTTAAAAACATCAATCCAAAATCATACCATGACCTATAGGCAGGGTCCTAAGAATTGTCTTAGTCCCAAATGAGCAAATGGCCTAATCCTGAGAATGAGAGATAACTAATGTAAATTATGGCTCTTATATTTGTAAAAATTATTAATTAGCAATCATATGATCTTCCTAAAATCAAATAGGTTTTTTTTATATCATTAAATCTTAAACCAAGCTCGTAAATTACCTACAGTTGGGCCTAAACAATGATTTCCCCTCCTATGCAGTCAAAGACCTAGTTGATGATTCCAAAATCATAAAGAAGTGTTAAATGGGAAAATATGATATAAAATGGATAAATATTTTGTGATAGGAATGATTTATCCTTACATATCACAATAAATATAAATAAATTCCATAAAACATCTAAACATAGTCATATCCTGCTCACCCTCACAATTTACTTTATCCAAAAGTCTACCTTGGAAATGGTGTTAGTTTGGTGATAAATTTTTTTATTAAAGTGATAAAATTTGGTAAATAGTACCATAAATAAATTTATAACACTCTTATATGATCAATTTTTCAATTTCAATAAGTAAAATGCTCTCTATTTTGTCTTAGAGCAATGGTAATTTTCCATGCATAAAGATGACAGATTTTGAGGAAAATGATCAAATTGATGACCAAAAGGAAAGTAGGTATTGGATAAAGGTTTTTTAAACTCATAAAAACCTAAAAAACCTTATAAAACCTTTCTATAATTTCTAAGTATAATCATGATACCCTACACTACAAATGTTGTAGTCACCATGGGAAGGAATGGTAAGTAAATGGCTTAGTAAGGATGGTTACTTCCAATTCTAACATTTTACAAGAATTAAAATGTTTTGATTCATGTTATGAGATAAATTTTTGATGTTTCTAAGATACACACACACACACACACACACATCAAAGTGTTTAGTTTGAGGTTTTAGTTGTAGGCAAACCCATTGGTAAGGTCTAATACTAGTTCCAAAAGGGTGGTAATCTTAAATTATAGCTCTTGATGAGATATTTTGATGATTTTATCATGTTTTAGAGACATAAATAGAGGTGCAGGAATCTTAATATTGTTGATAAACTATCCAAGAAGCCATTTTTGGCTTAAAGTACACTCAAACCTCATAAAATGTGTAAAAAAGACATGGATGACCAACTTAAAATTCTTGGAACTCTCATCAAATTTTTCATGGGACCTGGAGGTTATTGGAGAGGTTTAAGGGTTTCCTTGAATTTTTTTCCATTAGTTCAAATATTCAATGTGCCATATATATGAACTATTGTAAAAAGGGTAAGGTGCTCCAAACCCTCTAAAAGCCTATTTTGAACTTGATGAGAGAGAAAGGCCAACAAAATAACTCAAATGTATGTTTCAAGATTTTAATTCATCATTATCACCTTGAGAACTCTCTTGATATTAACCTCATGCCACTGGTTCATACCTACAAGTATAGGGTTTTCCAAAATAGGCCAAGAAGAAGCATTTAATGCTAGAACAAGGGTCCATATAGATGATTAGGAGTTAAAATTAAACATTAAGGATGATAAGAAGGTAAAAAAAGTTAATCATAGGTTAATTTTCCATCTCATATGTATGGGAGCTCAAAATGAACATTTTTGGTCTTCCAAGCTAAAGAAGCCTAATTAGGCCTAATTGGGAGGACTAATGGATCTCAAAACACACTTTCCTTGGGGTTTGAAACATGAAACTTGGAAAAAATAACAATGACGAAAAAGGGTAGTCAAAAATGGTCTCACTTAGTCTTGGAAGTCTGTAAATTATTCTACACAAGTGGACTTGTGTAAAAATAAGGCTACAAGAAGACAACGCCTAGTGAAGGCTTTATAGGAAAAATGGGTTCTTCAAGAGATTTATATGGTTATATATGGATTATTTTTAATATAATATGATAAAAATAGGCATTCCATGAATAAATATTGCATAAATTGAGCTAAATCCAAATTTTATTTATTTTGGCCAAATTGGGCCTAGTGAGAGGTCTTGTAACACCTAAGAAGGAAACTTATGATTATAGGTAATGTAAATGTTTAAAATGATTAAATATAGTTTCCAAGTTACCTTGGGATGAAAATTTAACTATACAAGAGATCTCATGATCAAACTCTTACCTTTTGCCACTTGTCAAGGAGCTTCAATACTTAAAGATTCTTTTGAAGAGTTTCAACACCACATGTGAAGAATGTTCTTAGTTTGGGATGGAAACATGTCCAAATCAGTTAATTGATCTATCCTCCACCTAATATCCATGAAAAAATTGTCCCTAACCTGCTTTTAAGTGCTCTTGTAAGACCATCGTGAAGGCAGTTTCACAAGAGAGAATGATTGAGAAGATTGCTACACCATATTTGGAGAAAAGGCTAATTTGTGATACAATGATGTGAAAATAAGTTTCATGAATCTTAATAAACATAATTCACATGTATTTTAAATAATTTACACATTTTGACACTTTTACTTGTTCCTCTTGAACTTCTCTTCTCTCTCTCTTCTAAATTCTATAAATGTGAGCCATCTTGGCTATTAAAAAGAGACCACAGCTAGTATGGCAAAAACCTACTGGTATGACATTGAATTTTATCTTTAAACATTAAATAAAATTATTATTTTAAGTTAAGAACACATTTTTTAAGTGTGAGAGTGATATATAGTGGAACTAAGTGATGTTGTCATCTTTACTCTTCTTTATCCTTCATGTTTAAGCAAGAGTTCTAATTTTAACAGGTCATGTGAAGTGTATGAATGTACTAGGCTCCACTTCAAGTATTCAATTGTCTCTATGGTGTGGTATCTTCCCATATATAATTTATCCTATTGATTATCCTATATATTCCTACCTTCACATTGAAACACTATGTTAGGATCCTTTAAAGCCTAGAATTGGTCTTAGAAAGTTATGTTTCTTAGTAAGAGTGTGATAGTATATGGGATATGTCTTGGTGTATCACCTCTTTAGTATAGTTTCCTTTTCATGAAAAATCCTAACCCTTTTCCTAGAAGCAAGTGTTATATTAGGTTATAATCACTTAAATATTAATCTATGGAGCTAGCCCTCATAATCTAGAGATTCATCTCTCTTACAAGTTCACCCACAAATTGAGAGATGATTCCATGTTGCATTAGATTATTGGCACCTCGTAGTGTGTCCTAGGGTGCACAATTTGAAGACAAAAATTTTGGCACACCTAGTGGGATAACTAATCCTAATTGCTTCCATGTTAAGTTAAATTTTGGTCTTGATAAGCCCAAGGTTTTAGAGGTGTTTCTAATACAATATTTGGCAACTCCAAAAGGTGAGAATCTCCAGTTTTAGATCAATTTTTCCAAATTATATTTCATGGTTAGGAGGAAGAAGAAGATATGGCTAGGCAACATGCTTTCCTAGCCTTAAACACCCAAAATCCAATCAATCTTCCTGCATATGATTCTATCCATCTTAATGCTACCAAAATTCTCTTTAAATTTAATGGAGAAGGTCATATTACCCCATCTCAACACATTAGGGACATATCAATTTTTTGCAATTTCCACAATATCACTCAAGTAAAAATAGCTATTAAGCTACTTTCCATGTCTCTAAAGGGTAAAACACTTTATTGGTATAGGACATTAGGATATGGTTGCATTAATAATTGGGATGGATTTTGAGATTTATTGATGAATAGGTTTGAGAATAAGAGTGATCACACTTCACTAATCCATTAGTTAAATGTGAAAAAGATGAATCCTAATGAATCCATGGGATATTTCAATGAAATATTTCAAATAACATGGCATAGGTTTCCACCTATCATGAGACCCCCTCCTAGATTTGTGGGCCCCACTTATCTCAAGGCCATTGGAACTGAGGTGGTTGTAATTTTGCAATCATTGGGAGGATTTACTCTACCTAATACATATGAGATAGCTATTGAAGCTAAGAATAGTTCGATGATAGTTGGGAAATTGTTCCCAAGGTTGTTATCCCTTTGTTATCTCAAAATTCATTCACAACCATAAGTGTAGATAAAGTTCCCAGTACCAATGCCAAGTCTACAATCAATCCTAAGAAGGTGTATAATGTTATAGACAAAGATGAAATGATTAGGTCATTACAAGCTCAACTCAAACAAGCTCAATTGAAAGTAAGTACTCTATTTAATCCCCAATAGAATCACTAAGTTCATCAAGTTTTTAATACGCAACCTAATAGCTATAATCCTAATTCCATTCCATCCAAAAAAGCTATTGTTCTAGTCCATACCAACCTAATTCAAGGAGAGGAACATTTGGATCATTGGGGATAATCTCAAGGTTATTTTGTGTATGATGGTGGAGGAGGTTGTCAAGCCTTAGTAGCACAAGAAATAGCTATTCCTTACATCACATTATAAGAAGAAAACCTCATACAAATGGATACTCATAGAGAGAGAAGTAGTCAAGGCACTATTCTTGTGAACTTTCAAAGGGAATAAAACTATGTGAAAAAGGTTGATAAAGCACCTAGAGAATTGTCATTCAATACTTCTTCTCTATTTCCTTAACAAACTAAAGATCAACTGATTGTTCCTAATACTCCATAGGAGTTGGGGGAGGATGTTATCATAGATGAGTTCCTTGAACACACTGAAGAAGGAGCTGATGACATGCAGTAGCCAACAAAGGTTTTAGGAGAAGGAGACCATTCAATGGTAAGACAAGAAGAAGTAGACCTTGAGTGGATTGGTGAATTACCATGATTCATGGAAGATAATGATGATCAACCTACAACACAAGGTGATGAAGAGGCATTCTTTATCCAACATGATGTTCTAGAAGAGATTAGTAAGAAAGCTGAAAAAATTCAAGCCCTTTATATTGACCATGAAGAGTTGGCATTTTGGGATGATCTTGAAAAAAAATTCTTGAGACTGGATGATGCATCTCGACTTCATGAAGAGCTTGAGAATAGTTTTGAAGGAGATGTTGTAGCTAAACTTATTGAAGATCATGAAGCACCTCTACAAAAAGATAAAGGTAAGCATGATTCATCTCAAGAAGATCAAATGCAAAATATGGATGGAGAATACAAGGTGATAAAAGAAGTAATAAGTTTTGAAGAACCTCTCCCATGCATGCAACTGCTAGAAACACCAAAGTTTGATGGAGAACTTCATTTTCAAAATGAATACAACCTTGATGATAAAAATCCACCTGATGTTGAGGTTGAATTTGGAGATAAAAATGAGTCTATAATAAATGGAAACCACTTAAACTGATGAATATGATTGCAATTCAAACCAATAAAGAGTAGTATGTTTCTATTGAACACATGTTCTTGGCTATGAAACTAGATGAAGTCAATGCAAGCACAGTGGGAAGTAAATAAGGTGTTAAAAAAATAAGGGCATGACTTAAGTGGTAGCTTGCACACACTCCTAGTTCACTTCAAGAACATGGTATGAATAAATTTCCTTTTGATCTAGGAGGATCAGTTCCTTTTATCTAGTTTGTATACTTTAGAGTTTATTTCAGTTATCTTGTGTTTCTGAAGTGCTTTAGAGCAAAAGTGTGTATTCTTTCCTTCTGTTTGGTGTGTGTTTTGTGTGTATGTGTTAAATATATTATTTCCATTGACCAAAAGGTATGTTCAATTCAATTAGAGTTCTCATATGTGTGACTCCATGCCCAATGGAAGGATTAGGCAACTGGTCTTAGGCATAACATGTATGCCACCCCTAGGAATCACCAAGAATGTTGACCAAATTTGACTCCAAGTAAAATTTGGGTCAAAACATACTATTTTGAAATTTTTTAGAAAGTTTCATATGTCTTATGGGGTCATCTATTATCCTACAAGTCTCACTTACCCTTTCCCTAGTCCTTGTTGAAACCCATCCTCCTTGTACTAGCTCAGTCAACTAAAGTCAATGTTGGTCAAACCTAGTCAAACTTATTAAAATTACCAAATTTTATTTAAAATGTCATAAATGGTATTTTAATTGTTTTAATGTGTCTTCAAGTCACAAATTGGTCATTTTCTAGGTTTCATGTGGTAAAAGGGTCACTTGGCCACTTTTCTAGCAATTAATTGATTTGTACGGATGGGGGGAGATATAAAATATGTCATAAAGGAGGATATAAATGTGTATAAGGTCAAATAATGTCATAATCAGTCAGGTAATAGTTATAAGTTTGTTATGATCAAGAAATGGTAGTTTTTACTAAAAAAAATGGAGTTTTTGGGCACTTGTATGAACTTCACAAGACCACCATCAGTTGAAAATGTGGTGGAGTGACTCTTCACCTCCTCACAAGTCATTTCCACATTTGGATTACAAGGATAATGCAATAAAGTTCATCTGCAACTTGTTCTCCTCTATTCTCACTTGGCAAGCAAATAAATGCCTGATTCAATCACTTGGCGTGGGCTGCAAAGGTAAAATTGGGAATAGTGTTTATGGGGGTAGATAGTAATCTGAGTTTACTTCACTTTCATATTAATAATTTATAATTTGGTTCCTCCTCCTTTATGAATAATTAGTTTGACTCCAGGCAGCTTTTTATGAAATTACATTCAAGAGGGGTATGATTGTGCATTTATTTCTTATTTTCAAGAATCCATGGAGTTTTTTGAGTTTGATGAAGTGTTTTAAATAAATAATAGGCCCTCTAAAATGGTGTTTACATAATCCAACTCCTTTTTCAATGCCACTTGAAGGAGGATTCCAAATTATGCTTGTTTTGCCAAGTTGGCAATCAAGTATGTGGAATCTGAGTTTTACAACATGGGAGGAGCTCCATGGAGGTTTAAATGTGTTTGAAATAATGTTTTCCAAATTTATTTCATGAATAATATTTTTGGATATCAAATCAAGTACTTCTTCTAAGCTAATTTGCCTTATTCTCTTTGCTCACTATCTTGTTTCCAAGATGTGCTTACAATCAACTTCTCCAAGAGGTTTGCATAGAGATTTTAATTATGAATGTATGGTGGAGTTCATGATTTATGTGATATGACATATCCAAGGGTCATTTTATTCTAGACTATGAAGGTTTAAAGGCTGTGTAAGGCAATATTTTCACTTCAAACATTGAGAAGGCAATTTTGGGTTCTCAGTCCCTAAAGGATCAAAATAGAGATCCTAAGTGGTTTTGATGTTTTCATATTATGAGATCATGGTGGTTTTGAATGAAATTTATTGGTTTACCTTGTAACACTATCCACAAGCACTACCTGTGCCAATTTTGAAGGCCAAATGAGTAGTGGAGATAGAGTTTTAACAAGCTTAAAAGTTGCTAGAAACTATTGAATTTGAACAATGCTATCTATAGGAAGGTAATGAAAAGTGACTTGTACTCCATGTTGATGGTTTTAGATTTTTAAATGAAAATTTAAACCATATAAAATATTACATAGGACTCTCTTATGATAATATGACAAATAAAAAGGTGAATTTGATGTTTGAACCCCTAAACACCCTCCCTTGTCCGTACAAGAAGCCTAGAAGATAAGCATCTACAGACAACACTTTAAATAATGGCATAATTTGACTTCCACATGGTGTTCATAAATTTAAAATGTATAGAGTTTGTTTAAATAAAATTTTATCCCTAAAACTAATTTTAAGGGATCTTCTCACATCAAAATCAAGGCAAAAACTCCACATATGCACCTACAGGCTTGTGAATGGCCACCTACAACTAAGGTAAGCAGTGAATTAGATTTAGTGTCTCACAAAATGAGTTTGTATGGATTAAATTGAACTATAAAATTTATAAATGACATAAAATAACTGATTATTACTCTCTATACAACATGAACAAATCCTAAAATGGCCAAAACACCTCAGAACAGGGGCAGAATTGTGACTGTGACAGTCAGGTAGAGGTATATTAGTTGGACACCTAACCATGAAATTATATGGGTTAAAAGATTATAGGAGAAAAATAATTAATAATTAGAGTATTTTTAACAAGTAAAAAATGAATAATTTCCTTAAAATCATCAATCCAAACTCAGACCATGACCAATAGGTAGGGTCCTAAGAAGTGTCTCAGTCCCCAATGAGCAAATGGCCTAATATTGAGAATGAGAAATAACTGATGCAAATGATGGAGCTTAGCTTTGTAAAAATTATGAAGGATAAATAATATGATATTAATAACATGAAATATGTTTTTATTATTTCCTTAAATCATAAACCAAGCTCATAAATTACCTATAGTTGGGCCTAAACAATGATTTCCCCTCCTAGGTAGTCAAAGACCTAGTTGATGATTCCAAAAGAATAAAGAAGTGTTTAAGGGGTAAATAGGATATAAAATGGTTTAATATTTTTTTTTAGGAATTATTAATCCTTAAATATCATAATCAAGATAAATAAAATCCATAAAACATCTAAACATAGTCATATCCTGCTCACCCTCACAGTTTGCTTTATCCAAAAGTCTACCTTGGAAATGGTGTTAGTTTCCTGATAAAAACTTAGATTAAAATGATAAAATTTGGTAAATAGTAACATAAATAAATTTATAAAACTATTATATTATCAATTTTTAAATTAAAATAGAGGAAACCCTCTCTATTTTGTCTCAGATTAGGGGCAGTTTTCCATGCATAAGGATGACAGATTTTGAGGAAAATGATGAAATTAGTGACCAGAAGGAAATTAGGTATTGTATAAAGGTTTTTTAATATGTTAAACACATAATTAACCTTGGAAAACATTTATATAATGTCTTACGACAAACAATATATCCTACACTACAAAGGTTGCAGTCACCATGGGAAGGAATGGTAAGCAAATGGCTTGGTAAGAATGGTCACTTCCAATTCTAACTTTTTACAAGAATTATAATGTTTTAATTTATTTTAGGAGAGAAATTTTGGATTTTTATAAGCTATATATATTTAAATAAAACATAAAATTTGTTAGTTTGATGTTTTGGTTGCAAGCAAACCCATTGGCAAGGTCTAAGCCTAGTTCTAAAAGGGTGGTCATCTTCAATTCTAGCTCTTGATGAGATATTTTTATGATTGGATCATGTTTGATAGACTTAAAAATAGGTGTGGGAATATTAATATTTTAAATAAACTATCCAATAAGCCATTTTTGGCTTAAAGTACACTCAAACCTCACAAAATTTGTAGAAAAGACATGGATGACCAACTTCAAATGCTTGGAACTCTCATCAAATTTTGAATGGGACATAGAGGTGATTGGATAGGTTTGAGGGGGTATTTAGCTTGATGTTTTTGTGATAAGTTTAATTATTCAATGTGCCATCTATATGAACAATTGTTAAGAGGGTAAGGTGCTCCAAATCCTCCAGAAGTTTGTTTTGAACCTAATGAGAGAGAAAGGCCAAAAAAGCACTCAAATGGATGTTTTAAGATTGAAACTCATTAGGATGACCTTGAGAACACTCTTGAGATTCACCTTATGTCACTGGTCCGTACCTTCAAGTATAGGGTTATATATAATAGGCTAAGAAGAAGCATTTAATTCTAGAATAGGGGTTCGTACAGATGGTCAGAAGCTCAAATTCAACATGAAGGATGTTAATAAGGTAAAAAAAGTGAATCATAGGTTAATTTTCTAGGTCACATGTGTGGGACCTCAAAATGAACATTTTTGGTCTTCTAGGCTAAAGAGACCTAATTAGTCGTAATTGGGAGGACTAATAGATCTAAAAAAACACTTGCCTTGGGTGTTTAACCATGAAACTTGGCACAGATCATAGTTAGGAAAAAAGGTACTAAAAATTTGTCTCAATTATTCTTGCAAGTCTATACATTCTCCTACACAAGTGGACTTGTGTAATAATAGGGTTATAAGAAGACAAAGCCTAGTGAAGGCTCTATAGGTAAAATGGGGTTTTGAAGAGAGATTGATGGTTCTATATGGATTGTTTGCAATCTAATATGATGAAAATAGGAATTAAATGAATAAATATTACATAACTTGAGCTAAATCTAGATTTTAGTTATTTTGGCCAAATTGGGCTTAGTGAGAGGTCTTATGACACCTAAGAATTAAATTGATGATTGAAAGTAATGTAACTATTTTAATGATTCAAGATGGTTTTCAAGTGTCCCTAAAATGAAAATTTAACTATCTAAGATATATCATGATCAAACTCTTTCCTCTTACCACTTGTCAAGAAGGAGTTTCAAGACTTAAAGATGCTTGTGAAGAGTTTCAATGCCACATGTGAAGAAGGTGCTTAGTTTAGGATGGACACATGTAAAAATAAGTTACTTGATCTCTCTTCCACCTCAATTACATGAAAAACTTGTCCATAACCTAATTTTAAGTGCTCTTGAAAGCCCATCATGAAGGCAGTTTCACAAGAGAGAATGATTGAGAAGATTATTACACCACATTTGGAGAAGAGGATAATTTGGGATAGAATGATGTTAAATCAGTTTCATGACTCTTCCTACACATGATTAACATTAATTGTAACTAATTTACACCTTTTAACACTTTTCCTTATGCCTCTTCAACTTCTCTTCTCTCTCTCTCTTTCCAAATTCTATAAATGTGAATCATCTTGGCTATTAAAAAGAGACCACAACTAGTATGGTGAAACCCTACTGGTATGACATTGTATTTTGTCTTTCAACATTGAATACAAGTCTGATTCTAAGTTAAGAACATTTTGTCTAAGTGCGCGAGTGATCTATAGTGGAACAAAGTGATGGTGTCATCCTTAATCTTATTTATCGTTCATGTTTAAGCAAGAGTTCTGATTTTAATAGGTCATGTGAAGTATATGAATGTAATAGGCCTTTATTCAAGTATGAAATTTTATATATGTTATTAAATCTACCCCTAGATCATTTGTCTTGTTTATTATCCTAGGTATGCCTACCTTCACATTGAAACACTATGTTAGGATCCTTTAATGCCTAGAATTGGTCTTAGAAAGCTTTGTTGCTTAGTAAAAGTGTGATAGTCTATGGGATATGTCTTGGTGTATCATCTATTTAGTGTAGTTTAATTTTCATGAAAACTCCTAATCCTTTTCCCATAAATAAGCATTAGTTTAGGTGATAATCATTAAAGATGAATCTAAGGAGCTAGCCCTCATAATCTAGAGATTCATCTCTCTTACAAGTTTACCCACAACCTGAGAGATGATTCCATATTGCATCAAATTTTAGGAACCTCATAGAGTGTCCTAGGGTGTATAATTTGAAGATAATAGGTACCATCTTTATTATTGATGAAGACAACTAGTGCACCTCATGGTGACACACTTGGTTGAATTAGCCCTTTTGATAATAACTCCTAAAGTTGTGCCTTTAAATCAACCAATTCAGTGGTTATCATTTCCTATAGTGCCTTATATTATGGTTTTTATTTATGTATGATATCAATCATGAAATAAAACTCACATTTGGATAGAAATCTTGGTAATTCTTCTAGAAAACATCTTAAAAGTTAATTAGAAAATGATAATCATCGATGGATGGTTCCTTAGATTCCTCTATCTCATTTATATTAATGATAAATTCATGGCATCCCTTTGAGATTTCTTGAGATTAATTGCAAAAATTTGCCTTAGCTTCAACTCTCTTTTATCACCCTAAAGTTGTGCATGATTTCCAAAATCATCTTGACACTCAACTTTATTTAGATAATAGTCAACCTTAGCTTTATGCTTTTCAAGCCAATTGACTCATAGGATCACATGATATGACCCTAATGATGTAGCATAAAGATCCACTATTATAGTGAATTTAGGAAACCTAATCTCTACTTCAACTAAAAACTTATCAACTGTGATCTTAGACTCATTCCCATATTGTACTGACCATACATTTTCCATAAATCTAGCTTTTATAGAAAATTTACTAAGAATTATAAGAGTAATGAAACATTTTAAAGGTCCCATGTCAATCAAAATATAAACTCGATGATAAAAAAATATACATGACATTTCTATGGGATAATCTTGATATTCAACTTAATAATTGTCAACAAATACATGAATCCACTACTAAAATGTACCCTACTAAGGAGTAGAGCCCTTGTTCTTCAACTTGTCCTAAGGACATTCTTGAGCAAATGGTCACCTCCACAAATGAAGTAACCTCCAATTGGTCCTTTCTTTTCATACTATTGGTTTCCTTTGAAACCACCCTTGAAACCATTACTATATTTATTAATGCTTGAACTAATATTGAACTTGGCATTCTAATTATTGAAATGACTCTTGGATTCTCCACTCCTCTGCTTCTAGTTATTCTTTTTTAAATTTTGTTTAGAACTTCCAAAATTCTTCATGAACTTATCTATAATTTGGGTAAGAGATTTAAGTTTATGTTCCTACTTGACCACCTTATCAAAAAACTAATCCATGTAGATGGACCATACACATCTAATTCACAATCAATTTGGGGTTTAAGTCCCATGATGAATTACCTAATCTTAAACCTCTCATCTTCTTGATATTGAGGTACATAATTAAGTATCTTGGTGAATTTCTCCTAGTATTCATTCATCAGTAGGTCTTCTTTCTTACAATTTTGAAAATATACAATCATCTGATCAAATTATAGATATGAAATCCATCATGACCTAAATAATGTCACAAACTATTCCTAAATGGTGGTGGTTAAGTCAAGGTTCATCTTGAGCTTCTTGTTTTCCCACCACATTGTTGTTCCACCAATAATTTGATAAGCTCCCTAGACTAATTTTGTGACTTTAGAGTAATTATAAATCTCAAAATATTTATCCATCTCTGTTATCCATACTTCAACTTCATCTCCAAATAGATTTTCATAGAACTTGGGTGGATTTACCTTTCCCATATTTCATGCCAATTCTGTAGCTACTCAAGTTCTCACATCTTATGACACTTCGTCATGCCTCTACTTTTGAGGATGTTCCTAATCAGTAGGATTCTCTTCAAGTTCCTCCTAAGCATTCTCTTCTTCATGGCCATGCACTTCCTATTCTAGGCCATGATTTGGTTCCTATTTTCTTACATAGTTATGAGGATTTGATCCAACTTCATAGTTTACTCAGTGGTGAAATTATTTGGATGAACAAGGTGATTGGTATTTGAATTACCCTCACCTATAGGTATAACATGCACCATTGTTCTTCCTATTTAATAGTAGAATAATCTTGCATTAGTGGACACATTGAGTCCTTTATTTTGACCCTTAGATCTAATACCAAAATGTAACAAACCCACTGGGTTTTACTAGAATAGGGTAAAAAAATTAAATTAATTACACATATTCATCTTACAAATTTCACCATGAGAAACCTAATTAAGTGATCTTTAACTAAATGCATTATTTTAGTTAACCACACAAGGTTTATAACTAATCCACTTAAATAATGATCACCATGAAAATATATAACAAATCATGAATAATGTTGAATAAACAATAATGATTGCATATAATTCATTAAAGTAATAATACAATTTTAGACATGATTGATACAACATCATAGATACTACTATAGAATAGCAAGGAATAAATATTACAATTTTATAAATAAACAATGTATCAAATAATAATAATACATGATACAAAGTTCTATTGAGCATGAGTCTCCATGACTCAAGTATCAATATGTAACATCAAGTGTAGTCTCTAGTGTAATACTCATGCGAGGAGGGAGAGCATCATTCGAGTGATTTACCACACTAACCACAGACCATTGATCCCCCACAATATCTCCCAACAAGGGAATGACCCTCCTTACATAGATGGTAATATGATGATGGTGCAAGAATCCAGAGTGACAAATTGGAATATGTGTTGTAAAATATTTAATACATGATGTGTATCATAAATATATTCATTCTAACTTGATATTTCACAAACATGAAATGACAATGTTTAACTATAAACATTACTTTGGCCAACATTTTTAAATAGTTGTGATCTCTAGGATCATTCAATTTCATACACACCACTTGATCAGGTTACACCTCATCTTACATTGATGGCACTAATTAAGCTAGTGAAATTTGTCTATTGATTATTTAGTGTCATAAATACAATATTTGGTTAAAATATATAATAATATAAAACCAATAGATTCAATTAAAATATTCCCTATTAGCATATATAAATATGCTACATATTGTTGTTTCCAAAATCCATCACTTGCTTTTGTGGGAAACATACTGACCATTTTGGTCCTGCAAATGAAAAACTCTCTCTGTTCTTTCTCAAAAATATTCTAAGCAGTTAAGTTTTTCAAATATTCAAGCCTTTCCAGCTAAGGAACTCGTAGATTCAATAGGAAGGCTTTCTTCAAAGGAAGTTCAAAACACTTGAGGCTTTTCCTTAGTGTTTTGAGGATGGTTCAACACAAAGGTTCGATCAAAAGACTTAATGGTGGGCTTCAAATAATTGAAATGAACCACTTTGAACCATTGAACAATTGAACCCCACCTCTGCAAGGTTCAAAGGTTCAACGAGTTCAATGACTTCAACTAAATTAAAGAAAAGAAGGCTTTGAAGAGTGAAGATTGAACTGTTGAACCATTGAACCTTGAACCAAAAAGAGTTAAAAGGGTTCAAAGGTTCAAGGAGTTCAATAAGTTTAATAGACTTAGAAAATGAAAGGATCCAGAGAGTTTGAAGCTTCAAAGGATTCAAAGAAAAAGAATGAACCGTTGAACTTTGAACTAAAATGGTTCAAGGTTCAAAGGTTCAAAGGGTTCAAAGAGTGAAAATTTTAAAGGGAAGCTTCGAGTGAATGAAGGAAGTGGAAGATTCTAGAAAGAAGTTCAACAAGATGGTTCAACTAAAGGGTTTGAATAAATGGTTCAACCGAAGAAGAAAAAAGAGAGTGAATGTGGCCCTTCACAAAAACTTAAACCTTTGAACCATTGAACCAAAAGAGTTCAAGGTTTAAGGTTCAAAGTGGTTCAAGTGACCAAGTGACCAATGACATCCCCACAGATGTCAAATTTAGGGTAATGAAATATATGTTGATTTTCAAAGATGCAGACCCAGGAACAAACTTAACGACCAGCCAAAGAAGGAGTCAAAGGAGCTAGCAGAAAGTGAGAAGATAGCTTGAGAGCTCAGATCATCAGGAAGAGACAAAATGCAATAGGAAAGAGGGAAAGTTATAGAAAATATAGAAATATCTATCGGAGAGTTATTTCTAGTAGGTGGAATAGTCCACTAGGTGGACATCAAAGAGCACAAACATTCAAAGGTGTGGCCTATTTTTTTTTGCATTAAGTAAAGGTGAATGGATAGCCGTGTAAGAATCATAAAGAAGACCAGACAACCCATGCTTAGGAGGAGACATTTGAGATGATTCAGAATGCCAAAGTCAAGGCCAATAACCTATTCTAGCATGGCCCTTTTATAGATATTCAAGGCATTCAATTTAGCATGGGTTGTTTTCATGAAAAAAAGTGCCCGAGTCTTTCTTGGAATGCTATATATTACAATCTCCCATTTTTTAGAGGAGAGATCTCTCTGTGATTAGAAGTGAAACTCTACCCAAATTGAAAGGCATTCTTGAGACTTTGAGCTTAGACTGTTAATCATATTTTATCATTTGAATGAGAAAGCAAGTGACCTTTTAAAATTTGTGTTGAAATAGCTTATGTTATCTAGGAAATTGTTTTTATGTCTATTTCCTAGATATAGTCTTGTCCATTTAATCGAATAAGCAGAACTAAAGGAAATAATCTAGAAGGTGTCCTGAAGGTGACTATGGGAGACTTTATGCTACCATAACTATCTTTAGTCTATTTGTTTTCTATTTTAGTTTAAAGGATATTGGTGAGACTTTGAGCTCCCATTACCCTTCGTAATATTTCACTTTGTTGCGGTTAAAGTGGAGACTTTGTGCTACACTTCATTCTACTATGTTACTATATCTTGATTAGTGAGAGAAGCAACGAAAGACTTTATGTTTTTATGGGTTTCTTGTGGTTACAGTTACTACCTAGGAAGTCTTCCTTTGGTTTTCTAAACATCATTTTTGAAAGAAAAGAAATGCCTTCAGCAATTACCCAGGATTTCTCCTTGTCCTTGTGAACATCATCTCTAAAAAAAGAGAGATGGATGGTGTTATCCCACCCCTGAGTGTATTTTTAGCTTATATTAGTTATAGTAGTTTACAAGGAACCTCCCCTACCTTATAGGGAACCTCCCCTTGATGAGAGGAGAGATTTATCTCATTTTGCTATGGTAAACCTACACACTTTTCCATATAAATATCCTTATGCTGAGGTTGATAAACCTATTTTGTTGTCAGTTAGCTAGTGACAAAATATTCACCCAACAATTTTTTGGTGACTCTGTTGGAGAAAGAATGCACAATTTGAAGCCTCAAGCTTCAAATTGAAGTAGTTCCAGTTCTTTTCCATTTCCATTTTACACTCTAGAATATCCAAAGTATACATGAAGCTAGAGAGATCAAGGTATTATTGACCCTGTATTTGAGTTTGTGTGGAAAAATAATTTTGATCTCTCCCCTCCACAAACTCACCTTCAAAAAACCAAGAGTTTTCCTCCTACCAACATCAGGTATCCAATACCAGATAAAGCTTCTCTTTCCTCTACTAGTAGAGCTTTGTCTATACATACCCCTTAGAGATTAGTTATCCCTCCCTTTAATAGTCATATAGTGGTAGCTCAAGGCCCCTGGGGTAACACCTTTGGTCCCCTGAATCTAACTCCACCTCTACATGAACTACCTCATAGTTCAAGGAAGAATTTCCCCAAATTCTATGGTGATGGGAGAGTTCATCCTGATGAACATATTACAGCCTTATGCATAGCCTGTGGTGTGATAAGTGTGGAGTATGAGGACATAGTAGTCAGGCTATTTATAGAAACATTACAAGGTGCTGCTATAGACTGGTTTTATCATCTACAATCCCAAACTGTGACTGACTAGAACACCCTCAAATCCAAGTTTAAAGTAAGGTTCAAGCCTACAAAAGATGTGCATGCCCTATTGGCTCAGCTCACAAAAATAAAGAAAGAGCCTCATGAACCTATGAGAGACTTCATAGCCAAGTTTGATAAGCTAAGGAATAGGATTCCTATAATTGATTAGCCAACACCTGATAATCTCAAATGCTTCTTCATCAATTCTCACATTCCTAAAGTAAGTTTCTTATTGAGGCAAGCTGGCCACATAGTCTTTGATGTAGCTTAGGATTTGGCCACTGAGATTGAAGATGATCTCATCTTAGCAGGAAAGATAAGAATTGATCTTAATAGAAGTAAATCTTCTTCATCTTCTGAATAATCTTCTTTAGGCACCATTGATCCTATGATGAAGAAGCTGGAAAATGAGTTGCTAGCTCTCAAGAAGAAAATGGCATAAGAGATGTCTGCTCCTCCTTCATATCAAGATATACCAAGGAGGACATTTCCCAACTAGTCATACCAAGGCAATGTTGCCAGAAATCAAGGGCAACCAAATCATCTTCCTCCCCCACAGGGGAAGCTTGCCATTGAAGCAACACTAGCTAACTCAGTAGTTGGTTATCATGAATCTAAACATGATTCCTCTTTTCAACTTGATTTTTTTGAAGAAGATGATGCTAATATCTTCACAAAAGGGGAAGAATAATTAGCTAGCAACTCCAACATTGGTTTCTTGAATTACTAGGAAGAAGCTAGAAGCAAGTCAGAAGTGTTTGATGGATCATACGTTGTATTTACCAAGTCCCAAGACCAGTCAACTCAATAAGATAGTAAGGGAAAAGTAGGGTAATAATCTTGGCCAGTAATTTCAATTTATAAATTGGGGACCACTCTACCTTTTCAATCAAAGGACCTGGTGACCACTAAAAAAGTAAGTACCTCAAATATTCCATTTCCTTCTGCTTCAAATTCTCAGACTAGTGCCACACCCCTAAAAAATTAGAAGGATGGACTACCTTCCCCTGTTTCTAATTCATTTCAATCATTTGATATAATTGACCATGTTAAGAAGACCAAAATTCAAATGTCTAATTTTGAATTCTTGCAATCCAACCCTGAGCAGTTGGATAGGTTAGTTCAAAACATCAAGAATAAAACCATCCCTACAGGACAAGATATTTTAAAAGTAACTCCTGGTCCCCCCAAGAACACATCCAACAAAAATAATCTTGTGATTACTCCTCCAGCTACCCCTGGGAAAATAGAACTATTTTATGTTTTCTTATTGATAAATGGTCATCAGCTGAATAATTACATTATAGACTCAGGTGCTTCTGAAAATGTCATGCCTACCAAAGTGGCAGACTCTCTTGGTCTCACGCTTACTAAGACCTTTGGTAGATGTTTCTCCATGGAAAATAAATAAGTGTCTTTCTTGGGACAAATCAAAGATGCTCAATTTATATTTGTGGCTTTTCTAGATAAGACAATCAAAATGACAGTCCTGGTGGTTGATGTTCCAGCCTCCTATAACATTTTGCTTGGATGAAATTTCTACAAGAATGTTGGTGGAGAATTGAGTATGGACCTATCTGAGGTGAGGATACCTATGAAGGGCATCATGTAAAGACTACTTCCTGAGAAGGAGGTAAAGTATATTGTCACCCAAATGTTAGCCCCTGAAGCTCAAATTCTATTTGAGTCTTCAGGCATGGGTAATTATATTTCGTTTACTAAAGACGTTCTTATTTCAGTAGATGAACACTTACTAAGTGACAATCCAAAAAATTTAGATAAAGCATAAAAAAAATGGTAGGGTGCAATACACATGAAAAGGGATCTTCCTTTCTTGATGAAGAAAAATTTGAAAGAAGATCAAATTTTGATGACATCTAGATTCTAGAATTCGATGACAACAATTTTTCTATTGGTTCTAGAGCTAGAGTTGTTTTAATATCTCCTTAAGGATATATTTTCACCTATGCATATAAGTTGTAGTTTAGCAACACTAAAAACACTATTGAATATGAATTATTGCTACTCAATTTAAAGGTTACTCAAGATAAAGGTGTTAAAATCCTTCATGCCAAAGGAGATGTTGAACTAGTGGTTTGTCAAGTGAGGAACCTGTATCAAACCAAGAATGAGAGATTGTGACATTATCACAATCTGGTGTGGGATTGCATTGAAATATTTGATGTTTTCAGTATTTTTGCTATGCACAGAGAATTTAATAGTTGAGTAGATTCATTGGCCATTTATGTAACTCTCTTGGTCCCTCCCCAAGATTTCAAAGAAAATAGGTACATTATTGAGTTGGTTTTTCAACCAAGTGTACTTGATAATGTTGACCATTGGTAGGTGTTTAATGGTGACAACCAAATCATTTCTTTTTTGTAATAGATGGACAGCTTTGAAAAGCTTCATTTTGAAGGCAGTGAATCTCCACCATAGGAATCAGCTCTAGATAAAAATTTAAAAGATGATGAAGAGTTCCTTCAACTCAAAGGGAATAAAATTCCGAAAGGATTAGTTTATCTTGAGAAAATTTTTGACAAGCATGATAGGTTTATCAAGGAACAACAAATGGATTCAAAATCCTCCAAGGATCTTGATCAAATCAATTTGAGTACAAAAGACAATCCAAAAATGGTCAACATTGGAAATTGTTGTACCCTTAATTAAAAAACTCAAATTTATCACTCTGCTTTGCCAATACATTGATGTTTTGGCATACTCTTATGATGATCTGAAATCTCTCAGAACTGAAGAAATTCAGCATGAAATTCTTCTCAAGATTGGGTCATTTCCTCACAAGTAAAAGCAAAGGTAGTACAACCCCAGGATATTAGGCACAATTTTGTCTAAGATATAGAAAATACTGAATGCAAGAATTATTTTCCCAATCCATCATTCCACCTAGATTGTGAACATAATCCCTATGAGAAAGAAGAATGGAGAAATTTTCCTGTATGTTGATTTCAAAAATCTGAATCAGCTATCTTTAAAGGATAACTATCCCCTGCCCATCATGGATCAGCTGCTGCAGACAGTGACTGGCACTAAGATGTTATCAATGCTAGATGGTTTTTTTGGATATAATCAAGTGGAATTTGGTGAAGTAGACCAGTATAAGACCACTTTCACAACACCTTGGGGCACTTTTGCATATCTTAGAATGCCTTTTATCTTGATCAATGCTGGCACCACTTTCCAAAGATTGATGGATCTTGATTTCAAAAATGAAATGGGAAAATTCATTATGGTATACCTCGATGACTTGACAGTCTTTTTTAAACATCATCCTGATCATGTGTATCATGTACAACAAGTGCTAGAGCAATGTAGGTAGAATGGTATTTCTCTTAATCCCAAGAAATCTATTTTTGGAGTTACATAAGGTAGACTTCTTAGACACACTGTATCTTGAGAAGGCATAAAGATCAAGCTAGAAAGGGTCAAATCCATTCAAGAGCTTACTCTTCCTACCCGTAAGACCACAATCCACTCTTTCTTTGGAAAGGTAAATTTTTTGTGAAGGTTCATCCCTAAATTCACAGAGAAGACTCACCACATTTACAGTATGATGAAAGGTAAAGCCACTTTCAGCTGGATGGAAGGAGGCAAGTTAGTATTTCAAGACAATAAGGAAGCTATTACCCATGTCCAAATTCTAATTTGTCCTGATTATGCCAAATACTTCATGATGTACAACTATGCTTCTGAACACATGCTTTCAACCTTTTTGGTTCAACAGAACAAAGAAGGTGTGGAATCTCTCATATCTTTCATGAGTTATCCTCTCAAATCTCATGAGCTGAAGTATTCAAACATAGAGAAGCATGCTTATGATGTGGTAAAGGTGGGAAAGCACTTCCATTTTTGCATCTTAAACTCACACACTTTTGCTCGAGTCCTTGATACAATAGTCAAGTCCATACTAACTCAGTAGGAGTTTGGAACCAAAAGGGGCAATTGGATTGATAAAATTTAGGAGTTTGATTTGGTTATCAAACCAATGAAACTTATGCAAGGAAGGGGTCTCTACCAATTAATTGCTGATAACATACCAAAAGAAACAAGGCATGAAGAAATAGAAGTTGAAGACATACCAACAGTTCTCTTTGTCACTACTACGAATGAGTGGTATTCGAATATTGCTCATTTCTTTACCTATGGTGAGTGTCTTGCTCATCTGTCTCATAAAGAAAAGAGGACTATTAAGCTGAAAGCTACCAACTTTGTCTTGTGGGAAAATGGTCTATATAAGAAAAACCTTGATGGGGTATTCCTTTGTTGTGTAGATAAAGTGTAGCAGAACAAACTTTTGGAGTCCTTCCACAATTTGGCTTGTGGAGGACATTTTTATGCACCTGTGGCTGCTCATAATATTCTATGAGCTAGGTATTATTGGCCTACTCTATTTTAAGATGCATACAAATAGGTACATAGATGTTAACTATGTCAATAGTTTGTTGGAAGACCCAAACTAGCTACATTACCTCTTAATCCAGTAGTAATTGAAGAGTCATTTCAATAGTGGGGTATTGATTTCATTGGCACTATAAACCTATCTTCGAGATTTGAACATGATTATGTTCTTACAGCCACAAACTACTTTACCAAGTGGGTGGAAGCCATCCCAACTAATCATGCTACTTCAGAAGTGGTATGTAATTTTCTCAAGGAAAATATCATCTCCCGCTTTGGAGTGCTAACTAATATTGTAATAGATAATGTTGCTTGTTTTACTTCTCAAGAGGTTACTAAGTTTTGCTACAATTTTGGGATTATCCTCTCTCACTCCTCTGACTATTATTTACAAGGAAATGGTCAAGCAGAATCAAGCAACAAGAACCTAGTGACCATTATCAGGAAGTCGGTAGATGTCAATCAGAGAACTTGGCATAAAGCATTATTTGATGCCTTATGAGCAGACAGAATTACACCTAAGAGGGTGATAGGTATGTCACCATTCTAACTTTTATATGATCTCAATGCAGAGATACTAATCACCCTAGAATTACTAGCATTGAAGTTGGCAAAGGCAGTAGAAGATTCAACTTTTGAAAGTTCCATCAATAAGAGGATCATGTGCTTGATTGAACTAGATGAGCAATGAACTATAGTGGTAGACCATATTGCTACACATCAGAGTCTGGTAAAGAAGCTCTTTGACCAAAAATCAAGGATTCATAGTTTTTAGATTGGAGATCAACTCTTGTTGTGGGAGGCCTATTTGCCATTCACCAAATCAATGGTGAAAATAGTTTCTTGCTGAAATATCAGGATGACACACCATTTTCATTGCCTCACAGTGGGTAGCATCTGAAGAACTTTAATTCTTGAAGTATCAGATAAGTCCAATTGTACATATGTATAATTTTTATATAGCCTTCCATTTGTTTTGTGTTGTTCATTTATTTTTGGCACCTTTATTTTTGGGTAGCATGACTCCGTAGCCTAATGGCATAAATGAAGGCATTGAGATTATGGATTCTACTCCCCTTGATCATTTTTACAATCAATGGAAGTTCCCCAACTGGAGCTAGCTATTTTTCCCAAAATCTATCACTTACTTTTGTGGGAAATATATTGACCATTTTGGTCCTACAGACCAAAAACTCTCTCTTTTATTTCTCAAAAATATTTTGAGTAGTTAAGTTTTTCAAATATTCAAGCCTTTTCAGCTAAAAAACTCACAGGTTCAACAGGTGGGCTTTCTTCAAAGGAAGTTCAAAACACTTGAGGCTTTTCCTTAGTGTTTTGAGGATGGTTCAATGCAAAGGTTTGATCAAAAGACTTAACAGCAGGCTTCAAATAATTGGAATGAACCACTTTAAACCATTGAACCATTGAACCCCACCTCCACAAGGTTCAAAGGTTCAATGACTTCAGCGGACTTAAAGAAAAGAAGGCTTAGAAGAGTGAAGATTAAACTATTGAACCATTGAACCTTGAACCAAAAAGAGTTCAAAGGGTTCAAAGGTTTAACGAGTTTAATAAGTTTAATGAACTTAGAAAATGAAAGGATCTAAAGAGTTCCAAGCTTCAAAATATTCAAAGAAAGAGAATTAACCATTGAACTTTGAACCAAAATGGTTCAAGGTTTAAAGGTTCAAAGGGTTCAAAGAGTGAAAAGTTTGAAAGGAAGCTTTGAGCAAATGAAGGAAGCAGAATATTCCAAAAATAAGTTTAATAAGATGGTTCAACCAAAGGGTTCGAAGAAATGGTTCAATCAAAGAAGAAAAAATAGAGTGAACGTGGCCCTTCACAAAACCTTGAACCTTTGAACCATTGAACCTTTGAACCAAAAGAGTTCAAGGTTCAAAGTTCAAAGTGGTTCAAGCAACCAAGTGACCAATGATGTCCCCACAGACGTCAAATTTAGGTAATGAAATATCCATTGATTTTCAAAGATGCAGACCTGAGAACAAACTCAATGACTGGCCAAAAATGAGCTGAAGGAACTAGCAGAAAGTGAGAAAATAGCTCGAGAGCTTAGATCATCAAGAAGAGACAAAATGAAATAGGAAAGAGGAAAAGTTACAAAAAAATTAGAAATATTTGCAGGAGAGTTATTTTCAGTAGGTGGAATAGTCCACCAGGTGGACATCAGAGAGTAAAAACATTCAAAGGCACAGCCTATTTTTTTTGCATTAAGTAAAGGTGAATAATAGCCATGTAAACATCATAAAGAAGACCAAACAACCCATGCTTAGGAGGAGACATTTGAGATGATTCAGAATGCCAAAGTCAAGGCTGATGACCTATTCTAGCATGGCCCTTTCAAAGATATTCAAGGCATTTAATTCAACATGGGCCATTTTCATGAAAATAAGTGCCCAAGTCTTTCTTGGAATGCTATATATTGTAATCTCCCATTTTTTAGAGGAGAGATCTCTCTGTGATTGGAAGCGAAACTCTACCCAAATTGAAAGGCATTCTTGAGATTTTGAGCTCAAATTGTTAATCATATTTTGTCATTTGAATGAGAAAGCAAGTGACCTTTTAGACTTTATGCTGAAATAGCTTATGTTATCTAGGAAATTACTCTTATGTCTGTTTCCTAGATACAGTCTTGTCCATTTAATCGAATAAGTAGAACTATTGGAAATAATCTAAAAGGTGTCTTGAAGCCAACTATGGGAGATTTTGTGCTACCATAACTGTCTTTAGTCTATTTTTTTTCTATTTCATTTTAAAGGATATTGGTGAGACTTTGAGCTCCCATTACCCTTTGTAATCTTTCACTTTGTTGTAGTTGAAGTGGAGACTTTGTGCTACACTTCATTCTATTATGTTATTATGTCCTGATCAATGAGAGAAGTAATGAAAGACTTTATGTTTTCATGGGTTTTTTGTGGTTACAGTTACCACCCAGGAAGTCTTCCTCTAGTTTTCTGAACATCATTTCTGAACGAAGAAAAATGCCTTCAGTAATTACCCAAGATTTCTCCTTGTCCTTGTGAACATCATCTCTGAAAAAAGAGAGATGGATGGTGTTATCCCACCCCTAAGTGTATTTTTAGCTTATATTAGTTATATTAGTTATATTAGTTTACAGGGAACCTCCCTTGCCTTATAGGGAACCTCCTCTTGATGAGAGGAGATATTTATCTCATTTTGATGTGGTAAACCTACACACTTTGCTGTATAAATCTCCTTATGCTGAGGTTGATAAACATATTTTGCCGTTAGTTAGTTGGTGACAAAATATTCACCCAACACATATAAAAATATAAAATACATACATTTAGTCCATCAAATGTAATGCAATGAATCTAATATCATCTAGTTTATTACATAATAATAAATAGAATCATAAACAATCCTTAATAATAACATACTATCTAGGTAAGAATTTTATCTAGACTGCAAGTTACCTAATATCACAAAGTAGTTTGAAATGTTATTTCATCCATGAAATAAACATTAATCACAGCTTATGTATTTTTTCATATTAAACATATATAACAAAAGTCAATCATAAAACAACTTAATAAGATCTATAGTTAAACAATTAAATACTTTATTTTAAAGCTTAATTTAAACATTAAATATACCCTATTATAATAATAATGTTTATAAGCATATCCAAATTGTGTACATCTATTTATAGTATAATCATACTATCTACATCAAATGTTATTTTATACCATATCTATATATAACTCTCACATAAATTTATTTACAATCACAAATATTATAATGTATATGTTATACTTTAAGTAGAAATCCACTTTTTATGATCTTAGATTATCTTGTATAATCTCATTATACATTCAAGCTACAATAAAATTATCCCAATACCTTTAATATACCCGATAATTCCCCATTTAATTATTTTGACTAAAAATACACATAATACATGTGATTTACAATTCAAACATAGCCAAATAATTATACACCAATTAGATTATTTCAAAATTATACAAATCATTCAATTCATAGTACTAATCAAATTACTTACATATAAAATGTCAAATATTTTATACTTAGTCAATTATATCCAAACCTTGAGAATTCTATGATAAAACTCAATCCTTGACCACCTAAATATGCCTGAAACAATATATTATTTATATACTCAAACCTATTATAATATGTGTGAGGGTTTTAATGATAAATTAAAAACTAAACTATATGTATGTACTACATAGACATAACCAAATAAACTCTGTTGTCCCCCAAAAATATCACTCATTTTTAGGAAAACATTTGAACTATTTTGGTCTTATAGACCAAAATTATCTCTTCCTTTTCTGAAATTTGTCCTGGGTATTCAAATTCCTCATTTTTCAAGCTTTTCTAAAATCTACGAACTCTGTAGGCTTAAATCTACAGACTCTATAGGCTTAAATCTACGGACTCAGCAAGAAGAGAAAATCTACAGACTCTGTAGGCCAAGTTCAATGGGCTTTAGAGGTTGATTTCTACAGACTTGATTTCTACAGACTCTACAGGTAGGTTCATTTCTACAAGTTTAAAGGCTTCTGCAGGCGGGTTCAACCAAAAGAATCAGTTTCTAACACTTGGTCATTTTCATGATTGGTTTAGTGCCTTGGTTCAATCAAAAATGTCTATCGATAAGCATTCAAGCAAAAGAGGATTGAACCATTAAACCATTAAACCGTTGAACCACTTTGGTTAAAAGGTTCAACGAGTTCAAGGTTCAATCAATTCAATGATTTCGGTTCAATCGGTTCATCCACGTTGTTTCAAGATTGGTTCATCCTTTGGTTCAATCAAATGGTTCATCAATCGGTTCAAGGCTTTCTTTTAACCATTGAACCAAAGCTTGGTTCAACGGTTGGTTCAATGTCTTTTGGTTTAAAGGCGGGTTCAAACACATGGTTCAAAGGCTTCATTTGAACTGTTGAACCAAAACTTGGTTCAACAATTGGTTCAAATAAATGGTTCAATGACTTAGTTCATCCACTTGGTTCAAAGGCTTGGTTCATTTAATTGAACCATCAGCTTGAACCATTTTGGTTTAAAGCTTGGTTCATCGGCTTGGTTCAACATTTGGTTCAACCAAGCAGTTCATTATTGTGGTTCATTTTTGAGGTTCAATGAAGTGGTTCACTCAGAAGATTCAAAGGAGCAGTTTAAATGCAAAAGTTCAAAGAGCCTCTTGAAGGACAAAGTGCCCTTGTGGAGGGTACTTGGATGACAAAAGTACCCTTTGGAAGGGTCATTTTCAAAGAAGCCTCAAGAGGTAAATTCTTTTGGATTTCTATTTAAGGCATTTGAAAAAGACTAAGGTAGGAAGCAATTCCTTCAAACTTTATGTCTGAAGGAATTCCTTCAGACAAAAAGACCGAAAGAATTCGGAGAAGATGCGGGCAGAAATCCTAAAGAAACAACCAAGGCAAAAGTGATAAGAACATTTTCCATGGACTTTTTAACCGCAGGAAATTTCTACAGACTTTTTGTTTGTGGGAATTTGTCCAGGGAAAATGCCTGTAGGAAACCTGCAAAAGGCCATCAAAGGACCCCAAAGGGTAGGTGCCCTTATAGGGGACTCTTGGCTGTTGAATAGATGGACACTTCCCCGAAGCTGAAGGTTCACCTTTCCTTCAAGAAGATGTAAAACAAGAAGCTCGAAGGCCATTCAAAGACTGCCCAAAGGGTAGATATCTTGTGGGGAGCTCTTCTTGGCCCAAATTGGATCATTTCTTAAGGCCTAAAAGGGTAGGTTTTTTCTAGGAAAGTGCCAAATAGAAAAGTTGAAGAAGGACCAAGGGGTGACATGCCTGAAGACATCAAATTCAACACAGTGAACTAGCCATTGAAAACATAGTGATGGGTGCGCAAATGTCAATTTTAAAGATCATAAAATAGCCATTGATCCTTGGAATCTACAAACCCGAATGCATTCATAGACTTCAAGGCCAAGACCAACAGAAAGTGAGGAAGGAATAGAATAGTAAATTGAATCCAGGACCTGATTCAATTAACAAGAAAAGGAGGAACGATGAAGGTAGGATTAGATCGCCAAGTGGACATTGAAAGTTGCAAAATTTTAATAGCATGACTTGTTTCTTTGCATTGATAAAATCAAATGAGTAAACACCCCTAAGTTCCATCCTATCTTCTTAACAAATTTCAATGCAACATGATGCGTTACTTTTCCTGAGTCCTTCTTGAAGAGGCTATATAAGGGACTCTCTTCTATTGTAAATGGATCTCTTTTTGACAATCAAAATGAAACTCTACCCAAATTTAAAGGCACTTCTAAGACTTTGAGCTCAGTTTGTTAATCATATTTTGTTATTGGAATAAGAAAGCAAGTGATTTTTTAGACTTTGTGTTGTGATATCTTTATTGTTGGGGAAACTGTTCTTATGTCTTTTTCCTTAATATATCTTATGTTCCTTTAATTCAACAAGTAGAATTAGTGACAGTAGTCAGGAAGGCATCTTGAAGAGTCAAGTGTGGGGAGACTTTGTGCCCCCATAATTGCCTTTAGTGTGTTTTCTTTTCATTTCTATGTAAAGGACCTTGGGATGACTTTGGGCCCTCATCGTCCTTTGTATCTTACTCTTGATAAATTTAGGTGAAGACTTTGTGTTGCATCTCAATTTGCTAGTTATTAGATCCTTTTCTACATTTTGCATTTACTACCAGGATTATTCTTGTGGTTTGCTGAATAGTAATTTTGAAAGAAGAGGAGTGATGTATGTTATTTCCCTTGAGTTTTTCCTTTGATTTGCACACATCATCTCTGAAGAAAGAGAGATGGATGGTTTGTCCTACCCTTGATTATTATATTTTGTTAATATATATATATATATATATATATATATATATATATATATATATATATATATAGCATACCTATAGGGAACCTCCCCTTGATGAGACGAGAGATCAATCCCCTTCTAATGTGGTAAACCTACACATTTAGATGACTAATCTTCTTACTTTAGTTGATCAAACCTATTTTGTTTATTAATATGCTGATCGACAAAATATTCAACCAACATTTTTTGGTGACTCCGTTGCGGATTATAATATCCATTTATAATCTATCCATTCACCTCTACACTAATCAAGAAAGAATGCACAGTTTAAAGCCTCAAGCTTTAACTAAAGCAAGGTCAATTCTTTTCCATTTTTGTTTCACAATCTAGTAGATTCAAGGTATACACAAAGCCAAAGGTCTAAAGGTATTGTTGACCCTATATTCAAGTTGGTATAGCAAAGTGATTTTGATCTATTTCCTTCACCATCTCATCTCTAACAAACCAAGAGCTTTCCTCCTACTAAATTCAAATATCCATTGCTAGACGAATTATCTACTTCTGTTGGTGGTAAAACTTTGCCTATAATTACCCCTCTGAGATTTGTTATCCCTCCTTTTCATAATCCTACATTGGTAATTCAAGGCCCCTAGGGTAATGCTTTTGGTCCTCTCAATCTTAATCCACCTCTACATGAGATCCATGCAGTTCAAGAAAAAAATTTCCTAAATTCTATGGTGATGGGAAAGTTCATCTTGATGAGCACATTGCAGCCTTCAGCATAGCTTGTGGAGTAATCAGAGTAGAATTTGAAGATGTAGCATTCAGGATTTTTGTAAAAACATTACAAGGTGCTTCTACAAATTGGTTTTATCATCTACAGGCTCAGTCAGTGACTAATTGGAATACTCTCAAAGCTAAGTTTGAAGCTCGATTCAAACCTGCAAAAGATGCACATACACTTTTGACTCAACTTACATAGATGAAGAAAGAGCCTCATGAACCAATGAGGGACTTCATAGCCAAATTTGAAAAACTAAGGAACAAAATTCCTATAATTGCTTGACCTACAGCTGAGAATCTCAAATGCTTCTTCATTAATTCTTAGTTACCTGAAGTCAATTTTATTTTGAGATGTGCTAGTCAAATAGATCTTTCTGTAGCTCAAATTTTGGTCACTAAAGTAGAAGATGATCTCATCTTAGTAGGAAAAATAAGAAGAGATCCAAATAGAAATAGAGCTTCATCATCTTTTGAATATTCATCTACAAACACCACAAATCCAATGGTGCAGAAATTAACAAATGAGTTGCTTTCTCTCAAAAAGCAAATGGCTCAAGGAATGTCTCCTACTCCTTCATACAAAAGGACATTCCCAAATCAGTCATATTAGGGCAATGCTACCAAGAATCAAGGGAAACAGAATCACCTTCCTCTCCCATAAGGTAAACTT
The DNA here is from genome assembly GCA_037957365.1 of Torreya grandis. NCBI lineage: Eukaryota > Viridiplantae > Streptophyta > Pinopsida > Cupressales > Taxaceae > Torreya > Torreya grandis. Next base: position 2,088,724 of record JARHVA010002376.1, on the reverse strand, counting down.
GCCCAAGAAGCTCCTCCAACCAATTCAGCAATGGGATATCTTGAAGTAGAATCAGAATTCTCTTTCTAGTCTAAATTGAATCAATAAAATGACATTGATCTCCTTGAAGACAATCAAAAAGAATGAGTTGGTGACTCCCACATCAGTTTTTTGAACTACCAAGATGAACCCAGAAGCAAAATAGAAGCTTTTGATGGATCATATGCAGTGTTTACCAGGTCCAAGAACCAATTAGTCCAGCAAGCTGATAAAGAGAAGATAGAAGAGCAACCAGAACTAGTAGTCATGATTACTAAGTGTGGAACTACTCTACCTTTTCAGTCAAAGGATTCGGTAATCACCCAAAAGGCAAATACATCAATTTTGCCTTCCCCTTCTACTTCAAATTTGCAAATCAGCCCACCTCCCATCCCTCCTAAAACTCAAAAATTTGAAGTACCTTTCTCTGTACCTAGCTCAATTTAGCCATTTGACATAATCGATCATGTCAAAAAGATAAAAATATAAATGTCTAAGTTTGAATATTTGCAGACCAATCCTGATCAATTGAATAAGCTGGTCCAATATGTCAAGAACTAAACCATCCCTATAGGACAAAAAGCTAAAAAGGTAACTCTTGATTCTCCAAAAAACACACCTATTCTAAATAATCTGGTCATTACTCCCCCAGCTGCTCCTAGAAAAATAAAACCTTTTTATGTTTCCCTATTAATTAATGGCCATAAGCTGAGTAACTGTATTATAGACTCAGGTGCATCTGATAATGTCATGATAGCTAAAGTAGTTGAGTCTCTTGGTCTCACACTAACCAAGATATTTGAGAGATGTTTCTCCATGGATAACAAGCAAGTACCATTGCTGGGGCAAATTAAAGATGCCCAATTTGCATTTGCAACCTTTATAGACAAGATATTCAAGATGACTGTCTTGGTGGCTGATGTCCCAGCATCCTATGGCATTTTTCTTGGATGAAATTTTTGCAAGGACGTGGGAGGAGAACTAAGCATGGATCTATCTGAGGTAAGGATCCCTATCTAAGGCATAATAAAGAGGTTGCTCCTTGAAAAGGAAGCAAAATATGTAGTCACCTAGACATCAGCCCTTGAAGTTCAAATTCTTTTTAGAACCATAGATATGTGTAACTAATTTCTATCTACATATGAAGTGCATGAAACACCTGATATAATTCTTGAAAGTGTCAACTCAAAAATTAGATCAACTAGAACAACAAAAAAACTAGTAGGCTGTAGTATAGACCAAGAAGGATCCTCCATCTCTAATGAAGGAAAGTCTAAAGAAAAATTAGTATCAAATGAGATATGGAATTTGGAATTTGATGGTAGCTATTCCTCTACTAGATCAGGAGCTATAATTGTTTTGATATCTCCTCAAGGAGATATGTTCCCTTCATCTTACAAACTACAATTTAGCAACACTAATAATACAACTGAATATGAATCTTTGTTGCTTGGCATGAAGGCTGCTCAAGACAAAGGCATCAAGTTTTTTCATGCCAAAGGGGATGATAAATTAGTGGTTTATCAAGTGAGAAACTTATACCAAACCAAAAATGAAATATTATGCTACTATCGTAACTTGGTTTGGGACCAAATTGAAAGCTTTGATATTTTCAACATTTCTGCCATACCTAGAGAGTCTAATGATAGAGCTGATGCACTTGCTATTTTAGAAACTCTCTTAGTTCCTCATTCATATTTCAAAGAAGACATGTATACTATAGAGCTAGTCTATAGACCAAGTGTTTTTGATAATGCTAATCACTGGCAAGTATTCAATGATGATCATCAAATCATTGCCTTCTTGGAATGAAAAGATAATTTTGAACAACTATGTTTTGAGGGCAGTGAATCTCAGAAGAATGAATCTGTCTCTGAATCTAGTTCAGATATAAATGAAGAATTCTTATAGTTGAAAGGAAACAAAATTCCCAAAGGCCTAGATTCTCTTGAGAAGATGTTTGACAAGCATGATAGATTCATCAAACAATAGCAAATAGACTCGAGTCTCTCTTAGGGATTTGATCAAGTGAATCTGACTACTGAAAAAAATCCCAAGATGATCAATATTGGTAAGTGTTTCACCCCTGAAGAAAGATTCAAGTTCACCTCTTTACTCTGTCAATACATGGATGTCTTAGCATATTCTTATGAAGACCTGAAGTCTCTTAGACCTGATGAAATCTGCCATGACATTCCTCTCAAGGCTGATTCAATGCCCTATAAGTAAAAATCTAGATAGTATAATCTAAAAATATCAGGTACTATTCTATCTGAGATACAAAAAATGTTAAATGCTAGAATCATCTTCCCAATCCATCATTCCACATGGATTGCAAACATAGTGCCTATAAGGAAGAAGAATGGCAAAATTTGCATTTGTGTAGATTTCAGAAATTTGAATCAAGCATCTTTGAAAGATAATTATCCTTTGCCAATTATGGACCAAGTGCTTCAAACAGTGACAGGTTCAGAGATGTTATCAATGCTAGATGGCTTCTTAGGATATAATCAAGTTGAAGTTGGTAAATCAGACCAACACAAGACTGCATTCACCACACCTTGGGGTACATTTGCATATAGAATAATGCCTTTTGGTTTAATAAATACTGGTGCTGCCTTTTAGAGAGCAATGGATCTAGATTTCAAAGATGAGATTGGTAAATTCATAGTGGTATACTTTGATGACTTGACTGTCTTTTCAAAGCATCGATCTGAACATGTACACCACTTACAACAAGTACTAGAGCACTGCCGCTAGAATGGTATTTCTTTAAATCCTAAGAAGTCTATTTTTGGAGTAACAGAGGGGAAACTCCTTGGACACATTGTGTCAAAAGAAGGCATAAAGATTGAATCAGATAGTTTTTAACAAGTAAGAATGTTGTTCATTATTTATTTGGAAAGGTGAGTTTCTTACAGAGATTCATCCCCGAATTTGCTAAAAAGACTAGACACATTGTGAACATGATGAAAGGGAAGACCATCATCAGCTAGACTAAAAAAGGCAAATCAGCATTTTAGGATATCAAAACTTCCATTGCTCATGCCCCTACCTTGGTTTGCCTAAATTACAACAAATATTTCGTCATATATAGCTATGCATCTGAACACACTCTTTCAGTAATTCTTGTTCAACAGGACAAGGAAGGTATGGAATCTCCTATCTTTTTTATGAGTTTCCCTCTCAAAACCCATGAGATGAAGTATTCAAATGTAGAGAAGCATGCTTATGCATTGGTGGAAGTAGTCAAACATTTCTAGTTCTATATTCTAAATTCACATATTATTGCCTTAGTTCCTGACACTACAATCAAGTCTATATTAACTCAGTAGGAGTTTGGCATGAAAAAAGGTAATTAGATTGCAAAGATCCAAGAGTTTGATTTAGACATCAAGTTGATGAAGCTAGTCACGGGTAAAGGCCTATGCCAATTAATTGGTGACAATAAGCTAGAAGACACACAATGTGAAGAAACTGAAGTAGAAGAGACTCCAATAGTCCTTTTTGTTTTCACTACCAATGAGTGGTATTCAGGTATCACTCATTTCCTTAATTATAGTGAATGTCTTGCTCATTTGTCTTAAAAATAAAGGAAGACTATCAATTTTAAAGCTACCAATTTTGTCCTTTGGGACAATGGATTGTACAAGAGAAGCATAGATGGAGTATTCCTTCATTTTGTAGACAAAGAACAACAAAACTAGCTTTTGAAATCTTTCCACAATCTAGCCTGTGGAGGACATTTTTTTGCTCCTATGACTGATCACAAGATTCTATGAGCCAGGTATTACTGGCCAACTCTTTTCCAAGATGCACATAAGTGGGTGAGAAAATGTGAACTCTATCAGCAATTTGTTGGAAGACCCAAGTTAGCTGTTATGCCTCTCAAGCCAGTGATCATAGAAGAACCTTTCCAGTAATGGGGGATTGATTTTATTGGGACAATAAACCCATCTTCAAGTGCTGGACATGATTATGTACTTACATCAACTGATTATTTCACCAAGTGGGTAGTAGCAATCCCAAATAAACATGCTACTTCAGAAGTTGTATGCAACTTCCTCAAAGAGAATATCATTTATAGGTTTGGAGTTCCAATCAAAATTTACTAATAATGTAGCTTGTTTCACCTCTTAGGAGATTACACAATTCTGTTTCCATTATGGAATTATACTCTCTCACTCTTCTGATTATTTTCCACAAGGGAATGGACAAGCTGAATCCAGCAATAAGAACTTGGTAACTATCATCAAGAAGCTAGCAGATGACAATCAAAGGACATGGCACAAAGCATTGGTTAATGCTCTATGGGAAAACAAAATCACACCAAAGAGGGCAATTGGTATGTCTCCTTTAAAAATTCTTTATGGTATCAATGCTGAGATACCAATCACCTTAGAATTACCAGCCTTGAAATTGGCAAAGGTAATTGAAGATCAGACATATGAAAGTTTTCTTGATAAAAGAATCATGTGCCTGACTGAGTTGGAGGAATAGAGAACCATGGTGGTGGACAGAATTGCTGCTCATTAAAGTTTGGTAAAGAAAATATTTGACCAGAAGGCTACAAATCATGATTTCTAGATTGGGGATCAAGTCCTACTATGGGACAAAAGGAGAGAACCAAAGGGGATGCATGGAAAGTTTGACTCCCTTTGGAGATGCCCATTTATAATTCATCAACACATTGGTGAAAATAGATTTCTACTGAAATATCAAGATGGCACACTCTTTTCTCTGCCTCACAATGGGTAGCATATGAAACACTTCAACTCTTAAAGTATCATATCATTACATATATATATATATATGTATGTATGTATGTATAGTTTTTAATTTTGTTTTGTTTTGTTTGTTTCCATTTTTTATTCCTTTCATTTCTGGGTAGCATGACTCTGTAACCCAATGGTACACATGAAGATACTGTAGATTCTGTATTCTACTATAGATTCTGTATTCTACTCCTTTCAATTCTTTTTGAAATTGATAGAAGTTCCCCAACTAAAGCTATCTATTGTCCCCCAAAAATACCACTCATTTTTGGGACAACATTTGAATTATTTTGGTCTTACAGACCAAAATTATCTCTTCCCTTTCTAAAATTTATCTTGGGAATTCAAATTCGTCATTTTTCAAGCTTCTTAGAAATATACAGACTCTGCAGGCTTAAATATATAGACTCTATAGGCTTGAATCTATGGACTCAGCAGGAAGAGAAAATCTACAGACTCTGCAAGCCAAGTTCAATCGGCTTTACAAGTTGATTTCTACAAACTTGATTTCTATAGACTCTGTAGGCATGTTCATTTCTACAAGTTTAAAGGCTTCTGTAAGTGGGTTTAACTAAAAGAATCAGTTTCTAACACTTGGTCATTTTAAAGATTGGTTCAGTGCCTTGGTTCAATAAAAAATGTTTAACGACAAGCACTCAAGAAAAAGAGGCTTGAACCATTGAACCATTGAACCACTTTGGTTAGAAGGTTCAACGAGTTCAAGGTTCAATCAGTTCAATGCTTTTGGTTCAATCAGTTTGTCTACTTTGTTTCAGGATTGGTTCATCCTTTAGTTCAATCAAATGGTTTGTCAATCGGTTCAAGGCTTTGTTTGAACTGTTGAACCAAAGCTTGGTTCAATGGTTGGTTAAATGTCTTCTGGTTCAAAGGCAGGTTCAAACACATGGTTCAAAGGCTTCATTTGAACCATTGAAACAAAACATGGTTCAATAGTTGGTTCAAACAAATGGTTCAATGACTTAGCTCATCCGCTTGGTTTAAAGGCTTGGTTCATTCAATTGAACCATCAGTTTGAACCATTTTGGTTCAAAGCTTGGTTCATCAGCTTGGTTTAACATTTGGTTCAACCAATCGGTTCATTGTCGTGGTTCAACGAAGTGGTTCATTACCGAGGTTCAATTAAGTGGTTCACTCAGATGGTTCAAAGGAGCAGTTCAAATGCAAAAGTTCAAAGAGCCTCCCAAAGGACAAAGTGCCCTTATGGAGGGCACTTGGATGACAAAAGTACCCTTCAGAAGGGTCATTTTCAAAGAAGCCTCAAAAGGTAAATTCTTTTCAATTTTTGTTTAAGGCATTTGAAAAAGACTAAGGCAAGAAGCAATTCCTTCAAACTTTTTGTCCAAAGGAATTTCTTCAAACAAAAATCCCAAAAAAATTTAGAGAAGCTGTGGGTAGAAATCTCGAAGAAATAACCAAGGCAAAAGTGATAGGAACATTTTTTGTGGACTTTTTGTCTACGGGAAATTTCCACGGACTTTTTGTCTGCGGGAATTTGTCTAGGGAAAATGCCTGCAAGAAACTTGTGAAAGGCCATCGAAGGACCCCAAAGGGTAGGTGCCCTTATGGGGGGCTCTTAGCTACCAAATATAAGGACACTTCCCTGAAGCTGAAGGGTCACCTTTCCTTCGGGAAGATGTAAAACAAGAAGCCCGAAGGCCATTCAAAGATTGCCCAAAGGGTAGATACCTTGCAGGGAGCTCTTCTCAACCCAAAGTCGATCATTTCTTAAGGCCCAAAAGGGTAGATTATTTCCAAGAAAGTGCCAAATAGAAAAGCCGAAGAAGGACCATGGGGTGGTGTGCCAGAAGACGTCAAATTCAACACAACAAACTAGCTGTTGAAAACATAGTGACGAGAATGCGAACATCAATTTTAAAGCTCATAAAATAGCTATTGATCCTTTGAATCTATAGACCCAAATGCATTCATAGACTTCAAGGCCAAGACCAGTAGAAAGTGAGGAAGGAATAAAATAGTAAATTGAATCTAGGACCTGATTTAATTACCCAAAAGAGGAGGAATGATGAAGGTAGAATCAGATTGCTAGGTGGACATTGAAAGTTGGAAAACTTTCAATAGTGTGACTTGTTTCTCTGCATTGATAAAATCAAATGGGTAAATGCCTCTAAGTTCTAGCTTGTCTTCTTAACATATTTCAATGCAACATGATGTGTTTTTGAGTCTTTCTTAAAGAGGCTATGTAAGAGACTCTCTTCTATTGTAAATGGATCTCTTTTTGACAATCAGAACGAAAGTCTACCCAAATTGAAAGGCACTTCTGAGACTTTGAGCTCAGTTTGTTAATCATATTTTGTTATTGGAATAAAAAATCAAGTGATTTTTTAGACTTTGTGCTGTGATATCTTTGTTGTTGGGGAAACTATTCTTATGTCTTTTTCCTTAATATATCTTCTATTCCTTTAATTCAACAAGTAGAATTAGTGACAGTAGTCAGGAAGACATCCTGAAGAGTCAAGTGTGGAGAGACTTTGTGCCCCCATAATTGCCTTTAGTGTGTTTTATTTTCATTTCTATGTAAAGGACCTTAGGATTACTTTGGGCCCTCATTGTCCTTCATATCTTACTCTTGAGAAATTCAGGTGAAGACTTTGTGCTACATCTTGATTTGCTAGTTATTACATCCTTTGCTACATTTTGCATTTACTACCAGGAGTATTCTTGTGGTTTGATGAATAGTACTTTTGGAAGAAGAGGAGTGTTGTCTATTATTTCCCTTGAGTTTTTCCTTTTACTTACACGCATCATCTCTAAAGAAAGATAAATGGATGGTTTTTCCTACCCTTGAGTATTATTTTTTGTTAATATATATAACATACCTATAGGGAACCTCCCCTTGATGAGAGGAGAGATCAGTCCCCTTCTAATGTGGTAAACCTACACATTTGGATGACTAATATTCCTACTTTAGCTTATCAGACCTATTTTGTTTATCAATACACTGATCGAAAAAATATTCAACCAACAAACTCAACCTTAACATTTACACAGTACATGTATAATAGGTTCAAATGATAATCACTTAACTCTACTAAATCAACATTTAATTTTTATGCAGAAATCTATGCATAAAACTAAGTACATAAATAACTAATGAATTATTATCTAACTATATATCTATCATTGACATCATTACCCAATTTAAGGCCTTATATATGTATGGATTTACCCAAATTAACCCTAAATTTTTTATATAGTAAACTATGTATGTTACAGGATTTAAGAAAGAGACAAGTATATATCCCATACACCTAATTTATAAATACATATAAAACCAATGCAAATATAATTCATTAAAAAACCACAACCTTCAAATTTATCTATACATATACCATAAGTTGGTTATAACCCAATACACACAAACTCCATTTGAAGAGCCTCAATTTTTAGGTTGTGCATGTGTGTGTGTTTCCACATTCAAATTTGTTATAAAATAATCCATAACATCTATACCAAAAATATCAATTAGGGTTATATACATTTAAATCCATCATGCAAAAAATAAAATTCAATCTACATTTATGACTTAATGTATATATCCCTTAACTAGTTTGACAACAAAACTGAGTCCCAAAACCTTGGCTAGTCTAGTCATAATTACCCTTTAATGAAATAACCATAATAAATAGGGTTTACAAAAATAAAAGGAAATAAATATAGAGTTTCCATAGAGTTATATAATCATGTATAAATCCTATAAATCTACCCATTCCATTTAGGGTTATCTGGGTTGGATGTAGGATTTTGTGGATGGTCGAGCCATCCAGAGGGCCCTACATTTAACCCTTAATTTTTATAATTACAAAATTATTGAAACCAAAAAACCCATGTATCATTTATTTTCCAAAAATACATCAACTACTACATAGGAATTTTAAATTACATCACCAACCTGAAAAGATGATTATAATGCCAAGTTGAATTTATCTTCACTCCTTAGTTTGAATACCACTATTCTTCTTCTTCCTATTGCCCCCACATAAGTTGTATTTTATTAGAATTCTTACCTAATATTTTATTCTTCTTCATGACTTTAATTTCCACCAATTTTTACCCTATTCTTGGTAGATAAATACTACCTAAAAATATGCATGCCATGAATAAATATATAGAACTCAACCAAGCTATAGTCTGCCACCATTTTTCATGCAACCAACCTTCCAAATTCACATAATATTTTGATAAAAAAAATATTGTTAACTTGATTCAATGAGATATTAGAAACCCTAATCATCTCAAAACTTCTTAATAACCATTTAAATAATCCTTCAAAATATTCATGCCTTTTGACTCTAATAAATATCTATGCATGCCAACTTTATACAAAGTCTTTCAACATAATAATTCCATACAATGTTGACTAAATGATTACATATATATATATATATATATATATATATATATATATATATAAAACATAATGACTATATGGCAAGGTAATATATCATATTACTTTAAAATACCATCTATAATTTTACTAAGTCATCCAAAAATCAAACACTATGCACTTGACCTCAAACTATAAGTTAACTTCGTAGGTTAAACAAATAACCATAGACTTTAACAAGATTCATCAAACACAATGATATTCATATAATCATTAACATAATTATCTATAATACTTTGCATATTATTTTGTTTATTGCCTAAACACTATACTTAAGTCAGTAACATTAATTTGTTTAATCATTCTAACTAAAATCATTCGTTAATGCCTAACAAAGAACTTATAACTCATTAATGTCTTATTACAAGTTATGCAACTATTATAATGATAATAGTAACTTTATACCATAATCAGTCACTTAATAAATTGATCAAGCTAATTAATAGAATACATCTATTACCACAACAAAGAATTTAACAAAGTATTGTTTATACCAACACTCAGATATGTATAATACAACCATTTAATTATTATCAAAATAGTGTTAAGTCACATTAAAAGATGAACATATTCATGCAATCAACCTAGTAATAATATTAATAGTTAATTAATGTAGTAACAACTATATTAGTGAAATTACATAATCAAACAACATGATCATAGAATAACAAAAGATCACAGTAGACATACACAACAAAAAATAATACATAATACAACTATCTAACTCACAACCATAATCACAAAACATATTATTCTATTATGGTGTGTGAGTGGGTTTCTAGTTTTTCTCTCTATTGTCCCCCAATGCCTACATCTACACCATTCTATATGATGATGCTCTCCATCTATCATACTCTGAGGGATAGATCTATCCTACATCCACCTCACAATAATGAAGGTAGTTAGCATGAAATATAATTATATCCATAAAATACTATTGTATAACTAACAAACATGATCATAATATACAAAATATAAAAGTAAAACTATATCATAGAAAATCAATCATATAAATTAAGCAATATATAACTATCTTACAATCAACATATGACATAAATATTAAATAAATATTAGTTAATCAACTAACAACCATAATAATCCATAGATCAAACTGGTTATTCAACTTAGAGAGAAATTAGGATGTGATGGCATCAATACAAAAGCATTCATGATATGGTAAAAGTCCATAAAAGAGTTTTGGAATCTAAAATTGGTTTGGATTTTGTAATATTAGGTAGATGTTTCATAGCATATACACCTTAAATATGTCTCATTTTGAAACTATGTATACCAATAGTACCAATGTATATCATTCTTCTACAATTATGAATTTGAATCATATAACTATGTGCTTTGGCTAATTTTGATAACTGTGTAAGTGTAGAAAGCATGCTTACAAATCATACCACCACTATATATGGATAAATATGAAAATTGATATAAGTAATAATGTGGAGGATATGTTTCCAAAACATGCCCCCACTATAATCTAATAACTAATATAAGTACTATATAATGAATGAATATGAAGAACATGATTCCAAAACATGCCCCCACTAAATTTAGAAAATATTAAAAGTGTGGAGAACATCCTCTATGACATGCCCCCATAGTAGAGAGGATTACAAAGCAAGTTAGTCAAGCATTAGTCCATAAATAATGAAACATGCATAAAGAACTAACTAACCAAGCCTATCTATTTCTATGGGAATTATAAAGGATAAGAAGAAACAAATGAAAGAAATAATCACCATATTAGCTTCCCAAATGGATTCACCATACCCATCTGGCTCAAAAACATGTTCTCCCTTGATCAATCATCCTTGTCTTTGTCAACAATGGTGGTAAGATCCTTTAATGCCTCAAGAACACTCCATAAAACTTAGGCTCTTGATTGTAAACCACTAAACTAGACTATCAATGAAGCTTTTTGAAAACAATTTACCATTATAACTTTGCAATGTTCAATCTTTGAAGATATTTTAGCATAATAACCTTGCACCAAAATAGCTTAGAAATGATGTTCATGGCCTCTCTATTTATAGATTTTTGAGATTGGTCAAGATCAACCTGAACCATCCATCTTGAGATGAAGATGTGTGGTTGAGGATAATCCTAATATTTGGAATTTAAGACATAATTATCCTCAAGATGACCTAATAAGAAGGGGCATTGAAGAGGCATGGGAGGCATTAACTAGAAACGGGTGACCCATAATCTTGATATTTTATGTACTTATAGCTTGATGGATGCCACCCCATAGATGATGTCACTAGGTGATGTAGATAATAAGAATTAATTTTCAAACAGAAATATGTAACAACTCTCATGTAAAATCCACTTAAGCTCTTGATTTGGATTAATTAGCCTTAAATAATGTTAATAAACATTTGTGTAATTATTTTAAAATTGGACCTCAACTAATCAAAATGGTCAAGAAGTCATATTACTAATTCATAATTTGACTCAAGAATAATTAGAAGGTGATGCTAGATGCATTAGAACCATATTCCTATTTAGGATGTTGCCAATAACAAATAACAAAGGTACATGATGTGTACCTATTAGTTAGAATAAAATATTGATCTAGAGTACTAAATGGTGAAATGGTCATTTTGACTCAAAATGATTTGATCAAAGTTAGTTGGCCAATAAAATTCATTTCCCTATTTAGGGATACTTTGACCTAAAATGCCACTTGTATATGAAAATTTCAAACCATTTAGGGTGTTTTATGGATTTTTACCTAAAATGTACATTTGAGTGCAATTCAAGTAAGACTGACAATTTCAACACACATGGTGTTAGGAATTAGATGTCTACACCCACTAATATGCCCCACATTTAAGGTAAGGGAAATACATGAACTAGTAGTTACCTTACCTCAAAAAGATAACACAACTGTATAATCTAGGAATGTAACTATTGTCAAATTTGAGTTGTACCCTTGAAGATATTTATTTCAAGACCTTTTTACCCAAATGACATAATTGGATCTCTCTAAGGCTTTGGGTAACCTATGACTAGAGAGAACCTCTAGAGAGGGAGCCAACACTATATCTTTTTGTGTCAATTGGGTGAAGAGGTGTTGAAACAAACCTCTTCAAGGGTGCAATTCAAATTTGATAACTATTTTTGGCACACCTAGTGGGATAAGTACATAAATTACTTCATCTATTGGAGAATTTTTGGTGTATTCTTAAATATATCAGCCTTTAGAGGTATTCTTATCAAACATCAAAGGAGACTCTGAGTTTAAAAAGTTGGTTCTAGTAGTCAAGGTACCTATTTCAATTTTTTTTTAATAGTTTCTCTTACTTTTAATTTCCTTGTCAAGATTTATGGTTTGGTATGGAGAGAGTTTATATTTTAAAACTCTTTATCAGTATTATGATGATCCATATTATCTATATGTTGATCCATATCAGTCCTAAAATTACCCTATGTTTCCCCCATATGCCTCTAGTTGTCATCATGAGCAGTCTTACTATCAAGAATACTATCATTCCTTCCCCCCCAACCACTTAATCAATCTATCCCTTCTAATGAACTCTTGAGCATTAAGAACCTTTTTCAAAACCTTAAAAATGAGTTGGCTGCTCTTGGATGGAAATAATCCCAATTCTACCAGCCTATCCAACCTTTTCAAGTTAACCTTAGTTCTTCTAATGAGTGGCATGAAATTGAAGACTATGGTATATCTTAAGTTGATAGGATGATTATTGATTGAAAAGAGAAGAATGGATCCTCTCTAGTAAAGTTTTATTTTCCTCCTTTCCAAGAATCATTGAATGAATCTACTACTTCCAAATCTCAATGCCTTTTTAACACCTATTCTAAATTAAAACCAACTCAAGAGCAGCCCATAATTATCTATGTTCCTACTCCACTAGTTGTACATTTTTGCCCTCCCACCATCTCCCTTTGCAAAGGACTTATTGTATGTAAGTGCATCTTGTTGAAGAAGAGAGTTTGTCAAGGGAGGATGATGAAGGCATGAATAAATGGAAGCCTTATTGGACCAAGTACCCTAGTTATAATATGCCAAATATTTGTGCCACTAAAATGGAAGAAGATGAAGTTACAGTGCTTGATAAACTTGATGAAGTAACAGTCCTTGAGAAGAAAAACCAAGTTGAAACTACAAGTGAGCCTTAATAAGGCCATGATGAAGATGTTGTAAGTGATTATGATTATTAATTCATCATTTATTGTCCTCATTATATCATATGATCATAATTGGAATAAATGGGAGTAAACTAATATTTTGAACACATCATTGATGAAGAAGAAGCCAAACTTAAAGCAAGAGATATCAATTATCATGATAAAAAAGAAGAGGCTGAGGTAGTTTCCTTATCTAGATACCATGGAGAAATCATGGAGGAATAATAAGTTAAAGGTGCCCTTGCAATATATGATGAATATTATGTCATCTCAATATATGCCATTCCTCAAGATGGCTATGAGGAGGTTCAATAAAACACGATAGCAAATCAAATTGTGATAAAGCATGAAAAGGATATTTATGAAGACATTTTGATTGTTAGTATTATACAATCCCATGAACAAGATCAAGAAGGTCTTGATGACATTTGGTAGTCCTACTTGGACATTTGTAAAGAGTTTGAAGATGTTAATAGTCTTATAGCTCTTGAGGAAAAGAGTAAATATGTTTTTGAGGTATTTTTCTCTCCAAGAGATCAAGAAGATCCAAATGAAGGGTTTTAGAATTTTTCATCAGTGGATAAACAATATGACACCTCTCAAGATGTCATAGTGGACCAAGAGTAGTATTTCAATGAACCATTGGAGACTGAGGTGGAAGTTATTCCTACAAGTTAGGATATAATCACCTTGGAAGTCATCTTCAATATGGAAGAACAACATGAGGTAAATTTTGAACTACAAGAAGATTTTTTTATCATAGGATAAATGTTTTCTAGTGTAGACCCACTTGAAGACAAGATAAAGAGATTATCAATTAAGAAAAGAGTTGATAGAGAAAGATAAATGTCTAAATAATAGTTTTCTCATCAACCATGTCCACCACATGGAGAAAATATTGAAATTTTTCCTTTTGATCTAGGTGGAGTAGACTTTTAATCTCTTATGCATAGTCAGATAGTTTTATTTCCTCCAAGTGATTTTAGAAAATATTTGTTTGTCTAGTTGTCTACTTCATTATGCTCCCTAAATGCCTCTTTGCATAGTGTGATTTCTTCTTATTGTTTATTTTTTGTGTTGTGTGTTTGATAGGGTATTATCAGTTATTTCAAGTAAATATGTTTTTGAGGTATTTTTCTCTCCAAGAGATCAAGAAGATCCAAATGAAGGGTTTTAGAATTTTCCATCAGTGGATAAAAAATATGAACCCTCTCAAGATGTCATAGTGGACCAAGAGTAGTATTTCAATGAAACATTGGAGACTGAGGTGGAAGTTATTCCTACAAGTTAGGATATAATCACCTTGGAAGACATCTTCAATATGGAAGAACAACATGAGGTAAATTTTGAACTACAAGAAGATTTTTTTATCATAGGATAAATGTTTTCTAGTGTAGACCCACTTGAAGACAAGATAAAGAGATTATCAGTTAAGAAAAGAATTGATAGAGAAAGAGAAATGTCTAAACAATAGTTTTCTCATCAAACTTGTCCACCACATGGAGAAAATATTGAAATTTTTCCTTTTGATCTAGGTGAAGAAGACTTTTAATCTCTTGTGCATAGTCAGATAGTTTTGTTTCCTCTAAGTGATATTTAAAAATATTTATTTTTCTAGTTGTTTACTTCATTATGTTCCCTAAATTCCTCTTTGCATAGTGTGATTTCTTCTTATTGTTTATTTTTTTGTGTTTTGTGTTTGATAGGGTATTATCAGTTATTTCAACTTATTCTCAAAGCCTACAATTAGTTTTCAAGGTCTAAGTCATGTCTATCTTTGGTGACTCCACAGCCTAATGGAATGATAAGGATATTAATATAATTATTTAGAAGGTTAACCATCCATTGTGAATCACCAATTTTTTTGAAAGTTTGGTTTCCTAGGCCAAATATCAACACCTATAATTCAAAACTTAACCTTCTACATCAAATTCCCTTTTAAATGAAGTCTTTTATAGGTATTTTAGTAGAGTTAAGGTAATTTTGTGGATGCTAAGGTTTGTTTGTGAATGTTAAGGTATCCTAATCCATTGTGAGATTAATGAGGTAGTGAGATTACAAGATGACATAGTGTTATGCAGTGGATGATGCATCAAGAAGCAGAGTCAATAAGATAAAAGCATGGCCATTTCAAGATTTTGGAGAAGATATTTTTGGAAAGATTAAGGTATTAACTTATTTTAGTCTTATTGCATTCCCTAATGTTGTAAAGGGACTTGATATGAAATATCAAACATTAAGGTCTAATATCATGTATAGGGTTTTTTGAGTTATTTATCACTTGTTTAATGTCATGTTATATGTACCTTACCTATAAATCTTGGCCAAGTGTTACTAAACTTCTTTTCCCAACATTAAAAAATATTTAGAATTACCTACTCATCATTATAACATAAAAATATGAGAATAATGAATATATTTAAGGTAAATAACATGATAATTCTTCTTGGTGCATTACTCCACCACCGTATAAGCTAATAGAGACTCCATTAGCACCTAGTTCATAGTTCTAATAGGATATTTTAGATGAGCATGAAAGTTTCTCGAAGAGAGAGAGTCTATAGAGGTATAATTTTAAGGTTTTTAAAGTTGAATATGGTCCTCTAATACTCTCTTAATCTTCCTTAATTTTACCCAAGATTAAACCATGTTCAAGATGAAGTTTCAATTCCAAGAAAGATAAAGAAACACTTAGTTATTTCATCAGGTACATAATAGGAAAAGAAGAGCCATTTTCACAAGTTTGTTTTATAAAAGAGATATATATCTAGGTAAAAATATCTTAGTATATTTTTCCCACCCATATTAGATATAAAATCATGGCATTAGTTATAATTTCAAGAGGCAGAACTCTATGAATAATCACTAAGAAGATTGGTGCTCTAAAACCCTTATTAAACCCCACAGTCACGGTCTTGCTCTTGAAATGGCACTTTAAAGTTTGTTGAATGCATGTAAATTATTTAAAAATATATATTTAGGTTCCTATATTTTATAAAATATCAAACTTGATTCAAGCTCCCAGTGTTCATAGTTGTACCAATAATAAAATATCCTTGGTCTACTAGTTAGACATGATAGTTAGGGTTTGTGAAGGTTGTAAAGTGTTTATATGTTTAAAAATGAGTTAAATAATTTTTTTATAAATGTATTAAACCTATTTAATCTACCTTATACATTTTTAAATCATCAATAGAGAAAAAACTACAATAAAATAAGGTGTTCACATATACACATGAAAACTATGTAAACTTGTAGATAGTCTAGAGTGGAAAGTTCTTGATAAAAATATATGTTTTATCATTGTAAAAGGTAATAAAATAGGTAAAATGACCCTTTAATTTTCCCACTAACACTTTAAATCATTAGTGGAAAGAGAATCAACTCAGAAGTAAGGTTACAGTGAGGTTTAAACTCAAAATAGGCTACAAGTATGCCTGTAAAAACATGGAGAATATGTTTTTTATATTGAACATGATGCTAAAAATAATAATGTAATGTTTGAGAAACCTTATGAGAGACCTAAAACAAAATTTAACTCCTTTTCCTAAGAAAAAATCATTTGGTTTAAATAGAATATTCTTCATAAAGTCTATTAGGCTTGTTAGGCCTAGAAAGATCAATGTCACCATTGAAACTTTGACCCTCTGTTTCTAACTCGTTTTCATTGTTTTTACATTCAAAAGAAATAAGAAACTAAAGTTAAATGGTCAGGGGTTAGATGATACATGGATGAAGTTGTACACCATATCCAGACGATTGAAGGAGCTCCTCTTTGGCTATGGAGGATGACACCTATAGATAAGAAAGACTTAAACAAAGAAAATGTTAGATAGATATATGGTGGACTACCAAGCAAAGCCTGGCCCCAAAAGTGCAAAGACTTCCTTGAGGGATGACAGTCCACTTATTTGAAAAAAGAGTGTTTCTAGAAAGAGAGATAATGAAAGGCTAAAGAAGAGAAATAGATAATGTGTACCTGATTCCTGCAATCTACCTCTCACAGTCATCAACACCAGTTAGTCTACCATCGTCGATTGGTCAATGTTGCCGACATTAGTTAGGCTGCCGATGTCGATAGGGGCAATGGGCCTTGATGCCAATGTCGGTAGGGGCAATGGGCCTTGGATGGGTTTTAGGGTATGTCTGTGGTCAATAGAATGGTCTGGGAGATTCAGACGGGTTGTGTAGGGATGCAGGACAATGGACAGAGTCTTAGGAAGGACAAAGGTAGGGGACAAGTTGTCAAAATGGGTCAGGATAAAAGAAAGGCTTTTTAGCCTCTCTAGGAAGAAAGTTGGATTTGGTCTCAACAGTACTCAAAAATAGCCAATGGACTAATTACCAATGCACTCTAAAAATACTAAAATATAAACCAAAAGAATACTTAGCTCTTGGAGAACTAGAAGTGTAGAAGACTTGCTCCCGTTACGGCTGATGTAGGAGACTTCATACAACCTTCTAATCCAATGTCTGGAGAGAATTTTGTAGAGTTTCTTAGCCTGGAGAGTGATGATAGAATGTTGATGCCTCATCCCAAAGCCTACCTTGGATATGCAAAGAGTCATGGAGCAAGAGAATTCAGATCCGGGGAGGAAGAGAATTCACATTTAGGCCACCATTCGAGGTTAGAATTTAGTTTTAAGCAACCGATGTTGGCGATTATGCCAACGTCGGTCGATTGTTGACCGATGTTGATGACTAGAGAATGGGTAAAAAGGCTATTTTTAGCCTTTTTCCCATTCCTCCATCTACCAAGTTTAGTTGTCGTTAGTGAACGGTCCAAAGGCAGATTTATTAGGCACGGGGGTTAGTGGGAGAGTTGAAATAGGTCTTAGGTAATTATGATTAGTCATAGGGTGATAAATGGTCTAAAGGCAAGGAATCCAAGGTGAGGTGTCTAAAGGGGATGATTAATTTAAAATAAGTATTTTAAATTAATAAAGTATAGGTTAGGCATGTTAAAGTTAGAAAGGGACCAAGGGGGGGTTGACACTATTTTGGTGTGTACATTTTCCCATTTTTATCTTATTGGTTGTTCTGACAAACTGCAAGACAAAAATAGGAGTAAGTTGCCCCAGGTATGGGATGAGGTGTAGGTTGCCCCAGGTAAGTGATGAGGTATTCCCCCTCAAAGTGGGAGTTGAGGGAAGGTAACTTGATATCAGGTGTCGATTTGATAGGTAGTAGATGGGTATGGTGAAGTTGGAGTGTGAATGTTGCAATAGTTGAGATTACGTGTATACCACTTCACGTGATAGGTAGGTCAAATTGTCCCAATCAAAGGTTGAGGAGTGCTAAAATTAAAGTAATCAGTCCCCAGCATTTAGTCGTAGTTAATTGGGTTATTTGATCCAAGCTGTAGCTTCAATTGGTCATCATGTTCCAAGTATCATGGGCTCAGGAAGTGCTCCTAGAAAACACGAAAATATCACACGTATCAAGGATCAACTAGAGCGTGGTCCTAAAATACATGTGAGGGTCATAATATGTTTTGTGTATAATTTGCTAACTATTCATGAGGTAGCATATATGCAATCAAAACAACCAAGGCAAAGTTGTCTCAAAAGTGGTCGTGGTCTGAGGAGATAGTCATGATCTCCAAGGTCATTGGTTGAGTCAGGCTGAGATATAAGTCATCTCAAGTGTAGTTTGTTGTGGTCAGGGATGTATGTGATCTCTAATGTACCCTATGAGAAGTTTAGGTAACTCATTCAGTCTCAGGGCTGATTGTTTGGTCATGAGTTTGGGTTGGTATAGATAGTTAGTCCATTAGATGGATGAATGAAGGAATGGCCGAGCTAACCTTAGAAGACCCCATGTCAACTGAGTGTTGCCTACATAGCCCCTATTTGAAGGGCCTCAGGCCAATGTAGTTCTCTCCGAAAGGGAAAAAGAGAGTCGATTATGGATTGGGTTTGACTAGGTTAAGTCATGGTTAAAGGTGAAATGGTTTGTCCATCAGGTAGATGAATAAACGGATGGCTGACGTCATTAGGGAGACGAACGGGCAAATGGCCGAGCTAACCCCGGAAGACTCCGTGTCAACTAAGTGTTGCCTATATAGCCCCTATTTCAAGGGACTCAAGCCAATGTAGTTCTCCCCAAAAGTGAGGAAGGGTTAAAGAGGTTGATAGTTGGTTGATTTGGTTATGTTTGAAATGATGAGTGTATGATGATGTTACAGCCTTTTCCATATTATGTGATGGTGTATTATGTAACATAGGTGATGTGGTTTTTCATCCCTAGCAATTTTCCATATTGGTGATGGATGTATGCTAAAAATGAAATGAATGTATTTATGCTTCAGCACTTTTCTTATTGGTGATGATATATGCTTGACATAAATTGTGTTTGGTTGTTAGTTTCCATGTGTATTTTTTTCCATAGAAACTAATGTGAATGGGCTATGACAATTTATATAACACAAATTGATATTTGCATTAAATAAATCATGAGGTTATGTTAATGGTTTAGAAAATGATTTGGTTGGATGTGACAAAGGTATGTAAGAAGTGAAAGGTGTATTACTCTTTCATTGACAAGGACCATAATGGTAGCATAGATAGGGTTTTGCAAACAAAGGCCCCGTTCATGCATTACATCATTTACCATTGGTTTGTGTTGGAGAAGTATTCAAATCACTTGACATTAAGTGAGCTCAAAGTCCCTTGGGTATGTTGGGGTAATAGGTTTGATTATATGAGGTGTGAGGATAGCGTAACCCTTTTTAGCAAGGATAACTTTGCCCCTTTTATAGGTGACCCTGAGAATGACTATAGGCAAGTCCATGACTTAATATATATAAATATATATATATATATATATATATATATATATATATATATATATATATTTGGTAGACTGATCAATTTGGGAAGTCTACGTGGGGATGTTGTTTTGTTTTGTGGTCATATGTGAAGCTGATCGATGCGGGAAGCTTCTGAGAGAGTGTTGTTTGGAGAAAATTTTGGGTATAGCCATCCTTCGAGGGAGTGGTCTATATTCTACTTTGTATGGTGGAATGTCATTAAATAGTTATCCTTCAAGGGAGCAGTCTATTAATTACAGCAATGATGCAACTATCCTTCGAGGGAGCAGTCTACATTTATAGTTTATGACCTTTGAATAGGCATCCTAGTTTTTTATTGTTATTGACTAAAGTTTTAGTCATGGACTTGACTATAGAGATTTAAGGGTTTCCCTTTTATTAGGACAAAGCATAAATGCTTGAAAAAGGGTTAACTAATTGTTATAGGGAAAAAGGGTTGAAAGAAATAGGAATAAGGATGACGGGAGTTGCTCAAGGGACGAGCTCAAGTTAAATATCAAGTGAATGAGTACTTGATTAATAATAGAATGGTCATAGATTCAAGGCATTAAGGGGCTCAGATTCTGGTTGACCTTCAAGGGAAGATAGACGATAAGTCCCTGATCCATACTTGTGCGTTATGATATAGGGTCTGAGCCAATTAGGAGCAAACTTGCCTCATTTACTTATTTCCATATTGGTCACGTGTTGGTTTTCTTTTAAGGACAAGATCCCTGATTTTGAAATCTCGCTCTTTCAAATTTTTGTTATAGGCATGTTTGATGTGATTTTGGTAGTTATGAAGATGATTTAGAGTGGCAAGATGACATTCGTCAAGTAACTCGAGTTGAGCTAATCAATCTTGATGAAAGTCATTGTTAAAAAGTATGTCATGCTAAGAGATGCATAGAGAAGGTATTTTTACTTCAAGAGGCAAGACAGCCTTAGTTCCATACACTAAAGAGAAAGGTGTAGCACCCGTAGGGGTTCGAATGCTAGTGCAGTAGGCCCATAAAGTGAAGGGAATGTGAATGTGCCAATCCCTTCCAGTGTCGTTGACCACCTTCATTAGGATTTTGGTTAAGATTTTGTTAAAAGCCTCTGCCTATCCATTGGCTTGTGGGTAATAAGGCGAGGAGAAGCTAAGTTTGATGCCAAAAGAGTCGCAAAGTTTTTGAATGGTTTTGTTTTTGAAAGATTTGCCATTATCGGTGATGATTTTGGGAAGTACACCGAAATGATAGATGATATGGGTGTTGATGAAGTTGATGATTTTGTCAGCTTTAGTGGAGATGAGGGGAATACCTTCCACCCATTTAGTGAATTATTTAGTCACGGTGATAATAGATTGATGTCAGAGAGATGAATGAGGGTTAATCTCGCCAATTAGATCTAAGCCCCATTATGAAAAGGGCCAAAAATCCTTAGCAACTTGTAAAATGTGGTTAGGGACATGAAGTAAGTTAGCGTGTTGTTGGCATTTGATACAATGCCGAACATAGTCACTGCAGTCTTGATGAAGAGTGGGCCAATAATAGCCCAAGTGAAGGATGCACTTTGCAACTGAGTTTCCACCGAAATGC
This sequence comes from Torreya grandis, assembly GCA_037957365.1. Lineage (NCBI taxonomy): Eukaryota > Viridiplantae > Streptophyta > Pinopsida > Cupressales > Taxaceae > Torreya > Torreya grandis. Next base: position 2,066,944 of record JARHVA010002376.1, on the reverse strand, counting down.
CCTCCACAAATCCCATCATGGACTTTTTTAATGGCGTGAGATGTTTTAGTGGAGGTTAGACATCGAAGAAGGAGGCCATCAAAACCTATTTTGTAGAGAAGACCCCCTAGCATGGTATATCGAGTAGTACTCTTGATAAAAGCCCACTGTGTATTACTAGAGAGATCAGGAGGAATGATAGAAAGAGTTAAGTAGTCAACAAGTTGTTTATGCCAAACATCGTGTGGACTAGAGTCGATATTGCTGACAAAGTTAATGTCAATGGAAATATATGAAGGTGATGCCAAATGATTTATCGTAACATAGATTTTTGATGAAGATGATGAAGATGGTATGCGTGAGGTGAGAGAGGCCATAGTGTCGGCAAACTTATTCGTAGAGCAAGGAATAGTTTTCAAGAGATAATGGTCGAAAGACTCTACTAATGTGTCAACACGGTGTTTATACCATTGCAAAACTTTGTTTTTGCAAAGGTATGAACCATGAATTTGATTAACAACTAGTTGTGAGTTGCCAAAGATGTTGATTGTCTTGAGGCCTAAGAAAAGGCTAGTTTGAAGCCCCAAAATTAAGGCTTCATATTTAGCCATGTTATTAGTGCATTCAAAGTCAAGTTTAAAAGATAGAGGCATGGGCTCACCATCATGAGGGATGAGAATGACCCCCGCACCCCCACCGAGTTGACATTTAGATCTGTCAGAGAACATTGTCATTTGATAGAAGATGTCATCAGTGGAAAGTGTGGTGATAGATTCATCGGGGAATTCACAATGAGAAGGTTGGTTGTCAAGTAGAGGGGCATCTGCTAGTTGGTCAGTGATTGCTTTCCCCTTTATGGAATTTTATTGGATGAATTCTAAATCAAACTCAGCAAGAAGCATGAGCCAACGAGCCATACGTTGGTTTTGGTATGGCTTGGAATGCATGTATTTGAGAGGGTCGGTATGAGTGATGACGTAAGTTTTGTGATTGAGGAGATAATGATGAAGTTTTGAGGTGGCAAAGACTAATGCCAAGAAAATTTTTTTGGTATGAGTATACCGAGTTTCATAATCAATGAGTGTTCGGCTTATATAATAAACCGCATGCTCTCGATGTTTTTCATCTCGATGCACGATCATGGCACCTAAAGAATGATTTGTTGCTGAAATGTAAAGATACAATGGTTGGTCATCTTTAGGTGGGATAAGGAATGATGGAGAGATAAGATAACATTTAAGAGCCTCAAAATCCTCTTGGCAATTCTTATCCCAATTAAAGGAGACATCCTTCTTGAGGAGGTGATGAAAGGGTTGACATTGGTCAGAAAGCTGTGAGATGAAGTGACGAATAGATTGAAGCTTCCATTATAAGCTACGAAGTTGCTTTAGATTGGTAGGTGGTGGCATCTTGAGTATAGCTCAAATCTTAGAGAGATTAATCTCAATGCCATGAAGAGAAATGATGAAGCCTAAAAGCTTCCCTAAGAGAACCCCAAAGACACATTTCTTGGGGTTTAGTCGAATGTTGTATTGGAGGAGGTGAGTGAATATGATTTTGAGAATAGTTAAATGGTCATGGTAGAGTTTAGATTTCCCAAGCAGGTCGTCCACATAATCCTCCATGATTTTGTGGAGGAGGTCGTGAAAGATGTAGGTCATGATGCGTTGATATGTGGCACCTACATTTTTAAGACCAAAAGGCATGACCCTATAGCAAAAGGTCCCCCATGGGGTGATGAAGGTGGTTTTGTGTTGATCTTCTAGTGCAATCAAGATTTGATTATATCCTAAAAATCCATTCATGAGTGATAGCATCTCATGACCGGCCGTAAGATTAACAAGTTGGTCGATGTTAGGTAAAGGAAAGTCATCTTTTGGGCAGGCTAGGTTGAGGTCCCAATAATTGGTACAAATTTGAATTCCCCCAGTCGCTTTTGTGACAGGGATAATGTTTGACACCCATTGCAGATAATCAATGGGTTGGATAAATGAGATGGAGAGAAGACGTTGAAGCTCCTCTTTGACAAGGAGTGCAACACGAGGATGCATCTTGCAAAGCTTTTGCCTGACAGGCTTAGCCTCTGGGTTTATGACAATGTTATGAATGACGATGTTAGGGTCGATGCCATGCATATCACTATAGGTCTAAGTAAAGGCTTTGCTATGATCTGTAAGGAATTTTGTATAGTCAATTTGTTCCTAGGCATCCAAAGTTGACCAATCTTTAAGATGTGAGGAACGTCAGAAGATGGTAGGTTAATGTCAATGGTTGATTCATTTAACATAACCTGCATTTCTGAAGAAAGTGATCGTTGAATGAAAGAGTCATCTACACCCATGTAGGTGAGAATGGCATCATCATCTATGCATTGGATAGTGTTGATGGTAGCAGATTCATCATTTATCATGTTTGGATAAATGAGAGGGAGAGACCTAGATACTCCACCTAGTTGATAGGTTAGGGGTTCCAAGCGAATGGCGTTTATGTAGAAAAAACTAGGAGGGATGGAAACCACTGACTCTGTGGGTGAAGATGGGGGAATAGGCGAATTTGGAGGTGATTATTCTATGATAGGTTTGGGGCGAGGGTTTTTAGAAGTTTCAATAGGTTCTTCAAAACCCAGGCCATGTCACTTCTTGGAATTCTTTATGGCCTCATCATTTGGTGGTTTGAAGGGTTAGTGGGAGCCTTGTTCATAGCACCCAAATCCAAAGCCCTTCCATGCACACCTATAAAGATAGGTATGAAAAAAGTTTGGGTTGCCAAGAAAAGAGAAGTCAAACGTAAATAGTTGGGGTGATGAAAGAGGATTCCCATCAGTGGGAGCTCGATTTATCCCTCCATAGACGAGATTTATTTGAAGATTGGGAGGACCATAAGGGATGACCATTTCGATGCAGTGGTCATAGATGGGATTGTGATGAAGTTGTCCATACTCTTGAGGAGTTTGGAACATGTCCAAGGTGAGTAAACGATACTCCCCAAGTGAAAGACATTGGAAGGTATCTTCCATAGGGTCTTTCATTGTCATTTGAGGAGGTGGTGTAGGTGTAACCGTTGTTTACATACTTGTTGAAGCTTTTGCAGGTGGAGGTGGTGTTTGGGTCAATGTTTTTAAAGGAATGAGAACATCGTTGGGTTGATAAGTTGTGTTGCATGTCTTGAAAGGGGAGGGGTCTGCGGGAATGACATGGACTTGATCATCATGTTCAAATTTAACACAATGGTGTAATGTAGAAGGGACACAGGCCATGGCACGGATCCAAGGTTGTCCTAATAACATGTATTAGAACTCCCCTTCGATGATGTAGAAGAGTTTTGGGACTATTTGTGGGCCGACACAAATATGTAAGATGATGGTGCCAATGATAGTGGTGGTGGAGTCATTGAAAGATTGAAGAATTGCGTCAGTCTTTGACATACAATTCTTTGGGAGGGCTAATTAATCGTAGGCATGGGTGGAAATGATATTGATGCTGGCACCCCCATCAATCATAACTCACTTAATGCGAGTTTGATCAACATAGGCTATGATGAAAAGGGTAGCATCCTAATCTTCCAAGTTGGAGGTAGGAATTTCAGAATCACTAAAGGTAATAGAAGCAACAGTGGGTAATGATTGGACTAAGGCTTGGGGGTCCTCAGGTTGGACCTCCACTACCTATAAAGCTTTGATTAAAGCTTGATGATGTTGTGGAGAGCTTTGAATGAGGTCATATAAAGTCATCTTCATGGGAGTTAATGAAGTTGTTTCACCATATAATCATAGATTGCCTCCGAAGAAGTTGGTTGGGATGTACCCAAGATAGAAATCTTGGGTTTTGGTGGTTGAGTAGGTTTGACAAATGGGTAGGTCCAAGGAATAACAACCTGCTCTTTTGCTTTATCCTTTAAAGTTTGTGACCTAGTGGCCACATTGATGGTGTTAATCTTGAATAAAGGGGATGAAGGAGATAAAGGGACTATAGTCTGATGATGGGATCTCGATGAAGATGAAGAGGTTTGAGAGACATGAGATGGTGTTGGAGATTTGTTGACAGTATCCTCAACAAGGAGGGTGTATTTTTCCAAGTAATGATGAATGACAACCTTAAGGGCACAATAATTTTCAATGTCATGCCCAGGTGAGCGATGATATAGGCATATTTTAGTGTCATCGAACCAAGATGGTTTTGGTCTGAGAGGTTGAAATGGTTTAATAGGTGGGATAGTGATGCTAGAAATTTGCAAAAGTTGAGATAGTATCATAGCATATGAACCCACTAATGGGTCCATGCTTGTTGATGTACTAGGTATTGATGACTTTTGTTTTGGAGTTGTTGAGGGAGATTTCCGTACCACCTTTTGGGTTTGTGGTGTGGCCACTCATGTAGATGACACTTTCTTTGTGAGGGGTGCCAAATTTTTCAGAGGAGGTATGTTTTTTGTAGGTAAAGGGAGTAATGGAGGAAACTTATTTTTGTTAGGTGTTGGAGTAGAGAGCACTCCTATTAAGGTAGAAGGATGAGGGCCCAAAATAGAGGGCAATGGTGATGGTGGGAGAGGAGTTCTCTGACGTATTTTAGTAGCCTTCTTTAATACGGTATGAGGACCACTATTATGGGAGGCAAGATTCAAATCGACCTTCACTTGTGGGTGAGTGAGGTTCAATATGGGGTGAACACCAAGGGATTTAACTAGTTTCGGTATAGTGGAAGTTTGTGAGGGTTTAGGCTCAGATGTGGATAGTTGAGCTTCTAAAGATTTGGAAGTAGAAGCTTGGTCCTCATTGGAGACTTTGGGAGATTTTGTCGAAGGAGGGTCATCAGTACGAGATGAGATGGGATGTGTAAGATAAGGAGCTTTGAGTCACTCCCATAATGCCTCATGTTCTAAGTTCCTTGAATGGAGAAATCCTAAGTTTTCAGCCAGTCAAGAGAATGGTTTAGAAGCTGTTGTGCTAGGCTTTATAATAGGTTTCTCAGAAGATTTGGGTGGTTGTGAGAGTGGGAATGTGTTAGATGTAGCAATCTCAGGCCAAAGGTGAGAGAGAGCCATAATTGGATCCTCTTCAGTTGAAGCAGGTGAAGAGACAAGTTCTTCTCTCGATGGAGAAGGAATTAGAGAATGTGACTCCTCAAGAGGATAGAGGGCAGGGATGATTGTACCTTCTACTTGTGGTTGAAGAGTAGGAAAGGTATGGTCATCCATTAGTAGTAGGAAGGATGAAGGTGGGGCTAGTGGCATTGGCATAGTTAAAGCATCCTCCAATATAAGAGGGGTAGATGGAGGATTATTATGAGAAGAAGGCTCTTCTTCCTATGGTGGAGGGATAGGTTGACTAACCTCTTTGGTTTGTGGAAGAGGTTGGTTAGGGATGAAAGGTGAAACCATATCGACCGTGTGTATATTATGCTCTTGGGGGTATTCAACTATGGTATGAATGTTATTTTGACTAGGGGGATGGTTAGGGAAAGGTTGTTTAAAGATATCTATGTTTTGGTTAGGTGGCGCGTTTGGGTTATCCAAGACAAGATCACCTTTATCTAGCATGTCCTGAATGACATTCTTGAGGGTTTTACAATTGTCTATGTCATGGCCTTTGACATGGTGATAATTACAAAAGTCATTCTCCCTATACTATGCAGGGATGGCATGCGAGGGATCAAATTGAGGTGGTGGTCAAATTTGGGGGAGGTTGAGGACTCCCTATTTGACTAGTTTATCCAACACGGATGCGTATGATTCTCATATTGGAGTATATTGATGCTATACGTATCATTGTTGGAATTATCATGTGATGCATTCTGATGTTGAAGGTTGAGGTTGGTTGGTTGTTGTTGAAGATGATGGTCTAACGACCACAACATTTTCCGCTCCTTTGGACTTGGAGTGGGAAGAAGAAGACGGTTTGGAAGAAGAAGGATCATTGGATTTTGCATTAGTATTTTTACTACGCAGTTTGACTTTATTTTCTTTGACAGCATGGAGTTCAAGCTTCCTAGCCATGGTCAAAGCTTCATCAAATGTGCAGAATGTTTGGACCCACAAAGTAGATGAGATGTGTTTGGCACATGCTTGTGAAAAGAGCTCAATGAGTTCAGGTTGAGGTAAAGAAAAGGAGAGTTGGTTGATTAAACTTCTCCATCAAGAAATGAAATCAGCTATTAATTCATCATTGAATTGTCTAATAGAATATAGGTCTGTGATGGAGACCTTTTTAGTGATGTTGATTGAAAAGTGGTCAAGAAATAGTTGAGCTAGTTGAGTGAAGGTAAAAAGAGAATGACTGGTAATAAAACTATACCAATCAATGGCAACGCTAAAAAGTGACATGGGGAATATGTGAAGTAATAACACATCATCATGTGCTATAAGGTAACAAGCATGTCTGAACGCTCATAGATGTTGTTGTGGGCCCTCTTTATTCTGAAAGTGAGTAAACTTGGGAAGTTCCCACTGACTAGGATATGGTTGGATTGGGATTGAAGGATGAATGGGTTCATTACAGATTTTTTCATATGAGAGAACATTTCTTGAACCCAAAATGGATGTCTCAAGATTAGACATCTTATCTATCAACATCTTGATTAGATCAATTGATGGATTTACAAGTGGGGTGCCCCCTAGGTTGTAAAGCATTTGGAAGGTGTTAGGTGGAGCGTATGACATAGTTGGTTGCACTTGTATAGGTGCAACATATTAGTAACTAATCATAGGGACTGATGTTAAAGTCAAGGGTAGTTGTGTCATAAAGCTAGAAGGCACAACTTGGCTTGATGTCACCAAAGGTGATTGGATGGTGGAAACACTAGCCAAAGGATAAGGAGTCACTCTTGTATTTATGGGTGCAAGAGTAGGTGGGATGGAGACAATTAAGTTTTGGAATGGTGTAGAACTTTGTTGAATGGTTTGTGGTTGAGGGGGTACATAAACCCCAATAGAGGTAGGTCCAAAAATAGGAGAGGCCACACTTTGAAGATTGGTCATGGTCAGGTTGTTAGTTGAGGCAATGGCCTGGGTGACCATGGGTTGGGTTACGGAGGCTGTTGATATGATTGTCATTTCAACTAAGGAAGTTAGCATCCCATAAACTGGGTTACCTAAAGGATCTCGCATTTGACTTCTCACAAGATAGTGCTGAAGAGCCTTGACATTGAGGTCAAGGAACCTTTCAAAGTCTTGGTCCCCTTCAAGAATAATAGGGGGTTGAGTTGGGGTTGGTTGGATAGGAGTACATTCAATTTCTGAATTATACTCCATTTGGAGACTTGATATAGAAGACAAAGGTGGGAGTGGTTGTTGCCTTGCATGGTCAACAAGAGTTTTGGTTTGACTACATGTCAAAACCATCCAAGGCAAAATAGATTCAGGTTCTAAAAACTATATGTTTTAGCCTCAAAAAACCAGAATTTGTTTTTAATAGCAAAAAGTTAGGTTTTTAGCTTGTTGTTTGAAAAAAAATTGACAGTGACTGACGTCAGTAGAAAAACTGATGTCAGTGAATCAAGTTGACGATGTCAATCAGATAACCGATGTCGGTGAAGATCAGTTGCTAACGTCAGTGGAAAAATTGATGTCGGTTACTGTGAATTTCCAGAAACTTAGAAAACTGAAAGTTTTTGGAAGAAAGAAGAAAGCTCTGAGTTGTTTTTGGAGCTCAGAATAATGCATCCTTACCAGCTCAAAAAAAATAGATAAAAATAGAAAAATAGATGATGGCAAGCAATCTCTAAACGTTAAATTCCTAAAAATAAATTTTAGAGTCGTGTGGCTTATGCCTTAGAAGAGTGTGTTTGGGAAGTTGGGATTTTAGAATGGGTCCTAAAAGAGGCAGTCTAAGGTTGGTTTTGGGTTATGTTTTGGTGCTCAAAAGTCTGTGTTAGGTTCCATACGTGGCTTGGTGCTAGGGGCTTGCTCCCCTCACTTCACGAGCCTAGAGTCAAGCTGGGTCGCTTAGCCAATATATACTTCCCCTAGAGTTTATACTCTGCCAGAGAACAGAGTGGGTTCTTCCCTTGGTAGTGAAGTCCAAGTAGGATTACCAAGAAGGTTAAGGTATCCGCTAGGTGATGAAATCCTAGTCGGACCTTGTCTCGGGTATGTTTAGATGTTTAGTTTGATGTGCTTGTGTTTTGGATGTGTAACATATGTGCATTATGATTTATTCATAATGCGCTTTTAATTACTAGATGAGCTAAAAATGCAGTCAAGCAGGAATGAGATGCAATATATTTTTAACCCAAATTGAAATGTTTTGTTCAGATGTAAATGAGTGGGGAAAAGGTTAAGAGTATGAATTTCACTACTCTAAGATGCAGGAAAAAGGTGACAAGAAGAAAAAGAAAGAGGTTCTTTTTAACTTGTGCTAATGGTGTCTTTTTGAAAGAAAAATAAAGAAGAGGAAGGATGCAAGAAGAGAATCTAATGCATCTATATGAAGAGTTTGCCTTTTATAAGAAACGAACCCAAGGAAAGCTCTAAGGTCCCACCGGGCGTGCCAAAATGTTTCTAACTTGTTTTCATTGTTTTTACATTCAGAAGAAATAAGAAACTAAAGTTAAATAGTTAGGGGTTAGATGATACCCGGATGAAGTTGTGCATTGTATCCAGACAATTGAAGGAGCTCCTTTTCGGCTGTGGAGGATGACACCTATAGATAAGAAAGACTTAAACAAAGAAAATGTTAGATAGATATATGGTGGACTGCCAAGCAAATCCCGGTCCCAGAAGTGCAAAGACTTCCTTGAGGGATGACAGTCCACTTATTTGACAAAAGAGTGTTACTAGAAAGAGAGATAATGAAAGGATAAAGAAGAGAAATAGATAATGCATACTTGATTCCTGCAATCTACCTCTCATAGTCACCGACACTGGTTAGTCTACCATCATCGGTTGGTCAATGTTGCCGATGTTGGTTAGGCTATCGACATCGATACGGGCAATGGGCCTTGATGCCAATGTTGGTAGGGGAAATTGGCCTTGGATAGGTTTTAGGGTATGTTTGTGGTCAAAAAAATGGTCTAGGAGATTCAAAAGGGTTGTGTAGGGATGCAAGACAATGGATAGAGTCTTAGGAAGGACAAAGGTAGGGGGCAGGTTGTCAAAATGGGTCGGTATAAAAGAAAGGCTTTTCAGCCTCTCCAGGAAGAAAGCTGGATTTGGTCTCAATAGTACTCAGAAATAGCCAATGGACTAATTACCAATGCACTCTAAAAATATTGAAATATAAACTAGAAGAATACTTAGCTCTTGGTGGAGAACCAGAAGTGTAGAAGACTTGTTCCCGTTACGGCTGACGTAGGAGACTTCGTACAACCTTCTAATCCAATGTCTAGAGAGAATTTTGTAGAGTTTCTTAGCTTGGAGTGTGATGATAGAATGCTGATGTCTCATCCCAAAGCCTACCTTAGATATGCAAAGAGTCAAGGAGCAAGAGAATTTGGATCTGGGGAGGAAGAGAATTCCCATTCGGGCCACTAGCCGAGGTTAGAATTTAGTTTTAAGCAATCGACGTCGGTGATTCTGCCAGTGTTGGTCAACTATTGACCAATGTTGATGGCTAGAGAATGGGTAAAAAGGCTATTTTTAGCCTTTTCCCTGTTCTTCCATCTGCCAAGTTCAGTTGTCATTAGTGAACGGTCCAAAGGCAAATTTATTAGGCACAGCGGTTAGTGGGAGAGTTGAAATAGGTCTTAAGTAATTATGATTAGTCATAGGGTGATAAATGGTCTAAAGGTGAGGAATCCAAGGTGAGGTGTCTAAAGGGGGTTATTAATTTAAAATAAGTATTTCAAATTAATAAATTATAGGTTAGGCATGTTAAATTTAGAAAGGGACCAAGGGGGGGTTGACACTATTTTGGTGTCTACACCCTCATGAAACCAATTGAATAATTGGTTTATTTTTATTGAACATAATATATATAACCTCAAATAAATATTTCAAGATGACATTAAGAGTAATCTAACTTATAACACCTTTTTCAAAATACCTAATGAGCCATCCACAATCTTATAGTAGTTATAAAAGGACAAATTCAAGTTTTTTGACATTTAAATATTTATGAGTGTCTTAGACTTGTTTTAAGAGATATGTAAGCCTAGTGTTACTACCTTGATTCTTACATATTTATTATTAAATATTCATGTCAGGGAATCCAAGAACAAACACACCTGTTCTGATCCCACTTGTTAGGATCTTACTCCTCAGAAAGAGCACAATATGATTACCAAATACAAGAAAGTAAACATGCGGAAATATCCAGAAGTACAAGTAACTAGAATTCACAAATAACACAGAATATGAGAGACAATACACTATCTTGTATTAATACTTGTATAGAAAGGAATACAATAAAGAGACACCACACTCTTCCACCTTATAGAGGCTTACCACACCTCAAGTGTACAGTAATTATTCTTCAAAAGTTCACTCTCCTACCAAAAACGGTCCCAACACACAACTCACACAAAGAATTGGTGTTCACCTCTCCAACCAGTCAGTAATAACCCTGCCAGTACACCAAGCACTCTAAAGTACTTTAAGTAGATATCCCATGAACCTGCAACCTATAATTCAATAGACCATACTTACACATGTAGATCTCCTTGAGCTTGCAACAACCTGCAACTCAATGATCTTACAATGGAAGGATCTTCCTTGCCTTCCTTTTCAGTTCATCATTACAATACATGCCAATAGGTCTATAAATAGAACCCAGACTTAAACAATAACTTAGACTCTTAGTTTACTAATAATAGACATGCAGCTCAAGACTTGAAATAGCCTTTACATGCAAACACTTAGTTCAACAAAGTAACTATTCGTGTAACGAACAATTTTGGAACACATAGGTGACTGACGTCGGTCCCTATCTAACTGGTACTGACCAATGTCAGCTGACTTCCTGCCAATGCCGATTGCCTTCTGCATTCATCTTGACCGACGTCGGTCATACTGTCGATGCTGATTCTTTTGGAACTTCAGCAACCTCCTCTTTGTCTGCATAGTTGAAGCTTTTAGCTCCACAACCTAACAATCTCCCACTTGGAGATAAATAGATGCAACTGTACCTATACCTGTACTTTGTCTAGTTTATTCCTTTGGCTCTGTATCCCTCTTTAAGATCACTCTTGAAGACCAACCACCACAAACCCTGTGGTGCAACACCTATCATCCAGATCACCTGCCACATCCACATCTACAAACCATGTAGAAAATAACTTGACCCTGCATAGCATGTGCACCTACTGCTGGTCCCTCTAAGAATCCACTGAACTACCCTCCAATGCTTCTTTTCCAGATTGGATCCAAACTTGTGACAACTCCCACTACTTGGGAGAACTCAAGTCTAATACATACCATGCACTTAACCTCATTATGTGAATCAAGACACTATTATGTGAACTGTCCAACCATCGGCGTGTTAACCGGTCTCACATAATCATCCTGAAACAAATTCAACCTGTGACCTTCCATGTCCCTAGAACACACTCATGCCAAAGAATCTTGCTGCTCCTAGATTCTTCATGACATACTTCTAAACTAGTTTTACCTTTAGTTCAACAACTCCCTGTATATGTAACCCTGCAACAAGCACATCATACAGTAATAGGATAATGTAGCTAATATTATCCAACCTAGTAAAGAGAAACACAATGATCAAACCTCCATTGTCCTACAGCTTATACAAGACCATATACCTTGGCCTTCCGTCTCACATGTCCATTTCTGCTCTTCTTCATCTTGAACATCCATTCGTCTCTCAATGCTTACTTCTAGCTGGCAACTCCACCAAAAAACTCCTGTTTGGTTCTTCTCCAAGGAATCACATCCTTCATCCATGCCAAGCCCCCACTGTTTATTGGATCTACCTGCTCTGCTTCTTTAATAACTTCCTAGTTCTTTACCATAAGTGAGCAACAAGTAGTGTAAAGAAGGGAAATGATGAATTTGAGGCTTACATACCCTTTAATTCCTCCATATGGGCACTTGAGACTCCTTGACAGCTTGTTGACCACCCAAAATTCATCTCAATGATTGATGATGATCACATCTCAGTCTGCACCCGACTGATGTTGGTTCCTTGTGACTGCCTCATCACCGACATCAGTTCCCCCTTGTTGACACTAATGTTTATCTATCCCTGAGTCACCGATGTCGAGATACACATAGCTGACATCGGTCCCTGTCTGGACGTTGATGCTAGTTTTCTAACCGATGTCAGTCTCTGTGTTTTTCTAGTGAGAACTGACTTCTACTCGTGAGCTCTTTTTGGATCAAACCCTTGTCCAAATCAACCTTGCTCTCCTCAAAATTCTTCTGCCCCTTGTGCTAAACTCTGTCTGTCACCTTCTCCTTGAAAACCAAGGCTTTCTTGTTCTTGTCACTAACATCGGATTCCTCAAGAAACCTTACCTTCTTCTTCTGCATATAGAAACCTTGATCTATGCTCTTCAAATCTGAAAGCATACCCTTTGACTCAAGAACATGCATCTCCTTCTTATTCATATGACCAAGCCTATAAAGCCACATCTTCGAATCTACAGCTAAAGTAGATAACCCAAAAAGAGAATCAGTAATACAAGTAGATAGATAAAGTGTACCTACTTTCTTACCTCTTGCTACAACAAGTGCACCCTTGGTAACCTTCCAAGAGTCCACTGTGAGAGTTACTGTGCAACCCTCATCACCTAAACTTCTTACATAAATCAAATTCTAATCCAGAACTAGGACATGCATGACCTCCTTCAACACCCATGTGTTACCTATCTACAATTTCAGCTTCACTTTCCCTTTGCCAACCATTTGACAAGGCTTACCATCCCCTAAACAAATTTCTCCAAAGTCTCTCTGGACATACTCATGAAAAAATTCCCTATTTGGGGATGCATGAAAAGAGGCACCAGAATCTAAAACCCAAGATTCTACTTTATCCAAAGAACATACCAGAGCATCCTGTGCAACATAATCCATAACATCTACTTCTTTTTCATGTCCTTCATACTGATCTTTACCTGACCTAAAATCTTTCTTTAAGTGCCCTTGCTTTCCACATTTCCAACATGTTATTCTGCCATACTTGGACTTGGATCTCCTACCTATCTTAGACCTTGATCTCCCATGCTCTATCTTCTCTCTTTGCCTTCCTCTGCCTTCCACACTCAAAGCATTCCCTGATGATTCACCTGTGTTTTTCCTGCATATCTCTTCATTTAAGATCACACTCACAACATCATCCACTTTTAAGATTTTTGAAGCAGACACAGTATTAGAAACTGCCATTACCAAACTTTCCCAACTTTTAGGTAATGAACATAAGATTAAGAGATCCTTAATTTCATCATCAAAAACAATATTGACTGAACTTAACTGGTTTACCAAACCATGGAAATCACTAAGATGACTATGTACAGATCCACCTTCCAACATTTGCAAATTAAATAATTGCTTCATAAGAAATACCTTATTCGAAGCTGAGGGTTTTTCATATAAATTTTCCAAAGATTCCATCAACTCTACCATTGTCTTAGAATGTGATAAGTTGGAAATCACAGATGATGCAAGAATCAACCTTATAGATCCCAGAGCCTTCCAATCAAGAACCTCCCATTCTTCATCCTTCATATCCTGGGGCTTACAATCAACCCCACCCAATGGTAAGTACAAATCTTTCTGATACAGATAATCTTCAATCTGCATCCTCCATAATTGATAGTTCTTGCCATTAAACTTCTCCATTCGTAGTCTAATATCTTCTACCATTGCTCTACTCCCACTCAAATAGAAACCCCTGTGAGTAACCTGTAATCAACACACACTAACCAGATCTAATCCAATCTGTTAGTAACCTAACCAAAAGCTCTGATACCAGTTGTTAGGGAATCCAAGAACAAACACACCTGTTCTGATCCCACTTGTTAGGATCTTGCTCCTTAGAAAGAACACAATATGATTACCAAATACAAGCAATTAAACATGCAAAAATATCCAAAAGTACAAGTAACTAGAATTCACAAATAGCACATAATATGAGAGACAATACACTATCTTGTATTAATACTTGTACATAAAAGAATACAATAAAGAGACGCCACACTCTTCCACCTTACAGAGGCTTGCCACACCTCAAGTGTACAGTAATTATTCTTCAAAAGTTCACTCTCCTACCAAAAATGGTCCCAACACACAACTCACACACAAAATTGGTGTTCACCTCTCCAACCAGTCAGTAATAACCCTGCCAATACGCCAAGCACTCTAAAGTACTTCAAGTAGATATCCCATGAACCTGCAATTCAATAGACCATACTTACACATGTAGATCTCTTATGAGCTTGCAACAACCTGCAACTCAATGATCTTAAAATGGAAGTATCTTCCTTGCCTTCTTTTTTAGCTCATCATTACAATACATGCCAATGGGTCTATAAATAGAACCCAGACTTAAACAATAACTTAGACTCTTAGTTTATTAATAATAGACATGCATCTCAAGACTTGAAATAGCCTTTACATGCAAACACTTAGTTCAACAAACTAACTGTTCATGCAACGAACATTTCTAGAACACACAGGCGACTGACGTCGGTCCCTGTCTAACTAGTGCTGACCAACGTCGACTGACTTCTTGTCGATGCCGGTTGCCTTCTGCATTCATCTTGACTGACATCAGTCATACTGCCAATGCCGATTCTTCTGGAACTTCAGCAACCTCCTGTTCATCTGCATAGTTGAAGCTTTTAGCTCCACAACCTAACAATTCAATCATAAAATAAATGATATGAGGATATTTTTTCTCAAATCTAACTTTAATTGATCACTTTTAGGCCTATACACAAACATGAGTAAAAAAAAGGCATGTCTTTGCATAAAATATTAGGTATGAAATCTAAGGGAAGTCATATGAGGTGTGAAGGAAATTACTAGAGTTAGATAAGTGATTGAACCCTTTTCATGAAGAGATATTGTTATAAAATCCAAGTTTCTTTAAAAGGAGGTCTAATAGACCTATAGAGATCCAAAGGAACATATTTTGCTTATGAGAATAATCTTGAAGAAAAAAATAAAAGAGATTACTTTATTATCATTTAAGATAGTATAAATCACCCAATGAATTCATTATAAAATATTGGTATGAAAAACAAGTCTATAGTGGAATATGCATACCTATAGGCTTGCATATAGAGAAAGGTGAGAGAATATGCCTTGTATGTTAAACATGAAGGTTAAGAAAGTTATGATGGGTCTAAAATATCATTTAAAAGTTTATTGCATAGTTTGGACTAATTTTAATGAGGATAAGACATCAATAAGTGACCATTAGGGTTAGAATTCTAAAGTTGCCTACAAATGCTTGATGTGGGCTAATGCAATTCTTGAAAATATTTTTAAGTTGGATGATTGGGAAATCATCTAAAAACCTAATATAAGGTTAATAAGGCCTTAAGGAGTAATTCCCAATTAAAATCAAGAAATTTTAATTTTTTTTTTCTTATAATACTCACCTTGACCTTCTCAACAGTCCTACATAGTCAATAAAGCTCAGCTTTCATCATGTATGACCTTAGAGGAGGATTTTCATTGGTAAAAATTGATTTATGGGAGGATGAAGAAGTCCCCATACTCCATTTTTGTGGAACTATATATAAGATCAAGGATTTATTCTTTATGAACAATCTTTAATAAGTTTGACACATCTAAACCTTACTAAAGCCCTCAAAGAGATGTTAATGGCTATGTGTGCTTACCAATTCATTAAAATACACTTAAGTTGTCTTTAAACCCCATAAAAATCACTTGAAAACCTCATGAAAATCTATAAGGACAATGATTTGGCATGTGTGAAGCATAAATGTAAAGAAAATGACCTAT
Source organism: Torreya grandis (assembly GCA_037957365.1). Classification (NCBI taxonomy): domain Eukaryota; kingdom Viridiplantae; phylum Streptophyta; class Pinopsida; order Cupressales; family Taxaceae; genus Torreya; species Torreya grandis. Next base: position 2,051,107 of record JARHVA010002376.1, on the reverse strand, counting down.
AAAATATATGTCTTTGACTATTTATATGGTTTTTAAGGGGTTTGAATTTATTGATCATTGGAATAGGTTTTTCAAGCATATGCAAAGGTACAACAATATCCTATAATATTTTTAAAGATTTCTTCATGATGTTACAATAGGTTACAAGAAAATAATTAAGGAAGATGAGGATTATTTTCACACTTGCATAGAAGTCTTAGTCTATAGACCTTTCTTAAGGTCATCCATAGTAGTAATGAGCTTCATAACACTTTGAAGACCTCTAATAACATTCTTGTATGACTCTTTAATTCATGAAAAATAAATTTTAATGATTTTATGTAGTCTTGAAAGGGATAATACATGGTTAGTGATAGTCTCATGATGTTGAGGGTTATCAAGGATAACCATGGCCTTTAATCAATCTCTCTCTGCTTGTCTCAAGGATTTTTCACTTCACACCATCTAATTATAGGTAGAAAAGAATGAAAGAGCTAAGTGAGCCATGCATTACCTCTAAGAGACCTTTTATAAAGTGAGCATACTCTTGAAGAGATTGATAAACCTAATGAATATCCAATCAATTAAATATGTTCTATGAGCTTGAATACAAATGGAATGACCTCCTATAAGACATACATAAAGTAAACATGGTTGTATAAATAGTTTTCAAGTATGACTAAACCTTGGAAGGAGGATTGACTTGTCTCCATTGCACTCTCTTGGTTCAAACAAGTTGAAACATGGAATTATATGCCCTAAACATAGAGAGGATCAATATGAAGAGTTCTAAACTTAAATCTCATCATCACCAAGATGGTAAGGATGTATAAATATGCCAATAAGGATAAGTGTGACATGTGTTAGGGTAACAATTTGTAACTCCTCAAACTAAGAAAGGAAGTTTCAAGAAGAAGGATGAGTCAACAAGCACAACCAAGAACTCATATGCCACCTTTGAGAAATACATCATCACACTAACCAACACATGTTGAGGGAAAATGATAGGACTAATCTCACCTTCCACTTGGATTTGTAACTAATTTGTGATGGATGAAATTTATCATATACTCTCTCCACATCCTATCTCCCTCTATCTCCTTTTTCCTTATTTAAATTTATCTTTGAAAGGATTGTAATGGATCCTCCAAGTTAGTATGGTGAAACCCTAATAAACTTGATACTTTTTGTTGTGTTTTGAAGTGAATGCAAACTATTTTTACCTTATTCAGATCACATGAAGTGTTTTTATGGATTGAATTGTTGATGAATGATAAGTGTTAATGTTTATCACCTTGAATTTATCCTCTTCATCCTCACCTCTTTGTTATTAAGTTGTCTCTTTTAGTTCATATGGTGTGTATCAAGTATCTATGTAATGTTTAAGCATGGAAGGCCTTCATTAGTGCCTCATTATAGTCCTCTTGATTATAAATATTAGTTCATGCACTAGTTATAACCTCCATATTGAAACATTTATGATAGGGAGATATTTGAAGCTGTGTGATCATATTCATTTTCTTCTTAGCTTTATTAAACAATTCATGGTCAAAAGGATGAAACCTAAAATTTGGTACACCTTTTTTGTTTTTTTATAGCTTTCCTTTTCCATTTTCATTTCAAGTTGAGTAGGTGTAGCATAAAAGGATCCAACCCTCCCTATAGGTTCTCTCTAGTCATAGGTCAACCACAACCTTAGATAGATTCCATTGTGTGATTTGGGTGAAATAGTCTTGAAACAAACCTCTTCAAGGGTGCAACTCAAATTTGATAACAATAACCATGTAGTATATAGAAGGGAACATGCCTAGATATATATAACTTTGAAGCACATAGAAATAATGTGATCACATGTAGGCCTAAGATGCATATAAATATCATGGAAACATTTAGATAGTAATAGTACAATCTCAACAAGAAAATAAAGCACACACACAAGTGAACTCAAAATAAACTCAAAAGGAAATGGTACAAGGAGACCATAAACAAGGGGCATGTTCAATTTTCACACAATCTAAGGGACATAACTTGGTAAAATTTCCATAAAAGACAAGAATGACATATTCAAATGTCTATACAAAAAAAATAATGACCTGTACAAATGTTAACAAAAGAATACAATGGCACAGGGGCCACAAATAAAGGAGAACATTCAAATTCTTGAATGAGGAATAAAATAAAAAAGTAAGACACTCAAGGAAGTACATAAAATAAAGCATAAACATTTTGTTGTAGCCCATGGATCTAATGTGTTAGGAAAAAAAGTCAAGTGCATAGTATATGAAGTACCCTATGTAAGATATAATCATGGAAAATAAGTTTTTGTAATTATATATGTAATCTCAAAACTGATAATATAGACTGATCATCTAATCATATAACCTATGTGTATCAAAATCAAAGAATTAGATGTCCCCAATGTCCATATGACATGAGTAGAGGGAAAGCCCAACATATAAAATAAGAATGTATCATGTATCTATGTATGCCTATATCAAACTCAAGTAAAATTGGGACACACATGTGTATGTAAGAGTAATTGAGTATTCCATCTATCAACATAGAACTAACACATGGATTCCAAGGAGTTAATAGAACATGTAAGTGAAAAACAATTGTTTTAGATTTTTTAATGTTTTGACTTTTTTTGGAATATTTTACGTAGTTTTAATCAAGTAAGTCCTCATCCTCAAAAGGTGTAGGGCCACCTAAAAAATATTTTAATATTTATTTATATCAATTTAGTGCCAACATTTTGATGTTTCTATGTAATGGTTTACATAAAGCCAATGGTGAGGGAAAATAAACATACCCATCATGTTGTATGAAAATATTTGTACCCATATTATGAAAGTTTACACACATGTTTGTAGTATCTATCTTAATTATAAACTCAACTATCCAAGTTTGTTCAAAATTTATATTTAAATATGGTTCATGTGTTGATATCCATATATTTGAAGCTTCGACACATGAACCACAATAAATGGGTAAGTGAATGTATCCTTGATATTTGGCATCCAAGGGAGAACATATTAGTTCATTCATAGTATTTCCCAATCATGCAATAAAATTAGTCCCATAATTTGTATTCCACTTGTTTGGATCAAAATCAATATGGTGTTAATATACCCCATCATTATTAGTAGTAATAGTTATACCTTAATAATTTTGTCACTTTGAGATATACCTTTATTATAGAAGATAAGGAGTCTTTTTTCTTTTGCCTATTGTGGACACATTGTGTATGCATCATCCACTCTTATATTGTTGGATTATATTTTGTAATAGCACACATTTATTAGTAGTATGGCCAATGATTTGATAGTAATTACAGTATGGTACTCAATTTGTAGGGATTAGTCTACTACTTGATTTGTGTTTGGTAGAAGGTAAAGAAATCATTCTATGTTCAAATAACAAAGATAAGATGGTATTGGTGGTATCATGTTCCATTATGATCTGTAGTATTTAGCATAAATCCTTTTGAGAAAACTCTACATTATTTAGATAATGTACTTGAATTTGAACCTTATAAGGTTGAATCATTTCTCTTAGCCAAGAGGGATGTATGGAATAATAATAATTTACATGCTCATCTATTAGTTTTGATTTTCCATTATTTGGATTCAATGTTGTATTTTTTGCAAGTGGGTTTAGCTTATATGAGCAAGGACCCATAGGTTTAAATACGTTAAGTGACAAGTGATCAAGTGGATCAAATTTTAAGTTTCAAATTTTCTCATATGTCATATCATAGGCTATATCATCATCACTATCATAATAATTTGAAACATGGCTATCATTTTTCTCAGTATTGATTAATAAAGGAAGCTCAAATGTTGAGGTTTCTTGTAGCTTTTTTAGCTCTTTTGTTAATGGTTATTTTTCATTATGCATATTTGTGAGTATATTAGAATGTAATGCCTTATTTTTATTTGTATATAAACAAGGAATTGTACTTGACTCACCTATTTCATATGTATGAATGTGGTCCATAAGAATGGATTTTTTAGGTGGTACTTGTTGACCAAATTTGACTTTTTAGTCAAATCGAGGCACATACAGGGGAAAACATCATTTTATAGGTGTATAGGGGGTGTAATATGAGTGTCATGGGGTGTATTATAGTTTAATTGATGTTAATTAATGTTATATTGGCCTTGATCAATTAGTTTTTATATCCATTTATCATTTTGGGTCATTTTGGGGGTCAAAAAGGCTATATTTAATGAGTTATATAAGTTTATTAGGAAATTTTAAGGCAAAAATAGGTTATGTCATGTGAAATATGTCCTAATAAGTCTTAATAAACTATTGGTAATGTAGAGTAAATTTTTACTCTACGTTGCTTTCAAATTTTTAGTCAAAGCACTGTAATTTTGGTTCTCAGACATAGCAGCAGAGTTTTGGTTCAATGCAGAGCGCTGGTTCAATTTTGCCTAAGTATCAAAGTGAAATAGAAAGTGCCAAGTCTCACTTCCTAAAATATGGAGCTGAATAGCTGGCACCCTTTGAGGCCCTTTTTGTAACTTTCAAGAAGGCAGTGGATCAGGCCACGTATCCAGTAGCAGTTAAGTGGAAGCTTCCACGTGCCAGCATCCACATCTCATAGAGGCACCCATGTTTCATTCTACATTTTTGACAAAGAATTTTAATGAGCTAAGTAGTAGTGTAGTATAAAATGCCAGGTGGAAATAGCGGAGGCCATAAACTACCTTTTGAATAAGCTTAAAGGTCACCACGTGTCGACATCCGAGGAACTTTGGTTCAACACCTGGGTCTAATGCTTTCATTCAATGCATAAAGGCATCATTTCATTTTTCTCAAGTGTCATAAAGTAGCAGATGCTACCAAGTGTCACTCTCCAAGTTCCTTGCTTACTCCATCCCTGGAAAAGTGGAAGGTGCCACATACCCCCTAGTAGGAGAAGTGAATCATGCCACGCATCTTCCCAGAGGTAGTGAAGGCTGCCATGTGCCAATTCCTAAAAAACCATCTTTGAGTTTCATTGCTGAATAGAGGTTGTGGTGGGCCCTGGGTGTTACTTCAAGGTCTATGGAAGCTACCAGGTGTCGCCATCTATAAAAGTATAATATATGTCCCAAATGATACTACAACACAGCCCAAGAAAAGTGGAGAGAGCTACGTGTCTTCAATGAATCAGGCAGAAAGTGCCAAGTGTCATTTTTTGGTGTCTTCTAGGTGATCAAGGGGATTTTCAAAAAATTGACTAAGTGTCCTCTCCCATTTCAAACATAGTAGAGTCTTTCATGTATCAGTTGCCAAAAGTGAAATGGAGGGAAAATCAGCTGGAGTTAATTTGAGTAGATGAAATAGTTCATCAGGTAGATTTTTGGAGCCACCCACAGCATTGAAGGCACCGTCTATTTGTCCCCTATGAGTGAAGGATGGATAAGATTGCATGGGAAAGAAAGTGATCAAAGGATACATCCAAGGCTATATAAGCAGGATTGTAAAATCTAAAAAAAAGGAGGGGGGAATTCTCATAGTTTTAGACTTTCAAAGTTTTTGACCAATAATATCATTTGCTTTTGTTACATTTTCTTGAGTTGAAAGGTGTATATGACTGTGTGTGTTTTTGCATCTTTTGTATGACTGGAAGATTCAGTAAGAAAATTGAACACTATGCCCTTGTTGATGTTATTTGTGTCATTTGCAAAGTAGTCTATGCTGTAGATTTTCTAGTGTTGTGATTGGAAATGTTATTTGCTTCTATCCCATTTTTGGAGTCTGAAGTTATACATAATTGTGTGTGACTTCTACACCTATAATGTGATTGGAATATATTATTAATAAGATTGAAGACTATGCCTTTGTTGATAATTCTTGTATCTCAGCAAAAGACTCCCCTATTATGAGCCTATGTTTCTGTTATTCCAATCTTTTACATTGATCATGCACTTGTCTACTCTTAAATGTAATAGTATCATATAATAGTCTCACTGTGCTCAGGTTAGGATTATGATTACACTCAAGTGCATCGCCATAGTTAGGTTTCAATTCCTGCATTTTGCATTTTTGTTTAGTCTCCTATCCCTTTTCCCCAACACCCAATACAAAAGAAGAGACCAGCTTCTCTAAAATCTAGAGGTTATTTCAAGCTGCATTGTCCCATAGCTTGAAACTTCCCATTGTTGATTGATTAATATCAAGCGCAATTTTATGCCATCAATAGGTAACTAAAATTTGTAGGTTCATCAAAAGAAAAGTCAGTTTTCTTAAAGAAAAGGAAGAGTTTGGCACTTGTATAGCCTCTTTGTGAAGTGTACCACTTGGACAAGGTTTAAATGTGAATCTTTATCTCCCAAATTATAATACATACTTGGTATTATTTGGAAGTAACATTTCTTGCTCAAAACTATTCATCTCTCTTCTCACCCTTCTTGGTAAGCAAAAGTAACTTACAGGTTTGTACTTGGTACATAAAACTCATGAGGTTTCAGGACAAATTATCTTAGGATATGATAGTACACTTTTATACCTTAATTTTAATATAATTATTTTAAAAATTTATCAACTGTTCTTCATGAACCATCCTCATGAAGTTGACTGTGCAAATCTGCTTACAAATTTGTGTACCCTATAGGTTTTGTTTTGGTTTGAGTGTTTTCATACAATCCAATTGTTCATATTTTTTATAGATGATGTTGAATTCCCCATAATATTTTATCCATTATTTTTTTCATGTTTAATGGTATTTGGATGATCAAATCACTTCAAGTTTGTAGACTAGTCTCTTTTGATTGTAACAGGCAGGTTTTCATCATTTATAGAGTCCTCATACTTGATCACGGTTTTAGAGAGATCAAATAGGTCATTTATCAAGATGTCAATTTTTTTTTTATTACCCTTCACCTTAAAAGTGAATTTTATAAATAAATATCCATGACTATAGAATCCATATGCAATATTCACAGTCTAGCAACCATTGATGAGCATGTTTAGGTGTTTTCATGAATAAGCTCATGTTAAAAGGGAGGTGTAGATACTAGATTCATATCCATGATAGTATGAATATTATTATTGAGGTGTTAGGATAATCATATAAATCATTTTAAGGATAATTTAATTCTTACTACCCATATTCCCTTTACTTCCTGTGTACATTGAATGTTCACTTACAGTCAGCCTTTATAGAAGGTTAAGTATCCATTTCAAGTGTGGAAACATAATGGTGAAAGTCTAATTTAAGGTATTAATATGATAAATGAACATGTAAAATTTAATAGGTTTATATATTATTCAATAAAAGAGAACTATAGTAGTCAAAAACAACATTTTCACATAGTCTTCCATTGGAGTATCCACCTACAGGTGCTTAAAAAGGAAGATCGTGTTGAAACCAAGATATAATGACTTGATCCAAATCATCACAAGTTTAAGTAAGCTTGGAATACATTATTTATGTGTTAATTAGGTGAATTAAGTCATGGAATTACTTATAGGATCAAATACTATGAATTTAGGCCTCTGGTCCCTAAAATGAAGAGACAAAGGTCTTGAGGTGTTTTGGAGATAATATATCACCTGGTTAGAAATAGTTTCAGGGAATCTAGGTAAGTGACCTTTGTATCCATTAGAAACAACATAGACCTTTAAAAATATTGAGAGAGATAAGGTTAGTGGATGATGGTAATTTTGAGGCTTCAAGTTGCTTTCAAAGTTACTAAAACCAAACAGTGGCATCTACAAATTTTGCATTTTGAATGGATTTTGATATCTTAAAGAACAAATGAAACTTATCTTCATATTTGGAATGGTAAAATGGATTGAATTATGTATATATGAGCATGGAATAATTAGTATTATGAATAGGAATTTTTTCAAGTCTCAAGCACACCTATAGGTGTTCGTACATAGGGACAAGATAACTCAATCAAGACAATGACCCAATTTGATATTTGAATGGTGTTTGAAGGATTTCAAGAAGGAGACTAGTTAAAATAAATATATTGTGACCTAGAGGTACTAATTTAATATCCAAAATAATCATTATCAACCTCAGTATCACCTCATAAACACTTATAGGAATCGTAAAGACATGGTTTCACTATCAAAGGAGAAGGAACTCAATTTGTGAGTTCAAGAGACATGTAAAGGGTATAGATAAGTTGGAGTCATGAGATAAAATTTTGGTAACATTAATAAAAGTCATGATCACCTTAAGGAACTTTAAACATGAATCTAAGTCAATACAAAACCCTCTCAACCTTAAGTTAACCTACAACCAACCTTAAATGACTGTGATATGCAGTGGGCTAGAAAATGATGTTTGAATATTTGCATTGAATGAGTATGAATGAAAATAGATAATAAATGGTTAAAAGAGACTCAAGTATGGTTTGTATACCCTGTTCTCAATATTAATTCATAAACACACGCCTACAAGAGTAAAATCAAGGGTATACCCAAGTGAAAACATAGGCAATAAGGCAAATAGTCTACACTAAGTAAGAACATATAGAGACATGTGACAATCCAAAGTATGAATTGAGGATAGGGAATATTAATTTAGGTTGGAACAACCTAATGGCATCATCATGATACACACAAATAGAGAAAAGGGTGTAGGTAAAGCAAAAACATAGTCCATATGGTTGAATGGGTACACAATCTATTTTCAAATACTTTGCCTTAAATTTTGAGCAAGTTAGGGAGTCATATGGCCTAGCTAAGGGTTTTATTTTTTGTACAGAGCATCCTTAACACCTAGGGAATCATCTCCATACTTATTTTTTATATAAAAATATGGGAAGTGTCCTCTATTTTGTCTCAGATAGAGGGCACTTTCCCTATGCACAAACCTTGGCAGTCTTAAAGAAGGTGACAAAAGGATGAACTAGAGGCTAAGGGATTTTTTTGAAAGGTGTGATAAGTTTTAAAATATCTAATACATCATGGAAAACCTTGTTCAAATGGAGTAAACTCAACATGGTTCTCTAAAACACCAAGTATATAGGCAACCTTTTAAGCAAGGTTTGAGCCTAGTATAAAATGAAGATCCATTCATGCTTATAGCCTTAGGTAGTATCTCTAACAAGTTTGACATGTTTATAGGGCTAATATAAATGTTTTTGAGCATGGTGATACATAAGTTCAAATGGAGGACCATTTTAATTCCTATCATAAGATGAGAATTCCTACTCATTGAGATATGTTCTTGAGAACATTTCAGACATGGTAAAGCTTTAACCTTTCAGGATAAACCATATAATGGTCATTTTTGACTTAAAACCCACTCAAACTTGTGCAAGGTGGTAAAGAAGAGCTCGATAAGAGAAGTTTCAACACTCATATATTTTTAGAGGATATGCATGGATACTAAAGGGAGTTCAAGGATGTTATAAGGGGTCTTGAAGGCCATGTTTTTGTAATTTTTTTGTAGGTTGGATGGAAGAGTTTTATGAACAAACATTAAGAGGTCAAATAGACGTAAAACCCTTCAAAACCCTTGAAAGAGACCAATTTGGAAAAATGAGCCTGGAAAGATAAACAATGGAATATTTTACTCATGAAACCTATTGTAAATTTTAGAGGACTCACTCAATCTCCCTCACATGCCAATTATTTGTATGGAATTATACATATGGGGTGAAAAGTAGGCTATTTTTTACCATTTTTTGTGTTATGTAGGCTACATGAAGAATTTAAAGGTGAAATAAATTTTGGGAAGAGTATATAGTATTTTTATAACTCAATATGGTAGGTTTTTTTCAAATATAAACTTATAAGTGTCCAAACTATGTGCTTCAACTCAACCAGTCAAAACTGGCTTAATGGACAAGCTAGGGAGAAGAGTGAAAACTTCAAGTGAATGGATTTTTAAGGTTTATTTGGTAATTATAAGGACATGGAGGGTATTTAAAATTTTAATTCACTTCCTTCCATGGATTTTAATGATAAAATGATGCTAATTTTGAGGCCAAGTGTGCAAGGTGCATGGAAGAGTAGCTTTTTGGGCAACATATTGTGATTGCTCCTTTTCAGTTGATTCTAAATGACCAAGACTAAAACTAATGAGTGGAGAGGAATTTTTTATTTCCTTACACTTTATTAAAATAATTTAACCTACTCCTAATCAGTTATGAGGTGCTAAAATAGGGATAATCATGCAAGCATTTTTTCTAAGCTAGAATGAAGAGTTCCTTGCCACTTTTCATGAAGTTTGTGACTTGGATTGACACTTATTTCTCTTGAAATTGTATGGTTCATCCCATACTCTCTCCACATGCACAATTAACTCCTTGGATCATATTTACAAGTGTCCTTGTGACCCTTGTACTTCTCTCTCTCACAAGTTCTATAAGAACTAGCCATTTTGGCATTGTATTAGATGCTCCACCTAAGTATGGTGAAGTCATTCTCAAATGTATATTTTTTGATAATTAATAATATTTAATGTTACATCCTATATTAATTTTATTAGTGTTTTAAATTGGATTATGAATCTTTCTTAGTGAAAACCATGGATTCCTTATCATGTCATTCCAATCTTTCACCTATTTTCAGCCTCTTCTTATAGGGCATGTGAAGTATTCCAAGAGATGTTCATGGTTTAAGTTAGTCTATTAATTATTACCCTCATAGGCCTCTTACATATTCCTCTTAGCTTTACACATTCATGTATAACCTCACAATGTAACATTGATGTCAGAAGATGAAGATTGGAGAAGTTTATGTTTAGTTTGTCCTTTAATTTCAAGTGTAATACACATATGATTTGATGTCATCATGTTATTTGGTGTATCAAATCCCTTATATTATTTTTATTTTATTTATCCTTCTCCCTTTTCACCCCAAGTTTAGTATTAGTTGCAATCCAAAGTGATACATCAAGGGAGCTAGCCCTATCTAGAGATTCACCTCATTCCTTAGGCTACCCACAAGCCTAGAGGTGATTCCATAGTGCCATTTGGATGAGGAGAGATTTGAATCTCATAAAAGGGTTTAAATCTAAGTGACACTAGTTTTTAGCATACCTGGTGGGACTCATGGTCCAAAAAGTTGAGAGATTTTTGGTGTTGTCTCTTAATAATCAACCTTTGGAGGCATCTATCAAAGCATCAATGATGACTCCAAAGTTGTATCAGCTGGTCAAGTGGCCTAGGTTATCCTTTGAATATAGAAGTTAACATGTTTTATTTATGTTCTTGATTTCAATGGGGTTTTAGGGCTGACTTTGGTTTTGAGTTTTGTTCTCTACAAGTTTGTAAAACCTTCCAAGCTTGTCCCATTCCCCATTATTATGAACAAGTTCTTAATAAACCTTGGTGTGACTATAATTAGCATTGTCATGAAGTGTATCAATCTTATAGTCATCCTTTTTATGAACCATATTTTATCACTCAATAGTCATTTGAGTCATGGTATTCCTATAGTCCTTCATTTTCTTCTCCATATGGACACCATGTTATTATACAACCCTATGAAAATAACTACCAAGGAACCTATCAAGAAACACCTGTCTATTAGCTTCAAGAGCATTCCTATTAGTCTTTTCATATGAAACCAAATGTTTTCATGGATTTTAAATAAAATTACCATTGGAAAGATATAGATCATGATCATGTAGATGCTACTCCTCCTAATTAGCCCAATAATTCACTTTCATATGAGCTCACTAGTGTTTTCCTCTTTTTCAAACCCATTCATAAGCCTTATCCTTTATCCCACACTCCATATCTAACTCCTTTACCTTCTAATACATCTCGTACTCTATCTCCTTCACCTCAAATCCATGAAATTATCTATCATCCTTTCCTTCTCAAAGAGTAACCTATCTTGAGAGAAGCAATTAAACAAGAACAAATACAATTCATGGTTGACCAAAGGCTCTTATGAGTGATTATGAAGAATAAATCACCATTTAAACTTCCCTTGGTGAACAAAAGGATAATACACTAGCTAATGTCTCTATATTTTAAGGGATGTGTGTCTATGAAGAGCCCTTTACACTTCACCCTTAATCTAACTTTGAGTTTTATATGCCACCTCCACCAACTAGTTCATCTTGTCCTCACCCTATCAATATCTTCCTTGATGGACATGTGGTATTGGAACCTAAAGAGGATTAGATGGTTGATAAATAAAGAGAAATGTTTCTTGAAAAAAACCTACCTCTTTGTCAGCCTCATTGAGCTAGGTCACATGATTTTAATATGCCTAGTCTTGGCATTACCATGAAGGAGAAAGAGATGGAGGATCTTAAAACCCTTGAAGAAGAATCTAAAAATGATGAAAATGTTGTAGATGATCATCTAAAACATGAAGTGGAATGTACTATCAAAAATTAAAGTCATGTCATCCCTCAATAAGTGGTAGTCCTAAGAGAGTTTCATGAGATTAAGACAGAGGAAATAGTTCTTGAGGATGGCATCAATAAAGAAGAAGATTTATGGTAGAAGTTCAATGCCATTTGCAATGAATTTGATGGGTTGTGTGAATCTTCTTCTTCTCCAAAATATTACACACCTAATGACAAGATTATTGATGAATATAACCTTGATATTGAGTGTTTAACCAAACATAAAGAGGATGTTTTTTATATTGGTCAAGAACTTGTTGTCATGAAGTCACTTGGTGATGCTAGTATATAAGAAGTTATTGACAAAGATGATTAGTAATAGTAAATGGAGCTCTTTTAAGAGCTAGAAGATATTTTACAATTTGAGGGTCAAGTGGATGACAAGGTAAATAAATAATATTCCATGAAGGATAATGATCAATATTGGATAGAATTTTCAAAGCTCCTTCATGAGATAAAAGAACTTGAAGCTGAGAGGAGGCCTAATCTTGTTTGAAAAAACTATGAGAGACAAGAATTTATGCCTTGTTGAATCATCATTTGAAGTTGCAATTGAGGATCCACATAATAAGGTTTAATATCTTTGGATGCAAGAGGAAAATGTCTACAATGTAGACCTATTTTAAATTGGTATACTTGAGAGCATGGTAATTAAAGTGCCAAGGAATAGGTATAATATAAAAAAATCCAATATAAAGAGAAACATGCTTTGCACCATGTTTCATCTCATGAAGAAGGTGATGCTTAAAATTTACCCTTTGATGTATGGGGGAGGTATGTTCATTATATTTTTACATATTAGTTTTTTCTTTACTTCTCCTAAGTGCCTTGAGAAAATGTTTGTGTGTGTGTTGGTGTGTGTTTTATTTATTGGTGTGTGTCCTTTACTTTATGTGGTTGAGGTTGTTAAGCACGGGATATACAGAGAGGGGGGGGGGGTGAATTAGTATATCAAAAATCTTATAAAATTTCACTAAATTTAATTTCACTTAATCATACATTCAATATATGCAATAAAAATGAAATAATAAACACCACACAAGATAGAGAGAGACACCATATTTAATGTGGAAACCCAATATGGGAAAAACCATATAGAACAATCTCATGTATATGAATGAGCACCAACTCAAACTACAATATTCATAAGCACCAACTTGTAGGAGCACCAACCCTTTTTCTAAGCACCAACATAGCAACTATTAGTGAACACCAACCCACAGAAGCACCAATCCCTTTTGTGTATACCACATAACTATCTCTCAATGTTGTTTTCTCAATAAATGATAGCACATTATAATATCTCTTTCTTTTCTCTCTTTTTCTCTTCTAAGCTAGATATAACAATTACAAATCATACTCTCTCTTCCATATTACAAATGGCTTCTCAACCCTTTATTTATAGATTTCCAAATGACCTTTGGCATTCACCCTTTGTGACCCTTCAATCCTCATGGAAAATGGTACCAAACTTGCATGACCCTTCGTATCCTTGCATTTGAAAAGTCATATGCTAACCTTTCATAATCAAAATCATCCTTTCATCTTTTGTCTTTATTTTGGTGACTTTTCATATTCCTCAGAGTGTCCCTTCATGAGAAATTTTTCCCTTCCTCTTTTATCTTCACTTGGTGACTCTTAGAATTCCTCAAGATGACTCTTCATAGGAAAATTCATCCCATTCTTATTTTGTATTTACCCCATGACTCTTTGACTTCTCCATGGAATCTTATTTTGACTTTATACAACCAAAAATATATTCATTAATATTAAATAAATATTAGCACACATTAGCCAAGATATGACTATTAAAAATATCATTAAATACAATGGGGACTTTATCACCAATAATGCTAGACCTTTGACATCAATGAGAATATTTCCAACAATCTCCCCCTTTGTCATTGATAGAAACCTTAAATTAAAACTAACACATCTTGAAACCTACACATACTATCATTTAAAAAACATACAGTAACTCCCCTTTACTGTAGCAACATGTACTTGTTCCCTGTACCTATTTCTACACCTATACCTATACCTATTATTCTCCCCCTTTGACATAAATGGAAAAGGGCCTACCTAGAGCTAACACTTAGCTCCCCCTAAATTGATGCTAAACCTCAATGGTAGGAAGTAAAATAAATTACTCCCAACTCCTCTCATATATCCTTGAATGTGTCATTTGATCATGCTTTTGTGAAGATATCTGATAATAAATATAAATTATTGCCTATCCTCTAAGCATCTACAATTAACTCATTTTAATATTTTCTTCTAATCTCAAAAAAAATTCATAAAACTTTAATGTGTATCCCTAATCACATATTTGACTTACACTCAATAGATTATGCTTAAGACATTTTACATACAATACATTCTTAGTCTTGGTTCCACCATTATCCAAACTCAAAGTACCTTTTTTGGCTATTTTGGTAGTGGTTTTATCTCTAAATTTCAATATGCCACCATTGATCTTCTTTAGAGTTATGAAATTACTCTTGTCTCTTACCATGTGCCTTGAACATCCGCTATCAATGAACCATGGCTGTTCTTCATTTCTTGTAAGCAAAGTTGTCTAAACTAACATAGAATCTTCAGGTTATTTCTTCTACCATGAACATGTCTAAACCTTATTCTTGATGAATATAACCTTGAAAATTTGGTACTTATTTATTAACTCAAACATGCTTCTACAATGCCAAGCTATGTGTCCAAAATTATTGTACTTGTAACATATTATTTCCTCTTCATCAAAGCTTAATAGAGGAGAAAAAGAGTTGTAGCTTCTGCTAGACTCTACATGAGTTTCATTCTCCTTGTTTTTAAAATTTTTAGCTCTTTTTTGACATTCTATTTTCTTGTGACCATATCCATTACAATAAAAAAAATAACCATGAAAATAGAACATGTTTGTATATCTCTGTCCTAATTGTATTTTGTAACTTTGTTCCTTCTAGCCTTCTTTGTTTGATATGTCCTCTGTATTCTTCACTTCTTCCCTTTTTGTTTCCTCTTTTGTAAGAGATTCAACATAGCTCTTTTTATTTTCAAAATTGATACCTATCTTATCTGATATTACCTTTTGGCTTTCTAATATCTTATTCAACATGTTAGTTCTATCCTCAAATTTTGAATCACTAATTGCTTTATCATTGACTACTTTCTCAATATCTTCTTTTAAAGATGAAATTTCAATAACATACCTTTCACATTATTTACTTAATTTTTGTAATTGTGTTGTTAGATATTTTTTATTCCTTTTAGCTTCTTCAAAGTGTGCTTGTAAATCATCAATTATTTCCTTTGACTCCTTTTCATTTTTCTTGATCTGGTGCTTCAATATTCGATTCTTCTTCTCAACAGATTCTAATTATTCCAAGTCAAAAATGAATTCTCCTTCTATATTTACCTTGGCTTCATCTTCAATTTCATCATGTTCTTTTTATTGATCATCTGTACTTTTTATTACAGAGGCATCTTCATGTATGGTCATGAATAGATTCTCTTTTTCATCTGAGTCACTGTCTCCACTATCTTCGATTGAACTAAGATATTTAAAATATAAACTCTTCTTCTTGAATCTCTTCTTGTATGTGCCTTTGAATTTTTTCTTGTATGTAGACTTTCCTTCTTCATTGTCATCATTATTCTTATTTGGGCATCTATCTAGAAAATGACCAATCTTACCACATTTAAAATATTTAAATGGAAATTTTCTTTGATATTTACCTATACCCCTTTTAGGTTTATGAATGAAAAGAGCTCCATTGTCATCTTCATCATAGTTGGAGTTGTCACTTGATTCTTGAATCTTAGCCTTGTATTTCTTCAATGTCTTGAAAGTAGCTTCCCTTTTTAAGGGTTTCTCTTATTTGGTCCAAATCTCATATGCCGTAAGAATACCATGTAGTTCATCCATCTTTATCTTCGAAAGATCCTTCATCTTCTCAATTTCCAAAACCTTTGCATCATATGTCATTAGTAGAGATCTCAAAACCTTTTGTACCATCATTGACTCTTCTAAATTTTCTCCAAGACCTTGAATTTGATTTACTATTTGATCAACTTGTAAAAAATAACTTGATATATTTTATTCCTCTTCCATCTTCAAACTCTCAACTTATATTTTAAAATTTTGAAGCTTAGCCCACTGAACCTTTTCATCACCTTTGTAAACATTCTCAAGTTTTACCCAAGTCTCATGAGCAGATTTACATTACATAACTTTAACAAATTATGATTCACATAAAATAGCATTTAAAGCTTTAGCATTATTTTTACTTGCCTTCTTTTCTATCAAAGTAGTTACAAGTGTTTGTGGCTCTTCGTATTCCTCCAACACTTCTTGCCAAATGTCAAATCCAAGGGCCATAAAGTAAGTCCTCATCCTTATGCTCCAAAAGGCATAATTTGACCCATCAAAAAAATGTGCCTTATCTTTATAAAAATATTCATATGATCTAACCATCGTGCTTTCCTGATCTACCTTCAAGCTGTAAATTTTTTTCCACAGGAACCTACTCTGATACTAATTATTAAGCATGGGATATACTGAGAGGGGGGTTGAATCAGTATATCATAAATCTTATAAACGTTCACTAAATAAAATTCCACTTAACCATACATTAAATATTTACAATAAAACTGAAATAATAAACACCACACAAGATAGAGAGAGACACTAGATTTAATGTGGAAACCTAATGTGGGAAAACCATAGAGAATAATCTCAAGTATATGAATGAGCACTAACTCAAACTACAATGTTCACAAGCATAAACTTGTAGGAGCACCAACCCATTTCTTGAGCACCAACACAAAAACTATTAATGAGTACTAACATACAGGAGAACTAACCCCTTTTGTGTATACCACACAACTATCTCTCAATGTTTCTTTCTCAACAAATGATAGCACATTACAATATCTCTTTCTTTTCTCTCCTTTTCTCTTCTAAGCTAGATATAACAATTACAAATCATACTCTCTCTTCTATATTACAAATGTCTTCTCAACCCTTTATTTATATATGTCCAAATGACTCACCCTTTGTGACCCTTCAATCCTCATGGAAAATGACATCAAACTTGCATGACCCTTCATATCCTTGCATTTGAAAAGTCATATGGTGACCATTCATAATCAAAATCATCCTTTCCTCTTTTGTCTTTATCTTGGTGACTTTTCATATTCCTCAAAGTGTACCTTCATGAGAATTTTTACCTTTCCTCTTTTGTCTTCAATTGGTGACTCTTGGAATTCCTCAAGATGACTCTTCATAAGAAAATGCATCCCATTCTTCTTTTGTCTTTACCTCGTGACTCTTTGCCTTCTCCATGGACCCTTATTTTGAATTTATGTAACCAAAAATATATTTGTTAATATTAAATAAATATTAACACACATTAGCCAAGATATGACTATTAAAAACATCATTAAATATAATGGGGCCTTTATCACTAATAATGCTAGACCTTTGACATCAATGACAATATTTCCAATAGAGGTAGTAATTACTATTTTTTCTTGATCAAATTCAATGGTCAAAGGTTATCTTTATTTTTCTCAGACTTTAGATGACTCCCAAGCCCAATCGACTGATAAGGCTACTGGTCTAGTTAGTATAGCAGGAATAATACCCCAATGAGTCACCAATTTATTGACCAAATTTGAATTTTTAGTCAAATTGGGGTATCTATAGGTAAAAACTTGATTTTATAGGTCTATAATGGGTGTAATATGAGTTTCATTGGGTGTATTATAGTTCAATTGATGTCAATTAATGTTATATTGGCCTTGGTCAATTAGTTTTTATATCCATTTATTATTTTGGGTCATTTTAGGGGTCAAAAGGGGTTCATTTAATGAGTTGTATCAATTTATTTGTAAATTTAAAGGTCCAAATGAGTTATGTCACATGACATATATCCTAATAAGTCTTAATCCACTGTTGGTAACTAAAAGTTCTAAGTTCTTCAAAAGAAAAGTTAACTTCTTATATAAAAGGAAGAGTTTGGCACTTGTACAACCTCTTTGGGAAGTGTGCCACTTGGAAAAGGTTTAAATGTGACTCTTAATCTCCCTCATGCTCATTTCCGTGATTGGTATATTTTAAAGTAACATTTCCTGCTCAAAACTATTCATCTCCCTTCTCACCCTTTTTGGCAAGCAAAAGTGACTTGTAAGTTTGTACTTAGTATAGACAAATCATGAGGTTTCAAACTAAATGATCTTGGGAGATGATATTAAACTTGGAACCATTAATTTTAATATAATGATTTTCAAAATTAATCTATTTTTATTCATGAACCATCCTCATGAAGTTAACTGTGTAAATTTTCTTGAAAATTTGTGCACCCTACAAGTTTTGCTTTGGTTTGAGAGTTTACATATAATTTAGTTTTTCATATTTGTTCCAAATGATTTTGAATTCCCCCTCAAATTTTATCCATGCTTGGTTTTAGGTTTTATAGTGTTTGGATGAGAAAATCACTTCACATTTATAGACTGGTCTCTTTTGAGTGCAACAGGTAGGTTTTCATCATTTACAGACTCCTCATGATTGATTATGGTTTTAGAGAGATGGAAGAGGTAATTTATCATGATTTAAATGTTTTATTTTTACCCTTCATCTTCCAAGATCATTTTCTAAATCAATCTCCATGATTATAGTAGTGATACACAATAGTCATAGTCTACAAGCCATTGATGAGCATGTTCAGGGGTTTTCATGAATAAGCTAATGTTAAAAGGGAGGTGTAGATACTTGTTTCATATCCATGATAGTATTCTATTTACTACCTATGTATAATAAATGTTCACTTATAGTCAACTTTGATAAAAGGTTAAGTATTCATTTAAAGTGTGGAAACATAGTGGTAAAACTTTAATTGATGGTATTAATGCACTAAAGTAACATGTAAAAGTGACTAGGTTTCCATATGGTGCAAAAAAAGAGAACTGTAGAAGTCAGAAACAACATGCTCACATAGTCTGCTATTAGAGTATGCACCTACAGGTGCTTGAAAAGGAAGATCATGTTGAAACTAGGATATAATGAATTGATCAAAGTCATTAAAGTTTTAAACAAGATTTACATACATGATTTATGTGTTAAGTATGTGAATTAATTCATAGAATATCATCTAGGATTAAAGACTATGAATTTAGGCCCCTGATCCCTAAAATGAAGAGATAGAGGTCATGAGGTGTTTTAGAGATAATATATCACATGGTTGGCAATAGTTTTAGGGCTTATAGATAAGTGAAATTTGTATCCCTTACAAAAAACATAGACATTTCATAATATTGAGAGAGATAAGGTTATTAGAGGATGGTAATTTCGAGGCTCCAAGTTGCTTTCAAAGCCACTAAAACCAAACAATGTCATCTATAGATTTTTAGTTTTAAATGGATTTTGATATCTTAAAGAAAAAATGAAAATTATCTTCATGTTTGGACTGGTCCAATGGATGTAATGATGTATATATGATAATTTAATCATTATGATGATGAATAGGGAGTGTTTCAAGTCTCAATCACACCTATAGGTGTTCGTACATAGGGACAAGATACCTCAGTCAAGATAATGACCCAATTTGATATTTGAATGGTGTTTTAAGGCTTTCAAGAAGGATTATAGGTAAAATAAATATATTTTGACCTATAATGACTCATTTTATATCCCTAAGCATCATGATCAACCTTAGTAGCACCTCATAAACACTATAAGAACCATGAGGATAGGGTTTCACTATCAAGGGAAAAGGAACTCAGTTTGTGAGTTAAAGAGACATGTAAAGGGTATAGAGAAGTTGAAGTGATGAGAAAAAATTGTGGTCACCTTATTAAAATTAATGATCACCTTAAGTAACTTTAAACATGAAGCCAACTCTATTCAGACCCCTCTCAACCCCAAGTACACATACATCCAACCTTTGTAACAGGGAGTGGGCTAGAAATTAATGTTTAAATATTTGAATTAAATGAGTATGAGTGAAAATAGATAATAAATGTTTAAAATATACTAAATAATGGTTTTTATACCATTTTATCAATCTTAATTCATAAACACACACCTACAAGAGCAAAATTAGGGGTATCCCCAAGTGAAAACATAATCAAGAAGGAAAATAGTCTACACCAAGTAGGAACGTATAGAGACATGTGAGAGTATAAGGTATGAATAGAGGATATCTAATATTAATTTAGGTTGTAAAAACATAATGTAACCATCATGATGCACAAAAATAGATAAAAGGGCTCAGGTAAATCAAAAACACAGTCCATATGGTTGAATGGGCACACAGTCTTTTTTCAAATAGTTTGCCTTAAAATTTGAGTAATTTAAGGGGTCATATGACCTAGATAATTGTTTTATTTTTTGTAAAAAACATCCTTACCACATATTTAATCCTATACAATACTTATTTTTTATAGATAAATAGGGGATGTGCCCTCTATTTTGTCTCAGATAGAGGGCACTTTCCCCATGCATAAACCCTGATAGTCTTAAAGAAGGTGACAAAAGGATGAGATAGAGGATAAGGTAAATTTTTTGAAAGGTGTGATAAGTTTTAAAATATCTAATAAATCATTAAAAATCTTATTCAAATGGAGGAAACTCAACATGGTGCTCTAAACCACCAAGTATGTAGGCAACCTGTTAAGCAGGGTTTGAGCCTAGTATCAAATAAATAGACATTCATGATTATAGAATTATGTAGGATATATAACAGGTTTTTAAATGTTTATATTGTAGATATATATGTTTTTGAGTTGTTTAAATACAAATAAAACCAATAGGGAGATCTAACAAACTAAAGGTTACAGCAAGCCATTGAGCATGGTGATACCTAAGTTCAAATGGAGGACCATTTTCACTCCTATCATAAGATGAGATTTCATACTCATTAAGACATGTTATTGAGAACATTTTAGACATTTTAAATCTTTAACCTCTTATTATAAACCATATAAGGGTCATTTTTGACTTAAAACCCACTTAGACTTGTGTAAAGTGGGAAAGATCTCGATAGGAGAAGTTTCAACACTCATCTTTTTGGAGGATATGAATGGATGAAAAAGAGATTTAAAGGATGTTATCATGGGTATTGAATGAATTTTTTTTTTGGAATTTTTATATATTTTTGATTTCAAAGTTTTATGAACAAACCTTAAGAGGCCAAATAGGCCTAAAACCCTTCAAAACCCTTGTTAGAGACTAGTCTGGAGAAATGAGCATGGAAAGCTGATAAAATGGAATAATTTTCTCATGAAACATATTGTAATATTTATATTAATTACTAAATATCATTCACATTCCAACTAAATTTATGGACTTGTATGAATGGGTTGAAAAATATGTTATTTTTTACCATTTTTTGTGTTGTGCAAGCTACAGGAAGAGTTTGAAGATGAAATCAATTTTGGGAGGAATATTTAGACTTTTTATAACTCAATATTGTAATTTTAATCCAAGGAGAAACTTATAAGTTTATAAAATAGGCTATTCAACTTAGCCAATAAAAACTGGCCTAATGGACAAGCTAGGGAGAAGTGTGAAAACTTCAAGTGAATGGATTTTTAGGGTGTGCTTGGTACTTATAATTCCATGGAGGGTATTAAAGGTTTCATTAACTTATTTAAATTTATTTTAATGATATATTAATTCTAATTATAAGGTTGAGTGTGCAGGGTGCATGGAACAGTAATTATTTGGGTATCAGATGATGATTGCTCCTTTCCAATTGATTCTAGTGGACCAAGCATAAAAATAATACATGGAGAGGAATTTATGATGTAATTAAAAAAAATTATAATAATTTTTCATAATATTAATCAATTATAAGGCATTAAAATATGACTAATCATGTAGGTAGGTTTTTAAAGCTAGAATGAAGAGTTTCTTACCACTTTTCATGAAGTTTATGACTTGGATTGACCCTTGTAGCTCATTAAATTTCATGGTTCATCCCATAATATATAAAAATTAATAAGTAACTCATTTTTTCATATTTACAATTGTCCTTGTGACCCTTGGACTTCTTTCTTCTTCTCTCTCTCACAAGTTCTATAAGAATTAGCCATTTTGGCATTGTATTAGATGTTCCATCTGAGTATGGCAAAGCCATGATCAAATTTATACCTTTTGATCAATAATAATACTGATTTTTACCTCATATATGACTATTTATAGTGTGTTAAACTGGATAATGAATCTTTCTTAATGATAACTATGGATTCCTCAGCATGTTGTTCCATTCCTTCACCTATTTATAGCCTCTTCTTATAGGGCATGTGAAGTGTTCCAAGAGATGTTCATGGTTTAAGTTAGTCTATTAATTATTACCCTCATATGCCTCTTTTATATTCCTCCTATCTTTATATATTCATCTATAACCTCACAATGTAACATTGATGTAAGAAGATGAAGATTGGAGAAGTTTATGTTCAGTTTACCCTTTGATTTCAAGTGTGATATGCATATGGTTCAATGTCATCATGTTATTGGTGTATCACCTCCATTATATTAGTTTTATTTCATTTATACTTATCCCTTTTCACCACCCAAGTTTAGTAGTAGTCGCAATCCAAAGTGGTACATCAAGGGAGCTAGCCCTATCTAGAGATTCACCTCATTCCTTAGGCTGCCCTAAAGCCTAGAGGTGATTATATTATTCCAATTAAATGAGGAGAGATTTTAATCTCATTAAAGGGTAAAAATCTAAGTGATAAAAATACCACTATTAGGATGACTTCAGTTTTTAGAATGTATCATTTTAAAAAAATTGAAAGGTTCATCATCAAAAGGCATGGATAACAATGTTCCCTCCTTTATGAATAACTTACATTAAATATATCCAAGGTATATCCAAAAATAAATTATAATCTAAGTTTCAAGACATGAGCTAAAAAGTAGTTGAAACTATTTTGGTCCTAAGGTCACATCTAATGTATTTTTTCCAACTGGAGGGTTATGTGAATTATCAAATCCTTTTATGTGTATAACAGTGTTTTGAATGAGGATTTTGTTGAAACACATGGTGGTTATGAATTACATGATATGAATGTTTAGGCCTGATCTATTATCAATGAGCACTCTTTTGATACCTTTACTTTGTAGTGTTACTTGTATGAACAAAAGTAATTTTTAGTCAATAATATCTTTAAATGGTAAATATATTGGATCAAAGGTGATGATTTTGTTATTATTCTTAATATCTTTCATAATATCTAAAAAATAAGAAAGTTCAATATCACTTAAAACTTGTGTCTCATGCAATGCCTCATATAGGATATCCTTATAAATATTAGATTGATTTATGAGCTTAAGGATTGAAATTTTTACATGAGTACTAGTTAATTAGTCAATAATGTCATATCACTTAGATTTTATTACCATATTAGGCTTAGGAGGCACCTCTTATATATTAACATGTGGTGGGATGGGTTGAGAAACCTTACCTCTTTGAGTAATAACAACATGGACCATGAAATCCATTACAATACATGGATGAATAATGGTTGTGGGATGGTAGCTGTCATTTGAATAAGATCTAGGTAGGAAAAACATTTGATAACATGCATGTTGGCATCTAAATATTGGCTCTATAACATTGAAAAGTGAATTTTGAAAAGAGATTAAGTGTTGGTTTCACTCAAAAACCCTTTCCTTATTGGCACATATTTAATTATAAAATTTAAAAAGAAAAGTAATGTATTAAACCATAATAACTACGATATATTAGAATCCAAAATGGGTAATAAAGGCATCCATGTTGCACCTATTTTATGATAATCATGGATTAGCAATAGAAAAATAAAAAAAACCTAAGTGACATAGGGTTTGATGTTCAAAGATTAGCTTCACCAAATGTTTAACCCTAAAATAGAATTTAAGTTGGTTGAATTTAGCCTTAGATTACTATTAAAGGGGTATATATAAATGAAATTTCATAAGGGTGATAATCAAATATACAGTAGAGCAATTAGATGCTAAACTCAGTTATAAACATACACTAAATTTATTATCCTGAGATAGTCTAAATATATAAAGTACAACTATGTTATATATATATATGACAAAGAAGTGATGTACTTAGCTAGTTATAATGATAATGTAGTTTTAGATCTAGAACATGAAAAAATTAGTAAGGAAGGAGATTCTAAAATAGTCATCATATTCTAGCTCTCATACTTCTAGTTGTTTGGAAAATAATGTCAGCCTGAGATGGTTGCATTAACACTACTATCTAGGTTTGATGCTGGTGTCTTATACTAAATACCTACTAGAACATGATGTGACCACCTAAATAATTTTAGGTTTTTCTTCACCTTCACTCTAGTGCATTTAAATCTATGTCAAGGACTATTTCTCCTTATGAAATGGTAAAACCCTAGCTTTCCACCTTCATAATGACCTTGGGGGAAAATGGGTTAGTAGTCACATGGTTTTGAGTTGACCAAAAAGTACTCATTTTTAGATGTCATTTCCTACATAGCCAATACTTCAGATGAGGGATTCATACTCATTTGGTTCTCCCCTACCTATTGGTTTATATGTGAATCATATAATATGTGTAAATCAAGTACAATAAAGACCTATCTTTTAACTTATAAAATTTGGCTCTTGGATGATCCTTTAGTAATTCATACATGTAAATGTGAAATCCCCATGATTGGTATGAAAATAGGATTAAATAGGGAAGATTTGTTTAATTGAATGTTCTTTCAATGCTCTTTGGTATTTTTGATAGGTGTTATAGGTGAGGAATGAATTAGGGTTGATCTTGTATTTATATCAATCTCTTTGGAGTAATGACTCACATTATAGTACTTAATATGACCATTAAGATATGTTTAATTTACAAATTGGATGACTTTAGGGATCTAGACACTTATGTCAACATAGGAAAATAATGTTAATGTTATTATCTATCTCAGATGTTAGTATCCAAAGAGAAGGAAAGTAAGTACAAGTTTTGAATTTATAGAGATGGAAGATAAGTAAATTTTAAGCATTATATGAAAGATAGGAGACCTAGGTCATTAACATAATATTGGTTAGACTAAGAGATATAGGCCAAGGGGTAAAAATATAGAGTAGATGTAAGACTTGTAGAAGTAGGTAAAGGTAAAGAACCAATAGGAACAACCAAGGTCTGAATTTTCCAATTGTACAAAACTAAGGTTCTATATAATCATAAAATACCATTTATAGGTCGATAAAATTATTTTACTAGCACCAAACACGCACCTAAAAAGGACATATATAAATATCCTAAGTCTCCCTAGTCTCATTACATTGACCTAAGTGACCTTTTATCCACTTCTTCTTCTCCACCTCCCCAAATTTCTTCCCACTTCATTATTGAAGACAAAGGTATTTCAACATACAAAATCAAAGAGGCATTCCACATTGCCAAATTACCTAAATCTCTGAAATCCCATGATAGGCCCAAGATGGAATGGCATCAAAAAACTAATTCTCGTCCCAAGGGACCTCCTCTATTTGTCAAAAAGTGTTCATCAACCATAAAACAAAAAAATAACCTTAATGATTCCTAGTTATATAATGATGATGATTTCACCTCCTATTATTAGACTACCAAATATCCTATTCCTAATCAAATAATGAAACATCAAGACTATAAATTAAAGGTCATAAGGCCTAAACAACAAGGTATTCTTAAACCAATTTTGGTATGTAAGAATAAATGTACTCAAGGCATTATATACAAATCACCTGGGGGTGACCCCTCATATCTTGAGAGTGATGCTACTTTATCATCTAACAAAGATGATTTTAACAATGATGTAGAGTCATATTATGATATATAAGATGAGCTCATGAATAAAAACCTATTTGATACCGATGTAATTATTATTATCACTTCTCCTAATTTCCCTCTTACTCTTCCTTACCCTAAAATAATCAATCATGATCAATAAGATCATATCATACCATTAAATTAATTTCAAAATCAAGAATCATTGTCAAAGTTCTTGGGCCTTAGAGATGGTCTACTAATTGGAAACCATAAATAAGAATTTTATATCACATTAGACCTTGATGCCTACTTTAGAGAGAAATTGAATTTCCTTGGTCAAAATAAACAATAAAATCAAACATTGAGGTCTATTTGTGAAAACCTCTCTGAGGTACTTTTGGACCAAGGAAAAATAAAACAAAAAGATGAGTCCTTTGGTGAAACCTTGTTTCAAGTGCTAATGGACATGGAATTTCACCTTCTTCCTTAGGAAAATTAGAATCTTACAAGTCCACATCTTGAATTTTGATCAAATATTAATACAAAAAAGTAATGGGTAGTTGTGTATTTGATGAAAGATTTCCTAGAAACATTCATTGAATGGCTATTACCTAAACTATGTTATTCATATTCTTCTTAATGGGTGGGCCCAATGGCCCAAAATTAGATGAATAAGCTAAATTTACCTCTATGTCAACTTTATTAGAGGATGGATCTACATTACTCATGGAATACACCACTAATGCCAATAATGCTACAATAGATGATACCAAAATGTTTAATCTTGGTACACCCCTCATTGCAGAGGAATGTAAATTCATCATTTTCATTCTTTGAGAATTCATCAGCATATTTTCATGGCCTTATGATGATATTCCTAGGTTGGATTTGTCTCTAGTTTTACACCATCTTATTGTGCTCCCAAATGCCAATCCCATTAAAACAAATTATAGAAAATACATCTGCACATTGTTATACTAGTCAAGAAAGAAATGGAAAAATCATTGGGGGATAGTTTCATTTGGCCATTTATTACTCATAATGGATGTCCAACATTTTTCCAGTTAGTAAGAAACCTAAAGGTATTCATATATGCATAAAATTTAGATATATCATTAAATCTTATCCAAAAGATGATTTTTTATTACCAACATAGATATGATTATATATTTAACAACATGTTAAAAAATGTTATCCCCTATGGATGGTTTTTTAGGATACAATTAGATCAAAATTGCACCAGAGGATCAACACAAAATAACATTCACCACTCCATGGGAAACATTATGTTATAAATTCATTACCATTTGACTTGAAAAATTTTGATGCCACATATCAACATGTCATGATTTTCATCTTCCATGACATGGTGCATGATGTTGTTGAAGACTATGCTGATGACATTCTAGGAAAATCAAGAACATGGGTAGGACATTTAGAATTTATAAGGATAATATTTGAGAGAATTTGTGAATATAAGGTATGCCTCAAGCCAAATAAATGTGCCTTTAGAGTCACATCAATAAAATTATTAGGATTAATTATTTCTTGTTGTGAAATTGAAGTTGATATAGCCAAGATGAAGGTCATCATAGAGATGCCTCCCCCTTCTAGTTTGAAAAAAATCTACAGTTTGTAGGGTAAAATCTAATCTATTCACTACTTCATTTTGTAGCTTGCTTATTATTGCCACCCTTTCACTCATATCTTGAAGAATGACACCACATTTCAATATAATGTTGATTATTAAGAGTAATTTGAGCAATTAAAAACATATTTGGAAAACCCACCAGTGTTGGTCCCATCAACATTGTGAAATTCACTATTTATTTATATATCAATAATAAAACATGCCTTGGGGGAACTTTTGGACCAATATGATGACCAAAAAAATTAACATGGACTATATTACTTGATTAGGACACTGGTTGCTTATGAGAATAATTATACACTAATTGAGAAGACATGTCTAACATTGGTCTTTGCATCATATAAATTACGTCACTATATGTTGAATAACAAGACCATCATAATTGTAAAGGTAGATCCCCTCAAGAATATGCTTTCTAAAGCAACATTAACAGGTCATATGGTCAAATGGATTATGCTCTTAAGTGAGTTTGACATTGAATACACTAATCAAAATGCCATAAAAGGGAAAGTACTTACAGATCAACTTGAGGAGGCACCTCTATTAGATACCCATCCTTTGAATATTTATTTTCCAGATGAATCTATCTTTGTTCTTAAAGAATCACATCAATAAAAACTATACTTTGTTGGTTCCTTCATAACATGTGGACAAGAATATTTTTTCCTATAAAGGCATGGTTTATAGCCTCAAAAAAAACTTTGAATGTATCCAATTTGAGTAGATACCAAGATCCAACAACATATCAACTGATGCTATAGAAATAATTGGGTTCTTAATAGAGATATATTCCAATGTCTGTGAATATCAATTTCTATTGAAAACCTTCTCATTCCAACTTATATTCATCCTCACATAGAAATGGTATGTGATA
>JARHVA010002376.1:1887500-2017500 GCA_037957365.1 Torreya grandis | reverse complement strand
GATCTTAGGATTCCTCACTACTACTACTACTACTACTACTACTACTACTACTACTACTACTACTACTACTAATACTACTACTACTACTACTACTACTTTGCTACTAGAAATATCTAAACCTGAGTCTATGACCACCTACTTATGAAATCCTAAAAATCATGATGTTAATTTAAAACAATACTTCATTGTATTCTAGGACAAGTGTGTAGTATATAGACATGGTCATAGTGAAATGTTGTCTATTAGTATGAATTTGTCTTTGTTGATTGTATACTAAATCTAAAATATGGATCAATTCACCTATGTATAAATATTGTTTGTATCTATGTGGAGCCTATTTGGATGATTATTTCACTTATAAAATCAAAACACTAGCTTTCATAAGGACATAAATAAGATTAAATGCCTAGGGAGGTGGAAAATGGGGAAGCAGGATATGGTCAATCTATCTTTAAAAAACCCCTTGTTAACTAAGTGTTTCCTACATGGTCTTAATGGACCTTAGTCCGATGTAATTATCCCTTTGGGGAAGATCATATACATGCAAATATTTTTTTTGATTAGAATGCTTGACAAAGGATGGTCTCAACCTATAAGAAAATAACTTGGCCACTGATTATATTACTATAGCATAATTATAGTAAGGATCTTTGTTAAATACATAAATTCTATTGAAATTATTTTTGTAAGGGAGGTTTAGATAGAGTAACTAGAGGCTTAAAGTGAGCAAATTGATGTGCCTTTATAGGAGAATATTTTAATTATTTCTAATAACCAACTTATTTTTACATGACTGAAAGTCATTAAGAAGTATGTCATTCTAAAAAACTAGTCACTAAATACACACTAGCAGATAGGTGTATATTTCATCATTATCTACCTAGTTCAAACTTGTCTATAATATATTTATGGGTCATTTATCATGACACACCAAATCAATCAAGGTGTGGAAATTCCCAACCTCTTATAAAAGGAAACACAAATGGTTACCCCAAGGTCTCTTTCATGAAGCACTGAATTGAGATTAATCAAATACTCAAGAGAATTATAGAAATGTGACCAAATAACTTCATCTCATAAAAATAAAATATAACTAAAAAATTACTAAAATGTATGAGATAAACATGTTTTTTCCTCTATTTTATCTTTTAACTTAAAATGGACCACCCCTTTAAAAATCCACATATTTGGCTACATATAACATTTCATATCTATTGACCCAACCATTTTCCATCAAAATGTGGTTGTGGATATTTAATGTGATTCACTCACCAAGGGGAGGATTTATAGGAAGAGAGGTGCCTCCTAGATATAGAGGACATAAACATTAAATTTTCCTATCTGATTATTGGCAAACACATCATGATCAATGCACTTATTTCTTATTTGAGCTAACAATAATAAAATTACAACATGAAAATGTGAACAAATTTCATGTCATGCATTTCTCGCATTTAAGCCCTATTCAATTGAAAAGAGGGTAGAACCAACTTTCCAAAATCATAAATGGCATGTGAAATAGAGTATAGGTTTGAAATTTATGGTCAAAAAAACAACCAACACTACTTACGCATAAATCACACTACATGTATATTTATTTCATGTGATTTGGCACCCTTTTTTCATGCATTTAGTGGGGATGTAAAGTTTTAATGTTTAGATAATTACTCCCTCTAATTAGTTGTCTCGTTTCTTTCCCAACTCTAAAAAATTTAAAAAAAATTGTCACATTTTAAAAAAATATGTAGAATTAAAATAAAATGTAGCATCTAAAAAAAGAAGCGTAATTAATTATGAGATGACATGTTTTACAAGTTTCACTCCCTCTATGTCAGACCCATTTCACCACAAAGCCACCAATATCTACTTCTCAAATCTGCTAATGTAAAAAAAAATGGATCTCTTAAGCCAAAGTTATGAGGAAATACATGTGGGTAAATTTTAATTACCTACTTGGGGGGTTTCACATTTAATCAAGCTCTCAATTATTATGTGCATTATGAGCACATTTTTAACTTTTCACACTTCTTCAGCATACCTAAAACAAGTTTTATACAATTTTCACACCTATCATGCACTTTGGCCATGACTAGCACATGTAAAAATACATCTTAGCCTTTTTGCATTAGTTTAAACCTTGGGGTATAGTTTATATATTCTTGCACACTGTTTGTGATTTACACACTCTTACCATATGCTCAATATAATATCCTATTATGCCTATTTCATGCACTATATACACTATGCACATCATGACTTCCACACCCTTTTAGGAGGGACTTAACAATGATTAACTTGGTCCTAATACCCATCAACCATTAGTTTTTTCTCAAACTTATGTACTAATATTTATGTACTAGGAATTTCATATAAGACTCATGTGTTAACACTTTTGTGCCAAGCCTTTTGCACCAAGTTTCTCATGTCAAGACTCATGTGCCAAGACTTATGTGTGAGGACATTTATGAAAGACTCATGTTCCAAGACTTATGCACAAAAATGTTTTTATAATACTTATGTGTTAATAATATCATGCCAAGAATCATGTGCCCAGACAAACTCACCATCTATTCACGTCTATCTCACACATGTAAAAGGGATATTAAGAACCCATTTTTAGATAGTGTTATATATGAAAATTTACCATATGGAATAAATTGATGTAATGAGATGGGTTTCAAAATTTAAAAATGTGCACAAACCAAGATAAGCCAAAATAATGACCACATGCATGAAAAATAAATAATCCACACAAAATTAAGGTGGGACTCAACTAGTCTATAACAAGCAATACTAAGACCAAAGTAAAAAGAGGTACCCTAATTTGGAAATAAATTATGGCATGTTGTGTGAACAATAACAAATGGAGAATTTACTATAAAATTCTTATGAGTAATTTTGAAATTAAAAGAATGTGTCTATGAACCCAAAATATATAGCTTAATATAACACATGGAACATGAACAAGTTTTTGAAAGGATAAGACATGAATGGCTACAAGATGAAATTTGATATTCACTTTGACTAGTGTGTACATGTGTTTATTCTATTTCCAAAGTTTTTAAATACTAGTTACTAGAACTAAGATCTTTGAGCTAGAGAATTATACCTTGAGGTAATTTCCTAGAAATTGCTTCACTACCAGCTAGGCATCTATAGCCCTAACATAGATGTATTTGATCCCACTCAAGGCATTACTCTACTACTAGTCATACATCTTATCCCTAATAGATGTTTACAAAATCACCAAGAAGTTGAGCTTTTTTTTATTATTGATTTTATTTTGTTTTCATTTTTCTTTCTTTTCTGTTGAGAATCTCATTGATAGGTTGGGGACCACCATGGTGAATCGAGAGGTAAAATTATATTTTTTTCACTTTAGACCTTAGATGCAATAGTTTCATCCAAACAAACCCAAAAAACATTATAGTGTATTTTATGCAAGGTTTCTAGAGAATATATCTAGAATTCAAATAATTTACCCAAGCTCACATAGTCGTGAACAAATATAGAGCACATGCAACAACACAAACCTTTAAAATAGAACTGGTAAACAAAATCTTACATCATCAACTACTTAGAATACTTAATAATCAAAATGTCAATGTGATACTTGACAACATAACCCATTTCCCTCTTTATGATCAGTGAAACACCCATAAGATCAAAACAAAGGTAATTTTCCATGTTAGAAACAAAATTTAGTGTCTACCTAAATGTAATAATTGTCAAAATAGGGAATAAAAAAATAGATGACAAAAGTGGAAATACAAAAAAGTAAAATTAAAGAAAATATGTACAAAAGCAAAACTATGTACATGACCCAATAATGTCATACTTATGATGATGTTGAACTTTTCTCCTGTGCAAAAAATCCCAAAGAATATCATCTATTATTTTTAAAATAAGACTTAGAAAATTTATACCTTCAAATTCAACATCATTACCATCACTATTTAGTGGATAATAATTAGCAAAATGTTTGAGAATTACCTCCACCCACATAGTATGGGTACTATCACATACTTTAACAAGGAATATCTCAAACCAAGAAAAGATGAGATTTTTAGAAAGGTTGTTCACAACATCAAATATTTTCTACTATCTTTATGACATGAGTAATGTATTAATTCTCCCTTCATTTACCTCCTTGGCATCAAGACTACATATGACTTGATATTTTATAGTGAATGATTCATTTTCTATTTCATTCCTTTCAACATCACTTGGACTATGATCCAAGTTTTCTTGAACCAATTTATATTTAGTTTTAACCCTTGTTGGCTCTTATTCATCACTCAAACTATTAGGTTTAGGTTTGTTCACTTCTACCTTAACCACATCCACCATTCAGAAGAACACTTGACCTCTATATTCTACATGGTGTTCATCATGAATTAGATCTTCATATATAGAATAAAAAATTCATAGTGGAACAATTTTAGGTACAAATAATCTATCCTTTTTGTCTAGAAACTGCCCTTCAATTTCATCTATGATCTAATCATAATAGGTTTGTGATTCATCTTATTACATGGACCACTCAATGTCATTTAAATTTTCATCCACACACTCACCTGAGATAACTACTATGTCCTCATCATAAAAATCATCATCATCACTACTATATTAGACCTTTTATTTCTTGGAAAATGGAGCATTCTCAATCAACATGACCACTTCAACACTTGGTTAAGTTTCATCCTCTTAAATTACAAATCATTATTCTAAAAAAATAGTCTCATTAGTTGATCCTAGCATAGTTGGTTGTAAATATCCTCTAGAAAATGACATTTAATTAGCAATAGTATCAAAAAACACTTGAGCATCAAAAGAATTTAAATAAAACTATTGATTGTATGTTGAATTGACATTATTATATGCATTAAAACTAAAAACATTGTTCTCATTTATCATAGGGATGTTTCGTTGATTATAATCTTAAATAAATGTATGGTTAGAAGGCACAAATACATCCATGAGTTAATTTATAGGAATGAAAATCAAATAAGGTTAGTTGTATACACCCAACTATCTTAATGAATGCCATAGGTTATCACCATATCCATGTGACATTGATTATTTCTCAATGATGAAATATTCTTGATATGTCAACATCAATGATGTGAGTGTTGATAGAGTTATTAAGATTAGCATGGCCATCAATGAATTTAATGTTTTTAAATAAAAATCCATAGCAATTGATTTTTTTTTAGTAATTGGTCTTTCAACCTCCTATATAACTAATGGAAATGATTATTGAACATGCTCATGGACTCATTGAGCTCTCTACAAGTGCTATAAAATTTATGGCAAAAGGTAGTAGTATTGGTGAGCATGCCAAAATGGTTGAAAAAGGTTATTTTAAAGGAAACCCACATGATAATACATCCATATAAAAAATTGAGGTACCAATCATAAAAAACCTCATCCATAAAATAAAGAAACAAATGATAGGAAACATATTCATGTTAGATCTAAGTTTAGATGATGCCATATTTAAATGCCTAAATGTGATATTAAATGGTTTTAATCCCATCATGTATGTACTTTGATAAAAATTTCTCAAGATTCTTGGGCAAATCATGTGCAACTCCTAGAACATTCATAGGGCAGCCACCTCCCCATGCCAAGCAATGACCATTAGTAGGTTCAAAGCTTGTTGGTGCATTATTTACACACACAATATGTAATATAAATTGTAAAAGGTGGTAAATAAGACCAAAGCGAACTAAAATATTCCTACTCAACCTTTCTAGTGCTAATATATTGATAAGTCATTTAGCATGATGCATCAACTCAAGCAGGGCACCTCTCATGAAAGGAAATGTGAATGTTTATCACAAGGTATCTTTCACCAATTCATGGCATACTAGATACCTCTGTTGCCATTTTATTTATTTTTTATTCAATTTGACTTTTTTAGTTCTAGAATGTAATCTCATATCATATTAATGTAATGGTCTTGCTAACTTTATCTAAAAACTAAATCAGTGCATTTAGATTAAACAAAATAATTGTAACTGATTTAAATATATCATTTCATTATGAATCATGGGTTCATTGTATACCAATAATTGAAGATACTTGCAATAAAATATTCATATATACATTAACATATTGTGAAAAATTCAAATCTAAATCTATTCTAATAATGATTATAAAAAGAGTAAAATATAAGGGCAAGGAAAAATAAAAATGAGCTTGATTTGTAGGAAACATATTTGACCTATTTGAGTAGATCAATCTCTTGAAGAAAACCAATATTAGTAAGGCCAACATAAAAAAACCCAAAACAAAGGTGATACATAAGTCTAAGTACTAGGTTAACTATGCAAAAATAGGGAAACAGGGCCATCGTATACATGCATAGACAATCAATGTCGATTCACAAATTTATCAAATAGAAGATAATTCATGAAGTAATAAATTGATATTAATAAAATAATCAATTGAATTACATAAATTTACCCAAGAAGACTTATCTCATACAAATAAAATCTAAATAATAAATCAAGAAAATACATGAAAAAAGGTGTCTAGTCCTCTCTTCTATATTTTAAATAAAAATGGACCAACCCTTTATAAAGCCACTCAATTGGCTATTTACAACATTTTAGATATGTTGACCAATCCATTTTCCCTCCAAAATTCATTATGGATATTTGATGTGATTCACCCAAAAAAGAGACAATTTCAAAGAATAGAGGCACCTCCTAGTAGTAAAGGCCAAAAACATTAAATGGTCATAACTAGTTATTGTCAAATACATCATGTTCACTACACTTCTGTATTGTTTGAGGTAGTAGAAACAAAACCACATCATGGAAATGTAAATAGGTTTTATGTCATGAAATTATCCTAGTTGATCCTTATATCATTGAAAAAAGGGGGGAACCAACTTTCTAGCGTCACAAAAAACATGTGAAATAGTGCAGTGGTTTGAAAGTTATGGCTAAAAACTGACTAGCACTCTGCTTATGCACGAATCATTATACGTGTATATTTATTCCATGTGATTTATCACCTTTTTTTAAATGCATTGAGTAGGGATGTAAATTTTCATTTTTTAGAGAATTAATCCCTATGATTAATCATCTCTTTTCCCACCCAAATCCATAAAAATAAAAATAATGAATGTCACATTTCCCAACAAATATGTAGAATTAAAATTAATTACAACATTTTAAAAAAGGAGCATAATTTAATTGTGATATAACACATTTTATAATTTTAATTCCCTCTATGTGAGACCAGTACCACTGTGGAGTTACCAACTTCTACTTTCTAATGATACTAACAACATGAAAAATATAACTAAGTCCAAAGTTATGAGCAAATATGTGTGGGTACATTTTAATTTCCTACTTTGGGGTTTCATGTTTAATTGAGCTCTTAAGGATTTTGCACATTCGAAGCACATTTGGAGCTTTTTGAACTTTTTTGACGTACCTGACACAAGGTTTATATGAGTTTCACACTTATCATGCACTTTGGGAATAGTTAGTGTTGGCCAATTTTGGCCCACATACCAAGATTGTGCTTGGATAGAGAAGCTAAGAAGAGTTCCTGACCCATAAATGATCAAAATATGGTAAAAGAAAGCTTTGAAGAGTTAGACTATCTCAAACATCATGAAAAAATGGATTGGTCAGCTTGATTGTGTTACATCCTGATTCCTCTCCAAAAAAACTTGTTGGACTATTTATGGAAAATTGTAGTTGACAAATTCATATTTGGATATATTTCTAACTAAGCTAGAGATTTATGTTATTTTACAAAAATATAATGTTTCTTAGTTAGATGACAATACATGAATGCTTATTATGAACTAGTTTATGTATGTGTTTACATTTTAAGCATATTAATGAATTGTTCTAGTTATATATTATTATTTATGATTATCATGTGAAAAGATATGACAACCTATGTGTTGTGAGGTAGATACATGATAATTATTCCCTCAAGTGTACCATAGGGAGAGCATCAATAGAGATGGTGGTTTAGATGGATATTTTGAATGTCTATAGAGAGTTGGTGAAACCTTGCACACACACATACAATAGTAATTCATTATAGAAATTAATTTAAAATTATGGATTTTGGCATTTTCTTACATTATTATTTTCGATGTTTTTCTGAGTAGGTAAATTATAAAAATAAATTCCTTTGTGTGCCTAGTATATCACATCATTAATACACATAGAGGAAAATTTAATATGGGTAAAATTTAATATAGGATATTATTTTACCATTAAATTTGATAAAGCATAATTAAATGATAAATGGGTTAAATATGAAATTAGAATTTCATATTAAAATATATGAGGAAATTATTTTAAAAAAAATAAATGAGAATTAGAGGTCTTAAAAAATAGTAAAAATACTAAAGATATAAAATAAATCATGTTAAATCAAAAAAAAGGTTATTTATTATTAAATTAGAAGAATATTTTAAAATAAAAAACTAGAGAAGTAAAAGGCTGCACCTATTTTAAGGAGAGAGAATTAAGAAGAGAGGAGGGAGAAGGTGTAGTATGGATTAAAAAAATAGGAGAGAAGAAAAAAATAAGACAATATTGAAAGTGGGTACTTTTGAACTACCAAGTAGGAGGCATGTTTTTTATTACATTAAAAAGTTAGCAGTAATTTTGTGCTTAAGATTGCCTGTATATTTTATATGGCATATAAATACCCATAAGTGATTGATATTTATATATATCTAATTCTAAGTTTAACAAGGCAATATAAGGATAATTTTGTTCCTTTTAGAAAATTTGTGGGGTTTGTTATAGGCAATATATGATTATTTGCTCGATGTGTGTGTGTCTCTGTGTGTGTGTGTGTGTGTGTGTGTGTGTGTGTGTGTGTGTGTGTGTGTGTGTGTGTGTGTGTGTGTGTGTGTGTGTGTGTGTGTGTGTATGTATTTTTAATCAGAACATTAAATTCATTTATAGAAGAAGCATCATGTCTTCTTAAAAGTAGAGATTAGAAAAAAAGAAAATGGTTGAGTTATTTTAGGCTTAAAGTTTCCCTGATGTCAATCTATTCATATAAAATGTCCAAATTGATAGTTTGAGTGTGGCTTGTGACACCATATCCATAGCCCCTTTTTCATGCTTTTGTAACCCTTATAGAAATTTTTTTGCTCATTACCAGTCATCTAAAATATTCTAAATGTTCATTCCACCTTATCTAGGCTTCTTTCCACATGCCAATCCTAATCCCCCAAGTCCTGAGCCTATAGGATAGGAGTGCCATACTTGGACTATAGCACCGAACCCTAGGGTGTCCCAATTTTAATGCTCTTATTTATCTACACTTTGAGACCCAACGATCATTTTCATCTAATTCAAATCCTTAATTGTGTCAGCCTAGCATGAATACATCTGACCCATGACCAATTTTTCCCTATAAAATCCCACTCAAATTTCATTTACAAGGGAGGTAACAAATCTTATAAAGTAAGAAAGAATACAAATAAAGCACTAAGGCAAATTTCCCTATTCTCTATATACAGTCACCCAATACAACTAAAAACATAATCAAACCCTCATATGAATCCCTAGCCACCTTAAGCACTCTCAATTTGGCATTTCTACATCTGCATCACACTATTGCACAAATCACATCAGGTGGGAAAAATACATATCTCTTGATCCCTCTTTAGAGTATTGGTATGTAGGTAGTGTGCCCACACAAGAGGTGTGGATTACACATTTAGTGCATATTACACAATAACCCCCCCCCCCCTTTCTCAATTGATCAAACATGTTTTTTATCAAGCATGATGGTAGGTTAGGGTTTTTGAAGATTAAATCAATTGTATATCAAGTTTCATCAACAATCAACACTCAAGATTTCACAAGCAAGCTCATACAAGAATAGCGTAAAAAACCTAGAAAGTTTTAGGTCTTTGTGACTAGTTTGGATAATAGCAGTAGGAGTGGACAACAATGTCGAACACAAAAGTGTCCTATTCTTAGCACTCTTATCCTTCACTAAATGAAAGCTAGATTTAGGCTAATGACACTGTCTCAATCCTGCACAACCAGTTTCAACCTCTATATCATCTGACTCAGTCCAATTTTAAGATAAGATATATTACTCCTTATTTATTGCTATTTTTAGAAAGGTAAAAAAGATAAATAAATTATACAAATTAGGACTATATTTATTACAATATTCTTTACTAATTTATTAATCTAGACTCTTAACTAAAATAAGAATAAAAATCCATTATTGTCAAAAAAGTAAAATCATTTGATGAAACTGATGTACATCATTTGCACAAAAAAACCCTAAAAACCCTAAGGAAAATTAATTATTGATTTTTCCAATATTTTTATGATTTTTCCTTTATATTTAAATAATAATTTCAAATTTAATTTTAAAAATTCACCATAGTAATTATTTTTTTAAAAATCTTTCAACCCCTAGTTGAATATACTAGGACATATTGCTTTTTGAGGTATCAGCTTACATCTAAATTAGATTTCACATAAAAATAAAAAATGGATCTCACTTATTTGAAAACATTTCTTAGAAATAGTAAGGAGTCCATACTCAGTCCTATCATGTATATTAATCATGAAGTTTACTATATGTTAATACAAATCTTCATTCTTTCCCTTTCATGCTTAATTTTTATAATATGGGATGATATTAATAAATTTATTGCTAAACATGTTAAGATCCATTTCCTTCAAAGCAATATTTAATTTTCTTTAATACAAGGTTTCATTACATTCTCTCTCTCTCTCTCTCTCTCTCTCTCTCTCTCTCTCTCTCTCTCTCTCTCTCTCTCTCTCTCTCTCTCTCTCTCTCTCTCTCTCTCTCTCTCTCTCTCTCTCTCTCTCTCTCTCTCTCTCTCTCTCTCTCTATTTTCAACTCTATCTTGCTAAACATATTAGAAACCTCATATCACAAGTCAAAGTATTTTATGCATTAGTACATAGTTCTATGCTTTATATCCCTTATTTTTTATCTCTCATGTGGAATGTTTTTTATAATAATTTTTTTATACAACTTATAACTCCAATTACATGTATTTCATTCCACATACATGGTTTCTACCTAGATGCATATAACTCTTTGGCTACTTTTTAGTATTCCCCTATCACTATTAGACATAAGATAACACTAGCAGTTATATCTATTCCTCCTCCCTTCAAACTTGGTATATCTAGCTCTTATCTTGTACCTACTACCAACTTTATGCCTATAGTATATCATGCAGTACATGTTATCACCCAATTTTATAAAGATATGAAGGTTGATTACAACCATGGCTATAGCTTTATAACTCAGGTTAGCACCCCTTCAGATATAGTTTCAATTCTCAAGATCCTTTAATGATCATATGTTTACAAAGATGTGTTGTATGCATCCCTTTGTAATACTAAAATTCCTTTTTTTTAAAACCAACTTATGTCACCTCTATCCTCAACACAATGTAATGGATTAAAGAGCATATTTCCTTTGAGAAAGAAGATTTACCCCTACAACACATCATCAAACAAAATATACCTCTATATATTCAATTAAGAATTAATGATGTAGGGGTAAAAAGAGTGTTAGTTGATAATAGTTTGAGACTCTACATTTTGGACATTTGTTTTATTAAACATCTTAATATACAACCTATAGATCTAGACCATTCTGCCATAAACATCAAAGGTTTTGACAACATTCCATAGAAATTCATGGGTCAAATAACACTCAATCTTAATTTTGGACCTAAGACATTACCAAATACTTTCCAATTCATGCCAAATGACCTCAATTATAAATTATTACTTGGTTAGCCTTGGATTAATGATATGCATGTAGTCCCTTCCACACTCAATGTTTGTCTAAATTTTAGTTACAAAGGCTACATCTACACATTCCTAATAGAAAACAAACCTTTTAAATACTACTAGGTTGTTAAATCTCCATAAAATTACATTATACACTTTAATATCAACAATATACTTACACAACATGCTACTCATAGTGTACCTTTAGACAATACAACACATTAGAAGATTTCAAGTTATGTAATAACATCAATAACAAATCACCATTTTACCTCCCATTTTGCACTTAAATGTCTTAATAAGATGGGATATCATGGTAAAGGTCTTAGAAAGAATGAAAAATGAATCATCAATCCTATCATGGCATCCACACAACATGGAAAGCAAGGAATGGGATATCAACTTACCCTTTTTCATGATAAACCTTCTTCTGCTACTTCAAATCATATAATTTTTTGTCCACCCATTACACCTATAAACCTCCCATCTTACTATCATAATACTTTTACATTATCATTGGTCTATCTTAATCTCATTGATGATATAATTTCACCAGATATGTTCACATTAGATGAATTATCTAATGATGAATCCCTCCTACAATTTCTCAGAGCATATGAGGATCTCCCATATTTCTATCATAAAAATAGATTTCCTCATCACATAAATTCCCATGCTTACTTTAGAGATAATTTAGATTGTCCATAGGACATACCAGTTGATGTAGATGATACTATTATTACAAACCCATACACACTAGATCATTCCACATTAATTAATGAAGAAATAATTGATTTCAATTTTGGAACCGATTAGGATCTTTGCATTATCTTATTAGCCACTACCCTACGAAAGGAAGAGGATACAAATATTCATCAAAATCTGATAGATTTTCTAAAACTCTTTGATTGGTTTTATTCAAATATACCAAGAATTGATACATCTTTAATAGTCTATTAGATTCCATTATATCCTAATACTAAACTATTTAAGCAAAAAAATCACAAAATACATCCTAAGGTGGTTCTCTTAGTCAAAGATGAGATCTAGTGCCTCTTAGATACTCGTTTCATTCAACCAATAACATACCCTAAATAAATTTCTAATATAGTCCTTGTGGTTAAAACCAACAGACAAATTTGATGTTGTTTCAATTCTCAAGATTTAAATAAGGCATTCCCAAAAGATGATTTTCCCTTGCCTAATATTGACATGATCATACATTCCACAGTCAGGTATGAAATTTTATCATTCATGGATGGCTTCTTAGGATACAACTAAATCAAAATGATGAAATAAGATCAAGAGAAAACATATTTTACATCTTGGGGTACATTTTATTACATTTTCATGCCTTTTAGATTTAAAAACACCAGAGCCACATATCATTGTACTATGACACATATCTTTCATGACTTGATTCACCACACTATGGAGGATTATGTCGATGATATATTATCTAAGTACAAAAAATGACAACATCACACCATCAATTTATGATATATTTTTCAATGACTCAGGAAATACAGTGTTTGGTTAAATCCAAAGAAATGTGTGTTTGGATTTACAGTAGGCAAAATCCTAGGTTTCATTATCTCTCAGCATGATATAGAGGTTGACCCTAAGAAATTCAAAGCCATTATCAACATGCCAGCTCCCACTAACTTAAAAAAATTTGATCCTTACAAGGTAAGATCCAAGCAATCTAGCAATTTTTATCTCAACTTGTTGATAAAACTTAGTCATTCACTCAATTATTAAATAAAGATACACAGTTTTTTTGGGACCAAGCCTATCAAGAAAGATTTGACACAATCAAGAAATATCTTCTTAATCCACTTATTCTAATACCACCTATACTTGATAAGCCTCTCTTACTATATATCTTAGCAATAGATCATGCATTAGGATCACTCTTAGTACAACATGATGATCAACATATTGAGCAAGTAGTTTATTACATTAGTCACATATTAGTTGATTACAAAAAAATTATTCCATGATGGAAAAACT
Source organism: Torreya grandis (assembly GCA_037957365.1). Taxonomy (NCBI): domain Eukaryota; kingdom Viridiplantae; phylum Streptophyta; class Pinopsida; order Cupressales; family Taxaceae; genus Torreya; species Torreya grandis. The sequence continues at coordinate 2,003,686 of JARHVA010002376.1, read as the reverse complement.
ATGTCTAGCATTAGTTTTTACCACACAAAAACTTTGACATTACATGATCAATAACGAGAGTTAAGTTATCACAAAATTAGATCCCTAGAAGTTTCTAATGGAAAAACCACATCTCTCTGGTTGCATCAAAAAATGGGTCATGTTATTAATAGAGTTTGACTTAAATATAGTTCTATAGAAATAAATAAAGGGCCAAATCATTGTAGACCATTTGGTAACCACACCACTCTTTGACACTAATCCTATTCATGACACATTTAGAGATGATTTTAATACCTATTATATTAATTCTAACACTTGGACCATATTCTTTGATGTTTCTCTATGTGAATATAATGTAGGGGCAAGCAGTGTCTTTGTTGACCCTTCTGGTCACACAATTCCTATTACATATCGATTAATCTTCTCATGTACCAGCAACACCATAGAATATAAAGCACTTATTTTAGGTCTTTTTATTTCCTAATCCCTCCAAATTATATCTATTCAAGTCTTTGATGATTCCTAACTTGTGCTCAACCAAGTCAATGATTTCTATCAGACAAAAGAATAACATCTTATCCCATACCAGAACATGGTACAATGTTTATCATCACAATTTAACTACTTTTCAATAGAAAGTATACCAAGAAAAAACAACTAAAACATGGATGAAATGGCAAGTTTTGTATCTCTAATTCCTATCAATATCAATAATGATCATGTTATTTTTACAATTAAATGATTATAAATGCCATCAATATCCAACATAGATTTGATTGCCCTTTCTATCTTAGCCACTATGTGAAGTTTTGCAACTTCAAAGTGCTTCTTTGATATCTATAACTTTCTAAAAAAATCTATTACATCAGACACTTTCTCACAAAATGACAAATACAAGTTACACAAATAATCACTCTGCTATTTAATCATTGGCAAAGACCTTTTTAAGCATTCCTTGGATGGATAATTGCTTTGATTCTTGACTTTAGCAGAAGCCAAAAGTGATCTTACATAGATACATGATAGTGAGTGTGGTGATCACTTTAGTGGAAAGGCCCTATCACACAAATTTCTTTGACAAGGATACTACTAGCCTGCCATAGAAGATGAATGTTCACAATATGCAAAGCTATGTGATAAATGTCAATGACATAGTAACCTACAGCATATACCATCACAATAATTATAGCCTATTATCTCTCCATGTCCATTTATGTTATGGGTATTTTATCTTATTGGAAAGATTAACCTTGAGTCTATTGATAGACATAATTTCATCATCACATCTACATAATACTTTACCAAGTGGTAAAATATCCATTCTACTTCAATTTACCACAGGTGAGGACATTTGTAGCTTCTTCATGACTCATATTATTTCATGCTTTGGTTTACCCATAGCAATCATTTATAATAATGGAACATCATTTAAGAATAAAATTATCAATATTTTTTTCACAAAATAAAATATTAAACACATGCTCTCCACTCTATAATACCCACAAAGAAATGGTCAAATAAAGGCTACCAATAAAACTATTAATAACATTTTGAGCAAAATAGTGACCAAATTGGGAGATGATTGTCACAATCAACTAGTTTATGCATTATGGGCTTATCGCACAAGTATTCATATTCCCACAAGAGCCATTCCTTATTCACTCATTTATCTCATAGAGGTAGTTTTACCATTGGAATTAGAAATCCTATCTCTATGTGTCCCCCTTAAAGGTATCCTTAGTAATGAATAGTATCATAAAAAGCATCTACACCAACTTGAGCAGTTAGACCATACATGCATTCAAGAAGCTAAACATCTCAAAATCTACCAAAAATGTATACAATGATCTTACAATAAATGATTTCACACCAAAAAGTTTGAAGTTAATGATCTAGTTCTCAAAGAAAATCTTTACAATGTCAATGCCAAAGAAGAAATTAAAGGAAAATTCAAACCAAATTGGCTAGGTCCATACCTCATTATTGAAAATATTATCCCTAAAGTGTATCATATATCCTCACTTGAAGGAAATAAACTCAAAAATCTAATGAATATTATACATTTACATAGATTCCATGTATAGTATTTCATTACACACATTATATTGTACATAGTTTCTTTCTACTTGTACATAATTTCTTAACTTACTTATACATAATTCCTCAGCTTTATTTTACATAGTTTCCTTTTGATTGCTTACACATAGCTTATTTTAAAATACAAAAACATTCAAATAATTCAAAACACCAAAAAACAAATTTTCAACTGTATGCATTATCCATGATTTAAATTTCTACTACCATGCTAGACTTACATTTTTATTTTATATGTTATTATTTGTCAAATTATCTACATTAACATGCTTCACTTGATCTTCTTTGATTGTGTGTAGTGACACCCAGATCCTTGATTGCTTCACTCTACCCATTGAGGGGGCATCCTACTTCAACATTCAAGACATACATTGGCATATCTACCCATCGAATGCATCTTCTACATGACTAAACCATCCAAGTTATATCATTCCTACACCACACACTCTAGTTATCATGTTGATGTAAATTAATTATTAGCTTACACAAATTATTCTATCAAAACTCACTAGTATATAGCACTTGTGTATCTCTTAGCATCTACCTAGTCTTGTACTACATATTATTCATATTTTCACTTCTTGATTTGATTAGTTAGATGTGATAGTATCTCTAGAATTTACATGTCTTACTTTCTTACTTTGAGTATCTAGATGTGATTTCATTTATCAGTTCCTATTTTTTTATTTGTGTGTGCCTTAGGATATTTGATAATGTACTTTGTTTGTACTCTTTTATGTACTTGTGGCCCTCATGCCAACCTTGACTATTTTTCATTATATGTGTATGTGGCATTTGAACATGATTTGTATGCTTGATGTCCTAGTTTGAGTGACATGTGATCATGTCCTTTGTTTTCTTGGCCCCTTGGCCTCTTTTGTATGATTTTTACTTCTTGCATTGTTTACTTATTTGCTTGTCAATTGTTTATAATGCCATGATCCACATCATGAATTATCTTTCTTTCTTAGATGCCATGATGGACATAATGCTCCATCCCTCCTTGAAAAATAATAACTAACTAGATTTCTAGTTTCATTTTAGTATGGTGTACATGTTATTACATCGTTTCATCTATCTAGGCACACACCTATTGATCTAATAATCTCCAATACAAACTATGCTATGTATTGAGACATATTTTTTATTATCATTACTATATCATGTATTTCACAACATAACATACTTATAGGTCTATTTATTCTAAGGGAAATCATTACAGGGTCTTCATTCCTACCCTTAGAAGAGGGGGTAATAAATAAGGGTTTTATCACAGAGATCAAAGACTTCTACTGATCAAAAATTAGTTTTCAGAACAATCAAAATAGTAATCAAAACCCAACTAGGTAGAATAGACCAAAAAGATAGTGATGAATATAGAACAATCATCAAAAATAGTAAAGGATAAGAGCACCATATATATACTATAGTGCTAAATAATAAAGTGTCTTATTTTCAGCACTCTTATCCAAATAGCCAAAAATCTAGAATTTTCAAAAATAAATAGAAAGCTAAGGTCAGTTATAGTTTTTTTAGCTATAAGGCAATAAAAATTGGGTAGTTTAATATAAGTTTACGTAGAGTATCAAGATATAAGGGGCATCATGTGTGGCATGATGGCTCTTACTTCCAATTTTATATTGGGAAGTTAGTATAGCTTCTAGATCAAAATCCATGTTGTAGACACCAGTGATTGGGGGTAATGTGCATGTCATATTTACCTTCTCTTCTTTCCAATTCATTGTATTACCTAGATATTCTCAGTAATTGCATACCTTATTCTATTTTTATGTGGTTGACATCATTCAAAGTGGCTTTTATATAAGCCTAGTTTTCAATTTCAAGTGGCTTTCATACAAGCCTAATCTCCACCTTTTAGAGTGGCCAAGATTGACCTAATTCTTAGTGCACATTTGGCTATCCATCCCACATTATCATATTATAGAGCATTCTTGGGCTTCATGATCCATCTCATATGACACACATTCATATTGGTATTAGTTCATAGCTTCACACACAGTGGGCAATGATAGATCCAAAGTACTATCTAAATTTTTTATTCTTAATCCACCTACTCATAGGGATTAGAAACATAATCCAAACATTGATTAACATACACATGATCACATAGCTTCACTTAATTGGTGATGATGGAGCCAAATATCCAACCTTTGTATTCTTGAGCCACCCTCAGGGGATTGAGCACTCAAATATATTCATGATATTACTCTTAGTACAACACATACCTAGCATCACTCAAACATCACTCAACATCACAACAAGTTTTTTATTGGTTCACGTACCCAGTAAGGTGTATTCATTCCTTTCTATTCCTCTCTCTTTAACCTAGTTTTTTTACATTATTATTTTAGACATAACATGTCTAGTAAGAACTGATCTACTCTTTATTTTCTCTTGTAGATTTATGCTTCATGTTGTACTCTCTCTATGCACACTTAACATCACACATCTTCATGGGCTTCACCCTTACATGTAAGTTCAGGTACACTATCTATTTTTCTTTTATCCTAGTATTTCACTTTAATTCATCACTAGAATAAATGTGGGGGGGGATTTAGACATATAAAATGTCCAAATTGGTAGTTTGAGTGTGGCTTGTGACACCCTATCCATAGATCCTTTTTGTATGCTCTTATGACCCTTATAGACATATTTTTGTTCATTACCAGTCATCTAAAACCTTCTAAATGGTCATTCCACCTCAACCATGATGATTTACCCATGTTAATCCTAATCTCCTAGGTCTTAAACCTATAAGATAGGAGTTCCATACTTGGAATATAGTGCCAGACCCTAGGGTGTCCCATTTTTGATGCTCCTATCCATTTACAATTTGAGCCCCAACAATCATTTCCATCCAATTCCTATCCTTAATTATGTCAACCTAGTGTGAATACATCTAACCCATGACCACTTGTTTCCTATAAAATCCCACTCAAAGTTCATTTATAAAGGAGGTGACAAATATTATAAATCAAGCAAGAATACAAATAAATCACTATGGTAAACTTCCCTATTCTCTGCATATAGTCACCTAATATAGTTGTAAACATAAACAAACCTTCATACTAGTCCCTAGCCACCTAAGCACTCTCAATTTGACATTTTTACATCTACATCACACTATTACACAAAGCACATTAGGTGGTAGAACTATATATAACTTGATCCCTCTTTAGAGTATTGGTATGTAGGCAACATGCCCACACAAGGGGTGTGGATTACATGTTTAGTGCATCTTACACACTAACCCCCATTTATCAATTGATTCAAATATTATTTTATTAAGCATGATGGAGGGTTAGGGTTTTAAATATTAAATCAACTATATATCAAATTCTAACAACAATCAACACTCAAGATTTCATAGGTAGGCTCACATAGGAATAACGTAAAAACCCAAAAAGTTTTAGGTCTTTGTGACTAGTTTGGAAAATAATAGTAGGAGTGAATAATAGCACCAGACTCTAAAGTGTCCTATTTTTAGTGTTCCTATCCTTTTTCTATATAAAATCTAGATTCAATTTGATGACACTGTCCTAATCCTACATATCCAGTTTCAATGTTTGTATCATCTAGCTCAGTCTAGTTTCAAGATAGGTTATATTTCTCCTTATTTATTGCTATTTTTACAAAGGTAAAAAATACAAATAAATTATACGAATCGGGACTATATTTATTATAATATTATTTATTGATTTATTAATCCAGACCCTTAACTAAAATAGGAATAAAACTCCATTACTCCTAAAAAACTTTAAATTAGTCAACATTGTGAGGAATCATTATATTATGATCACTTTCCTCAGATGTGCCTTAGGATAGGTTATTTACCTCTTGTAAATTAATCATATTTAATTTGAATTGTCAACATTTAACATATAGAGTGGTAATATCTCAAATATAGTAAGATTGGATATATAACTGAGGAAATGGCTAAAACCTATTAAACTAATACTACATTAGTGATTTAATTATTATAGAGACCAATTTTAGTGGAAATCATGTTATATATAGCTAGTCATTATTAATAATAAGTGGTCCATGATAAATAAGATGCCACTATAAAAAATATAATGAATAATTTTTAGCCTGGATATTACCTTTGAGTTGTTGTTTAGAAGGTATTGCACACCCAAATTAATAGTTAAGTTAATCAAGATCATTACATTTAAATCTAAGGGTCACTGAGTATAGTCATTGTAATTTCCAACAGTTATATTTCCAATAGTTAGTAGCGCTTCATCCAATAGGATTAACATTGTTACCATATCAAGTTTTGTTCTTTTATATTATTTAAATTAGCCCAAGAGAAACACCACCACCATTCTTTTTATCTCAGCTATTTCAATTCAAGCAAAATTGTAATCCATTTTAATCGAGGATTTTGATGGACTTAGAAAACCCCTCTACCTTTTCAATAGATTAAAAATATGTGTTTATCTCCATGTCCAAAGATGACATATATATAATGTATATGTACTATGGTCATGTTTATTTTTGGAGTGCGAGTTGTTTCATGTCTATTTTTTGCATTTAACAATCATGAAACCAAATTATTCCATTCTATCATGAGTTTTATTATTTATTAGCCAGTGCATATTTGATTTTAAATTATTTTGAATTGATGGGAAGGGTAAATGGAGATCCACTTTTAGTCGGTTATTAAACTATGATTGGTTATTTGGGTATTGGTAACTCCATAATATATATGTAACAAAATATTATCAGCCCAATTGAGATAGAAGTGTAGCACTACCATATACCGAACCGTAGCAAAAATTTATGAACATATTGATTTATGATGCCCTCAGAATTCTGTATAGAGAATGTAATATACATTGAATTATTCTATCTTATTAAGTGAACTTGGTAATGTAATATTATAATATAAAATTGGACACATAATATTATACCCAATATCAATCATAGATTACATATAAATAATAAATCTATGGTGAAAGAGGATGATCATAAAGGTGAATACATATTAAAAAAGTGATTAATATATGTGGTAATATGGGTTACATTACAAATATCTCGTTATGATATATCCACCAAATATGTTTTATCATAGCAATTATTCATCCTTATTTGAGAATTATTTCACCATTGGGTTTGGTCATTAGCTAGTACAAAATAGGGTTTATATGTTCATAAATATATTTCATTAGAATATATATGTATTTTTATAATATTAAATTGAATATATATATATATATATACACACACACACACACACACTTAGGATATAAAATAATTATGGAATATTTTGATCCTTGGAACTTGGCTAATTAAATAATTATTGTCAAACTTAGAGTAGATGAATCATATGAGTTGAACGGTATATAATTACTACTCTCTATTGTGAATTAAACCTTGTAGATCCTTTAAATATTTTTTTATATGAAAAACTACTGTAGTTTGATAATTTATTGAGTTATGTGTTCATGACTACTTACATAACTATAAATATGGGGTGGATTACTTAGCTATTATTTTCAGGTGAAATATTAGCTATAAAAATGAAAGGAATGATTTAGTTGTTCAACAAATGATTTCTTATTAGCCCCCAAATATAAACTAATTATGAAACTAAATATCTTGAGTTTTTAGAAAAAACAATGTTATGGGTTATTAATGTAATGAGTGTGATCTTTGTGTTAAAAACTACTTCATGACTTGACTACTATGCTTAGTATTTATGATTAGAACACTAAACCATGGTTAGAAGTGGCATGACATTATAATACCTTCATGTGGAGCACATTAGGGTGTGCAAGTGCTTGTATGTGGAGATTTTATCGGTAGCTCTTTAGATGATTAGAATAAGTCATTAAGCTTCATAGGAATCAGGGACTATAACCTTTGGAATAATCTCCTAGAAACAAATAAGTTAATAAGATAATGGTTTACCTAACTCAATATTAATGTGAATGATTGTTAGTCATATTTATTTGGGATGGAATACTTGTGTGCATTACAGACTATAATTGTGTTATTATATAAAAAAATTTATACTTAAGTATAGTGGTGCATCATGGTGCATGTTGTTGGTATGCAGTATACTTGGGTGGTATAATTCTTTATTGTTTACTTGTTATTATCTATATGGGTTAGTTAAGTCTTGAAAATCATAAGTTTGGTTTATGTGTTGTTATGTGGTTGGGAACCTATGATAATATGGGATATTATAGAGTACTATAATTTAAAATTATATGGTATCTAGGTGGTACTTATTGTAGTTATTATACCTAAATCATATCTACATTTCTTTGTATACTACATACATATTAGTATTTTTTGTGGATAGAGTGTGTATTTATAGTTGGTAGACTTGTGTATGAATGCATGCAAACTCTAAGAATTTAAAAAATGTTGTGTCATATGTTATTATGTTTTATGGAACAATGAATTGCTATGTTATATATAGTTACATGTATAATTTTTGTGTTTTCATGTATTTGATACAATTTTATATTATTGATTGTGGAAAAATGGTAGTTAAGTCTTAGAACACTAGACTGTGATAATATGGGTTTCCATAGAGTGCAAATAAATAAAAACCAATTATGTTTTTTTAAATTGTATAGTTAAAATTTATGTTTACCTAGGTGGTATATTTTTAATCATTATTTCTAGTATGGGATAGAATATAATGAAAGATTCATGAATATGTTTGATGGACTACATGAATGCTAGTATTACTCCTATGTATAGCATGTCATGTGATGCATTTTCTAGTAAGATGTAAGTTGATGAATTTCATGATTTAATTTCTATTTGACCAATCTATATTACTAATGTGGAATAAGGAGTGAGACAGACTTCACTGGCTTACTGGCATTGCAATGTTAGATGAAGGCAGTCCTATCAAGTGGTGTGTATGAACATGATATATATATGTGTGTGTGTGTGTGTGTGTGTGTGTGTGTGTGTGTGTGTGTGTGTGTGTGTGTGTGTGTGTGTGTGTGTGTGTGTGTGTGTGTATGTATATGTATATATATATGTGTGTGTGTATATATATATATATATGTCTGTGTGTATATATATATGTGTGTGTGTGTGTGTGTATATATATATGTATATATATGTATGTATGTATATATATATGTGTGTGTATATATGTATATATGTATGTATGTATATATATATATATATAAGACTTTGGGCCAAAGCATGTTTAGTGAGACATTATCAATTCATAAGTATGGTTTATATGTATGTGCAATATATTACAATAGATCAAGTTTTCTTTGATACACTGCATGTTTAGTTAGTTAGAAATAATAAAACACATGGGCACTAGCTTGTCTCTTTGGATTCCCATGCCATCACTATCTACCCATTCATGAAGGGAGGGCCATATCCTAATGAGATTAGTGCAAGGAATCATTGATTTATGGTTGGTGTGGAAAAGCACTTGGATGATGCTCTCCCTACCCACAATAGTACTAATATTGAGATGAACACTTGAGATTGTCACAGATACTAGAGAGTCTAGGAAACTCATGCTCCAAGGAGTCAGGTATCTAAATTATATACATTATATTAGATTGACTGTTGAGTATTATCATGAATAATTATAATTACTTATTATTATATATTGATAGTAGTGATTGCAAAGTTGTATTAGTTGTGGTTTAGTTACTACATTTCATTCATTATCCATTTATGAATCATTGTCATGATATTAGAGATATGAGATGTAATGTGTACTTATTTTTGTCACTCAAGTATATATGTGATCTTTGTTATATTCTTAGGATTTAGTCTACTTGTATATATGTGTTTTATTAAAAAAAAACTTGTGTATCTCTATGTCTAACCCAATTGGGTTTTTACATGTGGTATCAAAGTTGTGGATCAAATTTTAAGACCTAATGAGTTCATTATCATTTTTGTGTCCTGTGAACCTAGTAACATGAAGTTTTGCACTAGTATTTTGACTTGGGGTGTCTCAGTGTGGAACCATATTATGAACTAGGAATTTGACTAAGAAGAGGAGATTAATATTATGTTAGTGACAAAATGAACAAAGCAAATTGACAAACAAATCACTAAACAATCACCTTCATGCCTAGTTACTAGGGTGAGCTTAATAAAATAAATAAATGACAAACACAACTAAAAATTAAAGAAAAACAAGAATCCTTCACCTTCCTTGGATGATCCAAATGCTTTTTGTAGTGACTTTCTCAGCTTGTGCTCATGAAGTCTTTATCAAAAGGAGGCTTGGCTATCCCCTCTTCTCATTAGCACCTTATGGCTTTGGCTTTGCTTAGCTCAATATTTTGGCATCATAAATTTGGAATGTGAGAGATCTTGGAATCAATTTGACATGGTAAATTTGCACAAATTAAGCTTAAAATTTAATAATCAAGGCCTCTTATTTATAAATTTTTTGAGATTTCTCAAAATCAACCTGAACCATCCATCTTGAGATGAAGATGTGTGGTTGAAGATTAAATCAATTCTTTGGAATTAAATCTATAATTATCCTCATCATGAAATTGGAAAAAGGAGCATTGAAGAGGCATGGAGGATCATTATGAGGCATGGGAGACCCATAATCTTGATATTTGTGGCATTTATGGCCTAGGGATGTCTTCCCAAGAAATCAGGTCACCTGATGATATATATATTCAATATTCATTTCCAAAAATAAGTATTCAACAGTTTCCATGGAATTATTAATTAGGATCTAATTTGGTTTTATTATATCTTAAGCATGATTAAGCATTTTGTGAACAAATTACTCAAATTGATCAAAATGCCTTGTTATTGGCTCCAAACTTGATTGGATTAGAATTAGAAGTCAATGTCAGATGCATTGGATCCATTATCCCATTTGGGATGTTACAAATACCAAATAACAAAGGCATGTGGCTCATGCAAGATATTTGATAGGAAAGAGCCATCCATAGTACCTAGGTGAAAAATTAACATTTTAACTCGAAATGATCTGATCAAAGTTAGCTGGTCCATAAATTACATTGCCCCATTTAATAATACTCTACCTAAAATTAGCACTTGAATATGTCAAGTTCAAAAATTTTAATGTGATTTAGTGTTTTTAAGCCAAATTGTAAACTTTAGGTGGAAATTGGTCGGAAGCTTGGTAAGATGTCATTAATGGCTAGATTTAGGTGTCTGTATTTTTCCCCTGTTTGGGAAGGTATTGCAAGTTATAAGCGCAGTAACATCTTCTCAAATAATGAAAAGTTCAAGTATGCCTAAAACTATAATGATGATAAACTAACTATATGATGCCCCCTTGAGGGAATGGTTAGCACAAGTAGGTCAGAAAATAGTCCCTCAAAAAGAAAGCAGTGAAATGAGGGGACCAAAGAAAGGAAAGATGATGGGGTGAAAACACAATGACATTTAAAAAGTAGTCCAAATCACTGAGAATACAAGTGGGATGGTGTATAATGGTTGGACCAAAGGCATTTATAAGCATTTTACCCCGATAGTGGAAATGTGGTATGATAACACAATGATTTGCCCAAAGGTGGTTGTAATCATTGAGAAGATGGAGTTTCCCCAATTAGGATAAACAAACAAGATAACAACATATCCTTGTATGTGTAGAAAAAGTAAATTGGTAACAACACAATGATTTTCCAAAAGGTGGTTATAATCATTGAGAAATTCAAGTGGGATGGTGTGCAATGATTTGCACATAGGTAATTACAATCATTGGACCCTGATTATGGAAAACATGATTGATTGGTTGATTAATGATGGTAACTTAACACATAGGGTAATGATGAATTTGAGTAAACTAATAGTAGGGAGATGCTCATCTAAACTAATAAAGGTTAAAATTCTTTCATGGTTAATTACATTGTTTGAGATATGATTGGGATTGAATTAGGATATCAATGCTGAAGAGATGTTGAATTTACCATTGCTGAATAGAATTTTTGAAGCTAAGGTTTCTTGTAGCACATGTCAGTAGGCATCATGGTATAACATCATGAGGACTTGGTCAAAATATGCATAAAGAATGACTCTTGAAATCCAATACTCAAATAAAAATTAATGCACCAATGATAGAAACCATGATGACAATGTAAACATATGAATATGGATGGATTTAAGTATAAGTGTGGGCAAGGAATCAACCAATGAACACACATAAAATGAATCAAGGCAATAATGTTAAAAGTAAACAAATAGGCAGACAAACAAACAAATTAAGTATAAATAAACAAACAAACAACATAATAGAAACCATACAAACATTTCCCCTGTAAAATAGGTGACAACTTAAAAAACAGACAAAATGGGGGAATAGAAGAAATGGAAGGGGGTGACCAAGATGTCTCCATATGCAATAGGCAAGTAGACTCTACCCACATAGTTCCATGGATGTAATATCTAATAAAAAACTTTAGGCCAAATGTAGTTCTCCCAAAAAATGGGAAGAATGTGATAACTAATGAAAACAAATAGAATGTATGTGATAGAAGAATAGGAATGGTCTTGAAAAATGGCAAGTGCGTGAGAGAAAAGGCCAAAAAGGATGGGGAAACTAATTGATAAGTGGTTTTCTTACAACTTAGTAAGGGTTCCCAAAATCCTTAAGGCAAATAAATGGTCAGTGTTTTTAGTTTTTCTAATGATTTTATAAATGTTTTTGGAATTTTTGAAGTATCTCAAATCGATCAAGAATGATGAGACACTAAATGGTTCAAGCTCACAAAATGGTAAGAGAATTCAAACTTAGGTTTCTGACAAAATGGTGAGAGCATTCAAACTTAGGGTGCTCACAAAATGGCAAAATAATTCAAACTTAGGTTGCTCATAAAATTGAAAGAGCGTGGTGGAAAGGGTGACTCAACTAACCTCAACAAGTATCAAGCACTACCTACATAGTCCCATAGTAGGACCTCAAGTCACTGTAGTCTCACACTTATTGTGGAGGAATTTGACTAGTGTAGCAGTCAATTCAAACAAAATAGGCATAGTTGATAAAAAGGCATAGTATGGCATATGAAGTGGCAAGTTGTTATGTCAAGTCTTAATAAACAAATGTTGTCCATAGTTTTCCCATAGGTGGTTATAACTAGGACATGATGACATGGATCAAGGGTACTAATTTTCCCAAAGGTGGTTATAATTAGAAGCAAGACCTATGATAAGAAAGGAATAATAAATGAAGGATGCAAAATCTGAAACTTATATCATACTACTCCAAAATATGATCTCTTTTTGAAGTACTTGAAATAATTGATAAAACCAATCAGATTCCTTGATGCTAAAAATGTGTAATGAATGGCAAAAAACCAAGGTCAAACAGGCTAGGTGGATAGGATTTAGAACATGTTTGGTCGATAGAATAGGATGGTAAAGTAGATGGAATGGGCTACAAGGAATGATAAGCATGACATATATACAAAGAAGAATAGTGATAAAACAATACAACATGAAATGGTCCTTATAGACAATATACCTTAGCATTAAAGCATAGTACCACTAGGGTGAATAATATTCATTAGCTCAAGAAGTTCATCTTTGTCTAGTGTGGCAAGCATGTATGCTTCTGATTCATAATCTATAGTAATGACGAAAGACCCTATCTAGTTTGGTTTGAATTTACCTTTATGCTTCTTCTCAACCTTGGTATTCTTTTAGTTTTCTTTAAGAACAAGATCACCAAGTTCAAATGTTCTATACTTGACATACTGATTGAAATGGATTTGAGTTGATTTTGATATGCCTAAAGATTATTAAGCATATCTATGTGCTTTTTATCAAATAGGTCTAGCTCCTACATGTGAGCTACTCGATAGTTGTGATCATCTAGGACATGCTTGAAAGATATGCATAGTGAAGGCAACTTGACCTCAATAGGAAGGTTGGATTTTATACCATAAATGAGTGAATATGGAATGGCTCATGTGGGGGTATGGTAATTGGTATGATATTCCCAAAGGGCAAGGAATATCTACAAGTACCAATCATGATTGGAATCATTGACAATGTTTTTGAGAATATTAACAATGGTTTTGTTTGATACTTCAGCCTACCCATTACCTTAAGGGTTATATGCTATAAAAAAATGTTGTATGATGTTGTATTCAATATATATTTTGTAACATCCTTGTTCTTGAATGATCCTCCATTATCATATATAATGTTGGAGGGGATACCATAGTGGTAAATGATATGGTTGAAGATGAATTTTAAAATTTACTTTCCAATCACATAAGTGAGGGGTATATCTTATGTTTCTAATAGTTTTTGCTATTTAATATTTAGAAGAAATAAGAAACTAAGATTAATGGTCAGGGGTTTGTACGTACCTGGATTAAGCTGCGCACCATATCTAGATGATTGAAGGAGATCCTCTTTGGCTGTGGAGGAAGACACTTGTAGAGAGAAAGAGACTTAAAAAAAAATGTTAGAGACAGATATAGTGGACTGTCAAGCACATGTTCGGTCCCAGAAGTGTAAAGACTTCCTGGAAGGATGACAGTCCACATTTTGATAAAAGAGTGTCGGATAAATAAATAGTAAAAGACTTAAACAAAAGAAATGTAGATAATGCGTACCTATATTCTGCTATCGGTCTTCCACAGTTGTTGACGTTAGTTAGTCTGTCGGTGTCAGTTTGTCAATATGGCCGACGTCGATTAAACTACCGATGTCAGTAGAGGCAATGGTCCTTAGACGGGTCTCAGAGAACGTTTATAGTCAGCAGAGGGACTCTATGGGTTTAAAGGGTCTATGCAAGGTTGCAGGGAGATAAATAAGGTCTGTAAAAAGACAAAGGTAGAGACTAGGTTGTCAAATATGGTAAGGGTGAGAGGAAGGCTTTTTAGCCTCTCCAAAAAGAAGTTGGGTCTAGTCTGGTTGAAGGTCAGGTCAGGGATGGTCTAGTTGAAGGTATTTAGAAGTAGTAACTAAAAACTAATCACTAATACATTCTAAATTACTGAAATGAAAGGGCAAAAGAAATACTTAGCTCTGGTGAGATGAAGAACCAACGTGTTGAATGCTTGTCCCTGTTACGGCTGATGTCAAGGTCCTGTGTAATGCTTTAATCCAATCTGGAGTGACCGGTGTGGAGTCTCTATGGCCAAGGGAGCGTTGGTTGACGTCTGATGTCTATTAATGTCCTAGTCTAAGCTGAGAGAGAGAGAGAGCATCTTAGTCTGTCTAAGAGTGCACCTAAGAGTCCAAGAGTGAAGCATCTAAGAGGAAGTTGATTTGGGATTCATGATTAGTGATTAGCCTGAGCGAGATGTTAGAAATTAGTTTAAGTAAACTAACATTGGTGGTCCCACCAGCGTCGACTAACATTTGATCGACGTCAGTAGGTGGAGAATGAGTAAAAGGGCTAACAAGCCCATTTTTCATCCGCCAAGTGCATAGTCCGTTAGAGAATTGTCAAAGGTCGGGCTAAATATGCATGAGAGTTGGTTAGGCAGTTGGGGAGGAGTAAGAATAGGTCTTGGGTGAGTCATAGGGTGGGAAATGGTCCAAGATGAGGTGTCCAAGGTGAGGTGTCCTAAGTGATGTGTCAGGGTGAGGTCATAATTTAAAATAAGTTATTTATTTTAAATTAATAAGATATGGGTTAGGACCAAGGGGGGTCGACACAATTTAGGTGTCTACATTTTCCCCTTTTTGTCTTGTCGATTGTTCTAGATGAACTGCAAGACAAAAATAGGAGTAGATGCCCCAAGTATGGTGATGAGGTATTCCCCCTCAAAGTGGGAGTCGAGGGAAGGTAACCTGATATCGGGTGCTGATTTGATAGGCAATAGATGGATAAGGTGAGTGTTGAGTGTGAACACTACAATAATTGGGATTGTGTGTATAACACTTCACGTGTTAGGTAGGTCAAATTATCACAGTCAAAGGTTGAGGAGTGCTAAAATTGAAATAACTGGTCCCCAGCATTTAGTCATAGATAATTGGGTTAAATAATCAAAGTTGTAGCTATAATGGTCATCATGTTCCAAGTAATCGAGGCTTAGGAAGTGCTCCTAGAAAACACAAAAATGTCACAAGTAGTGGGGATCAACTGGAGCGTAATCTGATACTTGTGAAGGTCATTGTATGAGGTGTGCACAATTTTGCTATCTATTCATGAGGTAGCATACATGCAATCAAAATAACCAAGGCAGAGTTGTCTCAAAAATTGGTCATGGTCAGAGGAGATAGGCGTAATCTCCATGGTCATTGGTCGAGTCTATTTTGAGATATAAGGGAGATGTATGTGATCACCAATGTGCCCCATGAGAAGTCGAAGGTGATGTCTACATTATCAAGGCTATTTGATTGGTCATGATTTGGTTAAAGGTTAGATGGTTGGTCTGTCAGGTAGATGGACGAACGAAATGGCCATCGTCATTAGGGAGATGAATGGGGGAATGGCTGAGCTAACCTCAAAAGACTGAGTGCTGCCTACATAGCCTCTGTTTGTAAGGGGCATTAGACCAATGTAGTTCAGAGAAAGGATCAAAGTGGTCGATAGTTGGTCAGGTTAGAGATGTCAGCATTTCCCATATGTGTGATGGTACATGCTTGAAATGATGAAGATATGATGATGTTACAGCCTTTTCCATATTATGTGATGGTGTATTCTATAAAATTGGTGATGTGGTCTTTCATCCCTAGAAATTTTCCATATTAGTAATGGTGTATGCTAAAAATGAATTGAGTATGTTTATGCTTTAGTAAGTAATGGTTTATGCTAGCATAAATTGTATGGTCAATAGTTTCCATGTGTATTATTTTCCATAAAAACTAGTGTGAATGGGCTATGATAATGTTAGTGGTCTGAAAAAGGTTTGGTTGGTTTGGTTGGGTTATAAAATGATTTGGTTGTATGTGACCAAAGTGTAAGAAGTGAAAGATGTGTTGCTCTTTCATTGACAAAGACTATAATGATGGCATAGATAAGGATTTTGCAAACAAAAGGCCCCATTTATGCATTACATCGTTGACCATAGGTTTGTGTTAGAGAAGTAGTCGAATCACTTGACATTAAGTGAGCTTGAAATCCCTTGAGTATGTTGGGGTAATAGGTTTAATTTTATGATATGAGAGGATAGGGTAACCCTCTTTGACAAGAATAACCTTGCCCCTTTTATAGGTGACCCTGAGAACGACTATAGACAAGTCCGTGACTTAATAGTTTGTAGACTGATCAATACGAGAAGTCTACTTGGGGATGTTGTTTTATTATGTGGTCATGTTGAAGCTAATCGGTATGAGAAGCTTTTTAGAGGGTGTTGTGTATGTAGCAAAATTTGGTCATAGCCATCCTTCGAGGGAGTGGTCTATATTGTGCTTTGTATGATAGAATGTCTGTGGATAGTTGTCCTTCAAGGGAGCAGTCTAATAATTACAGCAATGATGTTGATGTAGCTGTCCTTTGAGGGAGCAATCTACATGTATAGTTTATGACCTTTGGAATATAGGCATCCCAATTTTTATAGTTTTATTTTTTACTACACTTTTGGTCATGGACTTGACTATAGAGGTTTAAGAGTTTCCCTTTTATTGGGACAAAGCATTCATGCTTGACAAAAGGGTTAACTAATGTTAGGAATAAGGGTTGAAAGGAATAGAAATGACGATGATGGTGGGGTTGCTCAAGGGATGAGCTCAAGTTAAATGTCAAATGAATGATTACTTGACTAACAGTAGAATGGTCAAAGATATAAGACATTAAGGGGCTCAACTTCTGGTCAGCCTTCGAAAGAAGACCAATGATAAGTCCTTGATCTATGCTTGTGCATCATGATGTAAGGTCCAAGTCAATTAGGAGCAAATTGGAACCATTTGCTTCATTTCATATTGGTCACATGTTGGTTGATGTTGGACATGAAGTTGGTAGATATGTTGTTGGCATGTGTTGGTTGATGTTGGTCGTGAAGTTGGTTAGTATGTTGTTGGCATTAGATAAGGAGGCCGTCAAGACCTCATTTGTAGAGAAGTCCCCCTAGCATGGTGTAGCGAGCAGTGTTCTTGATAAAAGCTATTCGTGTATTACTAGAGAGACTAGGAGGCATAATAGAATATGTTAAGTAATCAACAGGTCACTTATGCCAAGCATTATGTGGACTAGAGGGGCTAGGAGGAATTTCCCCCAGTGATGTTGGTTGAGACATGTCCAAGATAGAAATCTTGAGTTGTGTTGGTTGAGAGGTCTTGACGAATACTAGATATGTCAAAGGTTTAGAAATCTGGTCTTTGCCTTTATTCTTCACGGTTTGTGGCCTAGTGGCCACATGAATAGTGTTGATTTCAAATAAAGGAGTGAAAGGTGTTAAAGGGACCATAGTCTTGTATGGGGATCCCAATTTAGTTGAAGAGATTTGGGAGGCATGGGATGTTGTTGGTGTTTTGTCAAAAGAGTGGTTAGAAGAAGCCTCAATGTGAGGGGTGTCCTTTTTTAGGTGTCAGTGAATGACAGCCTTAAGGGCATATCAATGCTCAGTATCATGTCCAGGTGTGTGATGATACCAATAGATTTTAGTGTAATCGAACCAAGATGGTTTTGATCTAAGAGGTTGATATGGTTTAATAGGCGAAAGAGTGATGCTAGATGACTTCAGCAATTGGCATAACATCAAAGCATATGAACCCCTTAATGGGTTTGTGCTTGTTGTAATTGGGGTTGACAACTTCTTTTTAGGAGTTGTTTGGGGAGTTTGTCATGTCATCTTTTTAGTTGGCGGTGTGGCCACATGTGGAGATGACACGTTGCTGTTGAGAGGTGTTGGATATTTTAGAGGAGGTATGTTTGTGTTAGGTTGAGAGAGTAATGGAGGAAATTTGCCTCTGTGAGGTGTTGGAGTAGGAAGCACTCCTATTAAGGTTGAAGGGTGTGGGCCCAAAATAGAGGGCAATGGTGATGGTGGGGGAGGAGTTCTCCAATGTGGTTTAGTAGCCTTCTTTGGTTTAGTATGAGGACCACTATTGGGCGAGACGAGGTTCAAGTCTAACTTCACTTGTGGGTGAGTGAGGTTTGAGAGGCATGGAATGGTCATGGCTTCTGTGTGTGGTCGAATAGCGGGGAAAGTATGACCCCCTAATGATGATAATAAAAATGAGGGCGAGGCAGCCAGCGTTGGTGCCATCAAATCATCCTCCAATATAGGAGAAGTCAATGTGGATTCTCCTATGTGTGAAAGAGGGGTGGATAAAGGATTATTCTCCATCGGTGGAAGACAAATAGGAGAAGAAGGCTCTTCTACTTGTGGTGGACAAATAAGAGAAGAGAGTTCTTCTACCTGTGATAGACAAATAAGAGAAGAGAGTTCTTCTACCTGTGATGGACAAATAGGAGAAGAAGGCTCTTCTACCTATGATGGACAAATAGGAGAAGAAGGTTCTTCTACCTGTGATAGACAAATAGGTTGATTAACCTCTTCAGGCTTTGGGAGAGGTTGGTTAGAAACCATGTCGACCGTGCGTATATTACGCTCTTGAAAGTCATCAGCTATGGTCTGAATGTTATGTTGACTTGGAAGATGATTAGTGAATGGTTGTCTAAAGACATCCATGTTTTGGTTTACCGACGCATTTGAGTTATCCAAAACAAGATCCCCTTTATCCAACATGTCTTAGATGATGTTTTTGAAGGTTTTGCAGTTGTTTATGTCATGACCATTGACACGATGATAGTGACAGAAGTCATTTTCCCTATACCATGTAGGGATGGCTTTTGAAGGGTCAAATTGAGGTGGTCAAATTTGAGGGAGATTGAGAACTCCCTGTTTGACAAGTTTATCCAACACGGAAGTGTATGACTCTCTTATTGGAGTGTATTGAAATTGTACATGCCATTGTTGGAATTGTTTTGTGATGTAGTTTGATGTGGAAGGATGAGATTGATTGGTTGTTGTTGAAGATGATGGTCTAAGGACCACAGTGTTTGCCGCTCCTTTAGACTTGGAGTGGGAAGAAGAAGGTTTGCACGAAGAAGGGTCATTAGATTTTGCGTTGGTATTTTTACTACGCAATGTGACCTTGTCTTCTTCGATCGTGTAGAGTTCAAGCTTTTTGGCCATAGTGAAAGCTTCATCAAATGTGCAGAATGTCTGAACCCACAAAGTAGATGAGACGTGCTTAGCACATGCTCATGAAAAGATCTCAATGAGCTCAGGTTGAGGTAATGAAAAGGAGAGTTGGTTGATCAAACCTCTCCAATGGGCAATGAAGTTAGATATTAACTCATCATCGAATTGTTTAATAGAATAGAGGTCTGTAATGGAGACCTTCTTAGTGATGTTGATTGAAAAGTGGTCAAGAAATAATTGGGCAAGTTGAGTGAAGGAAAAGAGAGAATGACTGGTAATGGAGCTATAACAGTCAAGGGTGGCCCCCGAGAGTGACATGGGGAACATGTGAAGTAATAACACATCATCATGGGCTATAACATAACAAGCATGTCTAAACGCTCGTAGATGTTGCTGTGGGTCTTCCTTACTCTGGAAACGAGTAAACTTGGGAAGTTCCCATTGACTGGGATATGCTTAGATTGGGACTGAGGGATGAATGGGTTCATTGCATATTTGTTCATATGAAAGAACATTGCTTGAACTGAAAATGGATGTCTCAAGATTAGACATCTTGTCCATCAACATCTTTATTAGATCGGCTAACGGATTGGCAGGTGGGGCACCCCCTAAGTTGAAGGGTACCTGAAAGGCGTTAGGAGGGGCGTATGATGTACTAGGTTGTGTTTGTATAGGCATAATGTATTGGTAGTTTGTCATAGGGACTGATGTTAAAGTCAAGGGGGCTTGTGCCATGAAGCTAGAGGGCATAAGTTGACTAGATACCACCAAAGGTGGTTGATTGGCGGCATTGGTAAAAGGATAGGTAGTCACTCCTGCATTTATAGGCGCAAGAGTGTATGGAGTCAAGGCAATCAAGTTTTGGTATGGTGTATAACTTGGTTGAATTTTTTGTGATTGAGGGGGTATGGAAACCCCAATGGAGGTAGGTCCAAAAATGGAAGGGGAGATCAAATCTTGGACATTGGCCACGGTCGGGTTAATAGTTGAGGTAGTGGCCTGAGTAGTGATAGGTTGGATAGTGGATGGTGTTGATACCATTACCACTTCAACCGAGGAAGTTGGCATCCCATAAATGGGATTACCTAAAGGGTCTTGCATTTGGTTTCTTATGAGATAGTGTTGGAGAGCCTTGACATTGTGGTTAAGGAGTCTCTCAAAGTCTTGATCTCCTTCGAGAATAATTGGATGTTGGTCGGGGCTAGGCTGGATAGGAGTATGCTCAATATCTAAAATATACTCCATTTGGTGACTTGATATAAAAGGAGAAGGTGGAAGTGGTTGTTGCCTTGCGTGGTCAATAAGAGATTTGGCTTGACTATGTGTCAATTCCATCCAAGGCAAAAAAGGGTCAGGTTCCAGAAACAAAGGATTTCGATTTCAGAAAACTAGAAGTGGTCAGAATGTGTATTTGACAGTAAAAAGGTCAGGTTTTAAGTTGTTGTTTTGGAAAAAAGTTTGTTGATAGTGACTGATGTCAGTTTAAAAATTGATGTCGGTGAGTAAAAGTTGCTGACATCGGTGGAAAAATTGATGTCAGTTAGGAAAATGTGCCAACGTCGGTAGAAAAACCGATATCAGTGTCTGTGTTCTAGAAACTCAGAAGACTAAAAATTTTTGGAAGAAAAAGAGAAATTTTGAGTTGTTTCAGAATTCAGAGTAATGCATCCTCACTAGCTCAAAAAACTAGATAAAAATAGCAGAAAAGATGAAGGCAAGCAACCTCTAAACGTTTAATTCCTAAGAATAAATTTTTAGAGTCATGGTGGCTTATGCCTTAGAAGAATATGTTGGGGATGGGATTTTAGAAAGGGTCCTAAAGAGGTACTCTAAAGCTGGTTTCGGGTTAGTTTTGGTGCTCAAAAGTTTGTATTAGGTTCTGTACGTGGCTTGGTGCTAGGGGCTTCCTCCCCTCACTTCACGAACCCAAAGCCGAGCTGGGCCACTTAGCCAATATATACTTCCCCTAGAGTTTATACTCTACCAGAGAACAGAGAGGGTCCTCCTCTTGGTTGTGAAGCCTAAGTAGGATCGCCGGGAAGGGTAAGGTATCCGCTAGGTGGTGAAATCCTAGTCGAGCCTTGTCTCAGGTATGTTATATGTTTGATTTTGTGAATGTGGTATGGTCGTGTAACATAAGTGCACTACGATTTATTCATAATGCGGTTAATTACTAGATGAGCTAAATATGCATTCAAGCAGGTGTGAAATGCATTTAACTTTTAACCCAAATTGAAATGTTTGTTCAGAAGTAGACAAGTGAAGAAAAGGTTAAGAGCATGAATTTCACTACTCTAAGATGTAAGAGGAAAGGTGACAAGAAAAAAAAGAAAGATTCTTTTTAACTTGCTTATAATGTCTTTTGGAAAGTAAAAAGAAAGAAAAAGGATGCAAGGAGAGAAAATTTCCCTAATGCAGCTATATGAATGATTGTCTTTAGAAGGAAAAAAAATGAACCCAAGGAAAACTCCAGGGATCCCACCGAGCGTGCCAAAATGTTTCTAACATTTTTTGCTATTTAATACTTAGAAGAAATAAGAAACTAAGATTAATGGTCAGGGGTTTGTACATACCCGGATTAAGTTGTGCACCGTATCCAGACGATTGAAGGAGCTCCTCTTTGGCTATGGAGGAAGACACCTATAGAGAGAAAGAGACTTAAATAGAAAAATGTTAGAGACAGATATAGTGGACTGCCAGGCACATGCTCAGTCCCAAAAGTGTAAAGACTTCTTGGAAGGATGACAGTCCATGTTTTGATAAAAGAGTGTCGGATAAAGAAATAGTGAAAGACTTAAAGAAAAGAAATGTAGTTAATACGTACCTGTATTTTGCTATCAGTCTTCCACAGTCACCGACATCAGTTAGTCTGCCAGTGTTGGTTTGTCAATATGGCCGACGTCGGTCAAACTGCCGACATCGATAGGGGTAATGGTTCTTAGATGGGTCTTAGAGAATGCCTGTAGTCAACAGAGGGACTCTGTGGGTTTAAAGGGTTTGTGAAGGGTTGCAGGGAGATGAATAAGGTCTACAAAAGGACAAAGGTAGAGACTAGGTTGTCAAATATGGTAAGGGTGAGAGGAAGGCTTTTCAGCCTCTCTAAAAAGAAGTCGGGTCTAGTCTGGTTGAAGGTCGGGTCAGGGCTGGTCTAGTTGAAGGTATTTAGAAGTAGTAACTAAAAACTAATCACTAATATGTTATAAATTACTGAAATGAAAGGGCAAAAGAAATACTTAGCTCTGGTGAGATGAAGAACCAAGGTGTTGAATGTGTGTCCTTGTTACGACTGATGTCAAGGTCCCGTGTAATGCTTTAATCTAATCTGGAGTGACTGATGTGGAGTCTCTGTGGCTAAGGGAGTGTTGCTTGAAGTCTGATGTCTGTTGATGTCCTAGTCTAAGCTGAGAGAGAGAGAGAGAGAGAGCATCTTAGTCTATCTAAGAGTGCACCTAAGAGTCCAAGAGTGAAGCGTCTACGAGGAAGTTGATTCGGGATTCGTGATTAGTGATTAGCCCAAGTGAGAGGTTAGAAATTGGTTTAAGTAAACTGACATCGGTGGTCCCGCTGGCATCGGCTGAAATTTGACCGACATCGGTGGGTGGAGAACAAGTAAAAGGGCTAACAAGCCTGTTCTTCCTTTGCCAAGTGCATAGTCCGTTAGAGAATTGTCAAAGGTCAGGCTAAATATGCACGAGAGTTGGTTAGGCGGTTGGGGAGGAATAAGAATAGGTCTTGGGTGAGTCATAGGGTGGGAAACTGTCCAAGATGAGGTGTCCAAGGTGAGGTGTCCTAAGTGATGTGTCAGGGTGAGGTCATAATTTAAAATAATTTATTTATTTTAAATTAATAAGATATGGGTTAGGACCAAGGGGGGTCGACACAATTTAGGTTTCTACAGCTTCAACCCACTTAGTAAAATACTCAGTGGCAGTAAAGATATGTTTATAGTCATCAGATGAAGTGGGTTTGATCTTCCTCATGAGATTGAGTCCCCTTGTAGCAAATGGCCATGGTCTCAACATTGGTTTGAGAGTTTAGGTTGGGTCCTAAATTAGATTAGCATGCCATTGACATTTTTCACATTTTTTTACATATGCAACTACATCAATGTCCATCATGGGCCAATAATAACCAATATGTAAGAGATTTTTACATAAGAATGCCCTTTTATAATGAGATCCATATACCCCTTCATGAACTTCTCTTAATAATAGAATAGACTCTATCGAAGTTAAATAATGAAGTAGAGTTCCATCAAAACTATGGTGGTAAAAGGTGGATCCAAGTAGAGTATAATGAGTATAATGATGAATAAAGGCTTTGCTTTGTTTTCAAGATAGGTTAGGTGGTATAATTTGGTCATGAAGGTAGTTTTAAAGGCCTGAGTACTCGATAGAATTAGGATCAATAATATCACAAATCACTGCAATGGTTGAAGTTTCATGAGCGGGTGTGAATAATCTCAACAAAGAACTGATATTCTCTAGTTTTGTCTATTTATCGAATCAAAGAGGTGATAGTAGCCATGACATCTATAGTTATATTACTAGCCCTTGGTATATGCTCAAATTGGATATTTTCAATTTATTGTTTTATGGTATCGACCATAGCCTTATATAGAACCAGCTTGGCATCTTTGGTTTGGAAATGGTCTGTGACCTAATTGATGATTAAGTGAGAATCACCATAAACTTGGAGATGAGATATGTTCCAGTGTACTACCTATAAAATTCCTATGATAATTAATTCATACTTGGCCATATTATTTTAAAAATAAATACTAATTTTGAATGATTTAGGGATTAGATCCCCCTATGGTGTAATAAATAAGAAGCCTACCCCCAATCTATGTGCAGTAAATGAACCATCAAAATATAGATTCTAGTGATGCTCCTCAAGAGGTGTGTCAATGATGGTCATTATGGATTCATTAGGAAAATAAAATGTGAGTGGCTTTGTGTCTAAAAGGGGTGCTTCAACAAGTTGATCTACAAGGACTTGTCCCTTGATTACCTTTTGATTGACATAATTTATGTCAAATCACTAAGAAGTATGATCCATTTGGCCATTCTACCTTGTAATTTTTTTTAGATAGTAGATAATTTAGTGGATCTACTTTTAAAATGACCATGGTCTTAATGTTCAATATGTAATGGCATAATTTTTGAGCTGTGAAGACCATGGATAGATAAGCTTTTTCAATAGGTGCATAGTTGTGTTCATATGTGACCAAGGTCGACTTAAGTAGTATACTACGTTCTCTTTTCCATTGTTATCATGTTGAGATAAAAGTGCCCCCAAGGAATTGTTAGTAGCTGATAGATACAAAAATAATGGCTTTCTTGGCATAGGAGGTAAAAAAATAGGTGGATTAACTAGATAGTCCTTGAGTTGTTGAAAAGTTGTTTGGCAGTGGTCATCCCAGTGAAATGTAACTCCCTTATTTAGAAGGTGTGTAAATGGATGACACTTATCTGCTAGTTGAGAGATGAAGCATCAAATTTACTGGATATTATCCTATAAACTATGGAATTACTTCAAATTGGTTGGTGGTAACATCTCGGTTATAGAATGAACTTTGGATGGATCAACTCCGATGCCTCTGCAAGACATAATGAATCCAATTAATTTTCTCAAGGTTACACCAAACACATATTTCTTTGGATTTAGTCTAACTTAGTACTCCCATAGTCTTCCAAATATCCTATGTAGCACTACTAGATGGTCAACCCTAGTCTTTGATTTTCTTAATATGTCATTGACATAGTCTTCAACAATATCATGCATCATATCATGGAATATGATAGTCATGGCCCTTTAATATGTAGCTATAGCATTATTAATACCAAATGGCATTATCTAATAAGAAAATTTTCCCCATGGAGTGGTGAATGCTATTTTATGCTGGTCTTTTGGTTTTATTCTGATCTAGTTATAACCTGAAAAGCCATCCATGAGTGACAACATTTCATAACCTGTTATGGAGTTGACAATCATATCAATATTAGGAAATGGAATTTCATCCTTAGGAAAATATTTTTTTATGTCTCAAAAATTAGTACAAATTCAGATTCCTTCAAGATTTTTGCTAATAGGTACAAAATTAGATATCCATTTTGAGTAGTCAATGGATTAGATACATCCTACTTTTAAGAGTTTTTCCAACTCTTTCTTTGCCAAGATAGTAATGTAAGGATACATATTATGTATATTTTATTTCAATAGTTTCAAATTAGGATTGACCACAAGGTGGTGTAGAACCAAGGTGGGGTCTAAACCTGGCATGTCAGAATAAGTCCATGCAAAGATATCTACAAATTCTCTCAACAGAGTTGTAAAGACTTCACATTCCTCCTCAGTGAGAGACATGCCTAATTTTATCCATTTTAGGTTTGATGGAGTCTTGATGTTTACCTCTATTATATCTTCAACTAGAAGGGTCAAACCATTTTCTAAGATAGTAGGCAAAGACTTAAACTATTGAACTATATTAGGGTCCTCTGTTAAGAATTGATTTTCAATGTCTCCTAGGCATGATGAATCTAAGTCCCCAAATGGGAGATCTAGCCATGTGACAAAAATAGTCAAAAATTCTTGAAGAATTCAATAAAATACTTGTGCAAAACTAAACTTGGATCCATACGAAAGTTCATCATTGGTGGTCTCCTAATCTAAATTCAAAGAAGAATGAACACACCCATCTAATGGTGCTTGAAATTGGTTTTCACCACTAGACTATCCTTTATCTTTAATTTTTTCCTAGTCAAAAAGTGCCTCAAAGAGGTTTTCACTTTGGAACATCAATGTTTTATTTATTTGATTTTGGCTAAGGGTGTTCACCTGCTCTCTAAAATAGGCTTTAGGATCCAATGTAATTGAGAATCCTAATTCATGATTTCCCAATAAAACATTGTCTTTAAGGCCTAAAGATTCATAGAATGCCTCATCATTCTAAAACTCATAAATAAGAAAATTAGATTCCTGTTGGTCCCAATCTATCAGTTAGGGATATTATAATGGTAATGGGTTGTGATGAATGACTAGACTAAGGGTAAAAATGGAATTATTATCAAATAGGTTAGTCTCAGCTAGCTCATCAAAGGTGAGGCTATGATCAGACTCTAGTTCACTATCGACATCATCATCACTAGCCACCGGTGATGGAACTCAAATAAGATATGTGTTGTGGTCACCCCCAAGTGGTTTAAATCTAAGTCCATATGGTATTTTGTATTTAGTCATGGAGATTTACTCAATGGTTCCTTTTTGATTTGGTCTGAGGCCTATTCCATCATAATCTTAATGCTTCATGATCCTATTGGGAATAGGATACTTTGTAGTTTTATAAAAATCAGCTTGGTTGTCATTATATAACCATGATTCATCCCCTTCAAGAGGGTCTGGTCTAGGCCAGATGTTGGTACAAACATGACAAGTCCCTTATCTTTATTCTTTTGTTTCTAATGCATGTGTGGGGTATTTTTAGGTCATCCAAAGGTCTTTGGATTCTAAGGAAGATTGGAAATATGGAAGGTATCATGGGTCACATATTCCCCTAAGCTGTTATCTAAAATGGTGAAATGATTGGAAATTTTAAGAGGTGGCATGTGGGAAAGGGAATCCAGGGTATTATGATCTATGAAATTATCCTATGGAGGATCAATAAGTATGCCCTATCCTTTATCCTACTTAGAACTTGGATTCCTTCTATATTCATAATTATAGATTTGAAACTCAGCCTCAAGATATTTGTAGTATTTATATGGGTGTAAATTTCTTAGAATATTCACTTCCATCCTTGAGTGGGAGAACTTGATATATTGGTGTAGCATTAACAGGACTACATGAATATCATGTAACCATGGCCTTGTTAGAAGCATATTAAATGAAAGCTCAAGATCAAGCACATGGCAAAGTGTATCATGGGTCAAAGACCCAATGATAATTGGTAAGTTAATGGTGCCTTGTGATTCTCTTTTTTTATTATCATAGGCTTTGATAATTATCATTTATATCTAGAGATCTACCATTGTGTACCCAAGAAGCTTGATGTGTTGAGGCCTGATCCATTGTCTATAAGGACATATTTCACTTTATGCCACTTTATATAAAATTCTATGTACAATGGATTATTATGGAGTGGGCCAAGGGAATACATATCACTTTGGTTGAATATGACTTGTTGGGCTGGAGCTAGGTGTCTAACCAAAGCCTGAAATTGACCTAGAAATATGTCACTAGAAATAGTGGATTGGGTTAAAACTTCATTCAAAATGTTCTTGTGGATTGTTGATATTCAAAAAAAATCTAAAATATAAATTTTTGCTAGTGTCTTCTGTAATTATTCCATAATATCAAACTTCTTGTCTTGGCTAATGGTGAATGGTTTGTTATGAGGTTGAATAGTTGGTTGGATAATAGGCAATGTGGTGGATGGTTTTGGGCCTAAGATAGTAATCTGTGACCTCTAAGTTGTAATTTCATAATCAGGATTAGATGTTGGACCATAATTACTAACAAATTTTGGGAATGGTGTGGGACCAAATAGGACAAGTCTTGATTTTTGGTGCACTTGTATGTGGTCATGTGGCAAGGGTGAGTTATCGGTATATGGTCTAAAAGTGGGAGTCTTAATTTACTAGTTTACCTATGTGTAGTCCCAGGTCAAAGAAGGATTATCCATCTAATTTTGTTAAGTGGTATTGTTTATCAATGGTCTAAATTTATTAGTGTTCAGTCTAGGTTAATAGAGATGGTATTAACGCTACCCCCTACAATATGACCTACAACCCTATTGTAGTCATGTGAAACTGCATGGTAGGTTTGTTAGTTATTACCATTTTTGCCTTAGTTTTGTCCATTATTTTGAGGTTGTGGGTTATATTTTTGATTCTACTATTTTTGCCTTTGATTTTGGTTTTATTGATTTTGTTGTTGCACTAGTTGGTGTTGTTGTTGCTGATTTTTATGTTGTTATTATGTGTTATGTTGGGGAAAGGGTTTTTGATAAATCCCAAGAGTTTGATTAGAGATGGAATAACCATTATCTAATTTTATCTCCCCATTATCCAACATATTATTAATCAAATTCTTTATTTTCACACATCTTCATAGATTATGCCCATTGACCCGATGATATTCATAGAATTCATTTTCATGGTACCAATCAGGATAAGGAATGCCTTGTGGATAATGTTTTGGTATAGGCCAACTAATTAGATTAGCAAAAATAAGTTTATAAAATACAGACTCAATATTCTCTCCTACGTCACTAAAGACATGATGTGTAGGCACAATTCTCCTTGGAGGAGGGGTTTGTAATGGTAAAGGTTATTGTATTTGTTGTGTAGGTCTTGGTTGTTTTACTTATGATATTGGTTGGAGAGGTTTTTGGGTAGGATTAAGAAGAAAAGGTGGTTTCGATGATGTTTACACTATTTGGACATGACATGACTTAGTTACTCCATTATGCACAACATTTCTATTGTGATTAAATTGCTTTGTTCTATTTTGGTTATTGGCCTGTGCTGGTTTTGATGCTTAAACTTGGATTGGATGTTGGTTTTGGCCACTTCCATGATTAGTATCTTAATTTTTATTATTTAACATAAGCTTTATGATCCCTTTGTTAATAATGGCTCACTCAATCAACAAGCCTTTATCAATGATCTCATTGAAAGTATGTGAAAATTGTAGTTCTAGATGATAAGCTATCTCACTATGTAAATTTTTAGTAAACACAATGGCTAATTGTTTATCTGGTAAACTATGGGTGAATCGGCTTGTAAGGTCTCTCCATCACTATAGATAACTTGCAAAACTCTCACCATCCTTTTTTTCTTGTGTTAGGTCAACCAATGAAATCTCATGTTCAAGATTATAGGAAAAGTGCTGCATAAACTTATCAAAAAGATCATCAAATATTATTACTGAATTCTTGGGTAACATTAAAAACCACTCTAAGGATTGTCCAGCTAAGCTCCTTGGAAATAACAAAAGGTATATATCACTATACGCCACTGGTTGACATGTGACAAAGAACTTAGTTAAATGGGCCTTAGGGTCACCTTTCCCTTTATATTTTTCAAATTTGGGTGGTTCATATCTTGGAAAAATAGTATCTACAATTAATCCATGTTGAATGGATAAGAATGTACATCATCCAACTTAAACTTTTTAGTCTATTTCCTATCCTAAATGGTAGCAATTACATCTTTCATCTATTGTAATTCTTGAGATAAGAAACTGAAAGGAACATTGGTTTGAGGGAGAAGATTAGTTTGGGTAGATGGTTGGGAGGTCACAAGTGGGACACTTAGACCAGGGTATGATGGAGATATCTATTGGGGTATATTGGTTTGGTTTGTAAATGGACCATGAATATGCATACATGGATTAGGATGTACTTAAAATTATACATTTGGTTGTGTGATATTTTGGTGGGTTATCTATGAAGGTTTGACTTGGAGGATTTTTTAGTTGAGATGGAGGGATATAACTATACAATGCCTATTGTGGTTGAAAAGGGACATATTGTTGACTAATCAAACCTTGTTGTTGAGTGGGAACTTGTGAATGAAGACCCTATCTCTAAACTTGTGGCACATTTTAAACTAATTGTTGTTTAGTAGGTAATTGAGAAACATGGGAGCCTCCTTGTTGCATGAACCCTTATTGGGAAGTGACCACTTGTTGAAGATTTATCATCTATCACTGACCAATATTTACACATTGTTAGCTAGTCATCATTTAGTTTTGGACTGCTACACTAGTTTGTGACTAAAGAGGTATGCTTATCACTACCTGACAAGGTGGAACATTAGTTTCCCCTTGTGGTGGAAATACATTTATCCTCTATTGCATTGGTACACTAGATTGTGCCTAATATTATGGAATACTACTCATCCCTTGTTGAGGAGGAGTAGGATTGATCACATTATATTATTGAGGTGTGACATTGGGTGTTGTTTGACTACCTAATCCTATTGGTTGCATGGTTGATGAAGTAGTTGGTTAAGGTTGGGATGTATAAAATCCTACTCCCTGGTATGAAGAACTATTTTTAGTGTTAACTAAAGGCACATTTTTCTAACTAGTTGTTTGTGCATTAGTACCACTTTGATTTGGATTGGAAATTTCTTGCACATTGTCCACTATATTTTGATCATTATTCTATGTAGAAGCAGAAGACACTTCTTCGATAATGGGCATATGCAGCAAGTTCTCCACCAAAGTGTTTTACATGAATGGGTATAAACTCTGATTGTCTTGACAAGTTAACTCTATCAAAACTCTTGTTGAAGGAACGAAGTCAATAAGAGGTTTGCTCACCATGGTCATCTAATTGAAATTACATGCTAGATTCAGGTAGGTTTGATATGTCATCTACATTTGGTTAAGTGGTTTTACATGAGGTTTTTGCCTCTATTAGGCATATTAGGGTCCTAATACATCATTTGGATTATAGCCAAAGGATTTCTAAAAGAAGCATGTTGATCATAAATTATGTTGTGGGGCATTCTTACTAGGCTTGGTAGATTCTCATGGGGAAGCCTATTGGAAACTTGGCCCCTACCTCTATGGCTCTAACCATATTATCATCTTTTCTCTCCAATAAATGACTCTCAAATAAAAATGGATCATATGTGGAAGGTGTGTTAGAAGAGCATGATTGTTGAGTAACTAGTTCGTCAGCTATGGGTATTGTAGCTAAGTATTATGTGGTTTGTTCTTTGTCTTATTATAAATAAGGTGGTGTATTAACCAAATATTTAGCCAATGGATCTTGTCTTTGTGCCCCTAATTGAGTATTATAAGAGGGATATGGATCCATCTCATAAAAAATATTATCTATGTATGGGTATTGCACCATTTTTCTTATGCAACCACATTAATAATCCTCGAATTGTACATGAGTCCACTATGAGTGTAGGAATACACGTTGGGATCCATAGTAAATGTTTTTGCAATAAAAGGTCAAAGATTTCTATAAATTCTAAAAATCCAATGTCTAAAATTTGATGTTAAACTTGGTCTAGATTCATCAAAAGGATCAAAAGGTTTATGAAAATATTTGTGATAACACAAGATAACGTTAAGTGTCTAATGCTACACATCTTATACAAAAATATTAAGTAAATGAACCAAAAATCAAAATTCAAAACTCTAAGGTCAAAGTGTTTCAAGCCAGTCTAATCTAGGAAATTAAAAGTTGATAGGTCTTTTGGCCAACATGTAGCATCAAAAGCTAGGTGCAAACAAGACATGTGATAGGAGTCTTGGCCAAACGGTGTCAAAATCTAGACTTCAAAATAGATGAAAGTTTTAATTTAATGTATTTAAAACACTTGTAACAAACACTAGGTATTTGATTCTTTGACAAGGACTCAATCAAATAGGTATAAGGTATGAAATAAAAGGTAGTTTAGAGATAGTTTGTTTTCTCACAAATAATGGTATAAAACTTGGTTCTTTTGACAAATAAGCTAGACAAAAAGTGAACAACATAACTATGCTAGACAAAGGTTCACAAAGGTATACTTAGATTGATTTGAAAATGTAAGAACAAATTTGAACTCTATGCAAGAGGGCCTATGAAACAATATATGAAATGTTTTGGGTAGCATAACAGAATTAGACTACCCAAAATATGTCATAAAATGCTTATTTCAAAAACTCTCTAAGGCAAAGATAATTTCTCACAAATTTGATAGCATAACACTACCTTTCTTGACTCAAAATGTTGTGGTGCATAGATTCAAAGTGCAAGTGTTTAGCACAAAATGAATTAAGTCTATCAAGTGGTGATAATGATCATGAGTCTTTAAACAACCTTCAACCCAAATTGGGAATTGAACCTAAGTTCCCTCAATTCTAGTGAAAATGGTGAACCCACTTAACACATCAACCCTATGAACTTATAAAGGTGCAATTTTGAATTTATATTATAAATGAAGGACTTAAATAACTTTGGTAAAGGTTTAGACTCAATTGGGTAGCATAATTATGCCAAAGTGGATGATATGACTCCAAGTTTTGATGAATTTTGAACAAGGCAAATTGATGATTTCACATGGGCAACATAATGCCTCTTTGTTCAAAGGAAAATGAGGACCGTGTGTTTGGTTTGCATCATTTTTTTACACCAAGTTTTGACTCCAAACAAGACTTTAATCTAGGACAAAACTAACTAATTAATCACTCTTATATATTAAACTAACAAGGTTACTTGGAATTATTGGAATCCATCAATATACATCATTTGATAGGATTTTAAGTGTTTATCCAAAATTAAATGTGCATTATATAGTAGGGTTTTTACACCCCCCCTCTTCTCTTAAATGATAGTACTATGACATGGACCTTGAGGTGCACCTTGCACCAAAAATAATTTCATGATAAGTGGGGATTTGTCTAAGATCTACAAGTTTTTTAATGTTCTAGGGGAATCAATTACATAATGAATTTCATGTCAAATAATGCAAAATAAAATCATAGATTTTTGGTCTGTATTACTCGGCTTGTTTTAAAAAGGTCTAGTCCTTGTTGCAACCACTACATTATGTTATTCACTCAATGTATTGTGATGTCCAAAGTGCCACTACATCCCATGTGCAACTCCAATATGGAGCCAAATGAAGTCAATGATGGGAGATGAAACCCTAGGTCAAAGCTTCCTAAAAGAACTCATAGGAGGTAATGTGTCCCCCTCATAAGCTAAGTTTGCATGAAATAAAAGACTAATAAAAAGACTTTAGGGTCATTTTCAAGGTCACCCAAACTTTGATGAGTCTTTAGAGAGTGCTTTAGATGAATTTATTTCTATGCCTTGAACTAGGCAATTTACAAATAAGGAAAGTGTTTTTGATTCCAAGGGTTCCTTAAAGGGGACAAATGGAAGAGCATACATGCAACATCCTTATATTTTGTGAAAATAAAGTGTTAATTGAAACAAGTTAAAACAAAATTGACAAGTGTGTTTAATTTTAATCCCAAATGAAAGATTTGGTGGTGTTCATTTGACCCCTTGGTCTTAATTTGTAAATTTGAAAGCTAACTACAAGATTTAAGAAATAACAACCTAAATAATTTTCCTTTAAGCACCAAAATGAAATTTTTTATTCATTTTAAAACACCCTAAAATAAGTTTAAAAGGATTTATTTAAGCATGCTTTGATGATTTTTCAAGTAAAACCTAAAAAAAAATTGTTAGCAAGATGTTTAGCTTAGAAGAACTTTTGAAGATGAAACAACCAACTTATAAAAATTAGCTCAATAGGCAAGGCCTGTTATTTTAGATTTTTTGAGATTGCTTAAAATCAACCTGAACCATCCATATTGAGATGAAGATATGTGGTTAAGGATTAATTTTTATTTTTTTTTGAAATAAATATATAATTATCCTCATCATGAAATTGGAAAAATGGGAATTAAAGAGGTATGGAGGGTCATTATGAGGCATGGGAGACACATAATCCTAATATTTATGGCATTTATAGCTTAGGGATGTCTTCCTAAGAAATGAGGTCAATTAATGATGTAAATATTCAATATTAATTTCCAAAAATAAGTATTCAACAAGTTTCCATGAAATTATTAATTAGGATCTAATTTGGTTTTATTAGCTCTTAAGCATTATTAAGCACTTTGTGCATAAATTATTCAAATTGATCAAAATGCCTTGTTATTGGCTCAAAATTTGACTAGATTAGAATTAGAAGTCAATGTCAGATGTGTTGGATCCATTATCCCATTTAGGATGTTACCAACACCAAATAACAAAGGTACGTGTCTCATGCAAGAGATTTTTTAGGAAAGAGCCATCCAGAGCACCCAGGTGCAAAATTGGTATTTTGACTCAAAATGATCTAATCAAAGTTAGGTGGCCCATAAATTGCATTGCCTCATTTAATGATACTCTAGCTAAAATTGGCACTTGAATATGTTAGGTTCAAAGCTTTTAATGTGATTTAGTGTTTTTAAGCCAAATTGTGAGTTTTAGGTGGAAACTGGTCAAAAACCTAGTTGGAGGTCATTGGTGGCCAAATTTAGGTGTCTACACATATTACACCATAATTGGAGTTTTATGATATTCATAAAATATGTACCATTTAGAGCACTCGTACCTCTTTGAGTTGTCAAGGAGATTAGTTTATCAATCATCCCATTAGTGATGGTTGTGTTCAAGGTTTGGGTAGATGAGTATATATCATAGTTCATTAGTTATGGACAAAAGCTTTCTACCATAGTTTGATCACTTAGATCAAACACCTCAAGAGTGACTATATCTTTTCTTGATTATGAATTCACTTTGTCATTGTGTTTTGTGTTGTGATTGTTATTAAGCTCAAATGCTTCTCATTTAAATTTATGTTCTTTAGTTTCATGTCTATATTCATAAATCTTAGGAGTGGAAAATCTTATAAGACCATTTTACTTTTAGTACCACCTAGGGTGGTGGAAAATCCTCTTAGTAGAATATATTTTTATTAATTGATAATTATTTTGTGTTAAGAGTTTCCTTAGGAAATTTTAACTCTTAAGATATTTGGTGTCATCCCTCTTAGTTGGCTTAGAGATGAGTTGATATTCTCTTATTCTCTTTTGAAATTGTTGTGATGTTGCTGAAAGAAGTCTTTTATGCATGATGTTGATTTAGTATTCTCTTAAATGGGAATTATTTATGAATGTTATTTGACCATACTCCCTTTAAAATTGTGGGAGAATGATCTTTACTCTCAGTGAGAGATAAGTTTTAAGATTGGATGCATACATCTTTTTGGTTAGTAATTTTTTTCTTTCAAATGAAGAAATAGATTAAGATACCATACTTACAAATTTGGTAAGTATGGAGTGCTTTGGAAACATTGAGTTGTGGTGTTTTCCTTTACTCAATGAAGGTAGGTAGGAGTTGTTGAGATGATAGTTCTTTACTTTGCACTTATGACTCTTTAGAGTAATTACTTGATCTAAATTGTGATTCTAAGACCATGAGAGGTGTCAACCCTTGATTTAAATATTAAATGTTATACTAAGAATTGTAAGTTGATTATAAATAGTATAATGTTATGCACTCATGATTAGATTGAAATTTTCTCTCTTTTTGATATAAAAAAGTTGTTTTAAAAGAAAACAAATTATACATGTTGTTGGAAGAAAGTAGGGTATAGGAGGTGTAGAACATTTTGTCAATCTAGAGGTTGGAATAGAATTTTAACTTATTATGTAATAGTGAGCAAGGAAGGAAATATAGTTTTATTTATTCCCTTTTAAGGTTGAAAGAACAGTATGATTTTTGGCCTATGTATGATATGTTAATTATAAAATTATTTCCTCTAAATCCTGAATATAATAGAATAAGTTAATTTGTGAATTATTATGCTAGTATATTTAACTAGTAGTAGTTTAATACAATTATGGATTGATTGTATGATTTTTTTGGTATGTATGAGAATACATCTAGAATAATTTAGCATTTAGCGTTTCTTTTAATGATCTAATAGCATAAAAATTGGGATGCTTTTCAAAAATTGTATGCATTTTAAGATCATTAGGTCATGGAGACCTAAGGGAAGAGTGGTAAATTAGGAATTCAAGTTATTAGCGATAGGACGGTCTCCTACTTAGCCTCAAATTAGCTCAAATTATTGGCATTAAGTTGGATCAACAAACAAACTTGGAAAATCTAGGATTTGATAGGCAAAACTTATCAAATTCAATTGTATGGCCATACGTATGTATATGGTGGACTGAGATTCCATATGGATGAGAATTCCATGATTTTTGTATATTTTATATTTACCATTCCTATTCATCATCATACCTTTCAAGAGATCCATGGACTAGTGACAATATTGACATGTTATACTTATTTTAGGCTACGTGGAGTAGCGATAGTATTTACATATACAAATTATTCTTTCTAGATTTCCTAATTACTTTTTTTCAAGATAAAAAAACACTTTCTAGGATAGAGAGATGTGTTAAGGGCTAGCATATTTTTATGAAACTCTCATCGGTCATTTACTTTGACTTGTATGATTATCTAATGTGTTTTGAGAAGTTGGTGAACTTTCATTAAGACATATGGGACCCTTTAAGGTAATAAAAGTGGCTAGTCCTATAGTATATAGGCTTGTCTTGATGATTCTAGACCCTGGGGTGGTCATCAAAGAATTAGTCAGAGTAAGTAATAGTCACAACTGTGGTTACTAAATTAGGAGATGTTACTGAGTGGGGTCTTATGGGACCAATACTCTATAAATAGAGCAACTTGGAGGAACTTCAATGAGTTCTTAAGGTAATTTACCAATTATTTGCTTAATTTGACATTGTATATCATGTTATTACTATGCTAAGAAATGTTTTTTTATTAAGAACTTGTCTAAGAATAAGCATCATCAAGGCTGATGACTAGCTCTAGGGGGAAGGATGTTACATCCTAATTGTTTGATAGATAAACTTGTTAGATTATCTATGGAAAACTATAGTTGACAAATTCAAATTTAGTTATATTTTTTACTAAGCTAGATATTTATGTTATTTTAGAAAAATATAGTGTTTCTTAGTTATATGACAATAAATAAATGTTTATTATGAATTAGTTTATGTATGTGTTTACATTTTAAGAATATTAATTAATTGTTTCAGCTATATATTGTTGCTTATGATTATCATGTGAAAAGATCTAACTACCTGTGTGTTGTGAGGTGGATGTAGGAGAATTATTCCCTCAAGCATAATGGAGGGAGATAATCATCAAAGAGGGTGGTGTAGATGGAGATGTTGAAGGTCTATAGAGAGCTAGTGAAACCCTATGCACACACACACACATACAGTAGTTAGTCATTATAGAAATGCATTTAAAATTTTTTCTTTTGGCATTTGTTTAAATTATTATTTTCTATGTTTGCCTGAGTAGGTAAATTATAAAAATAAATTCCTTTGTGTGTCTAGCCTATCACATCACTAATACACATAGAGGCAAATTTAATACGGGTAAAATTTAATACAAGATATTATTTTACCATTAAATTTGATAAAACATAATTAAATGATAAATGGGTTAAATATGAAATTAGAATTTCATATTAAAATATAAGAGGAATTTTTTTAAAAATAAATAAAATAAAAGAGAAATTAGAGGTCTTAAAAATATGAAAAAGACAAAAGATATAAAATAAATAATGTTAAAGCAAAAAATAAGGTTATTTTTTATTAAATTAGAAGAATCTCTTAAAACAAAAATCTATACAAGTAAAAGGATGCACCTATTTTAAGGAGAGAGAATTAAGAAGAGAGGAGGGGGAAGGTGCAACAGTGAGAAAAAAGAGATGAGAGAAGTAAAAGAGAAGACAATATTGAAAGTGGGTTCTTTCAAACTACCAGGTAGGAGGCATGTTTCTGATTACATTAAAACTTTAGTAGAAATCTTATTCTTAGGAGTGCTTGTATATTTTGTTTGGCATCTAAAACACCCATAAGCGGTTGATATTTATATATATCTAGTTCTTAGTTTAAAAAGGAAATATAAGGATAGTTTTTTTTTTTAATCAAATTTATGGGGTTTGTTATAGGTAATATATGATTATTTTCTTGATATGTGTGTGTGTGTGTGTGTGTGTGTGTGTGTGTTTTCATTTAGAAAATTAAATTCATTTATAGAGGTAGTGTCGTGTCTTCTTAAAATTAGAGCTTAGAACATATGAAAATGTTTGAGGTATTTTAATCTTCAAGTGTTGTTGATGTTAGCATTGTGAGGAATCATTATACTATATTCACTTTCCTCATATGTGCCTTAGGATAGGTTATATACCACCTGTAACTTAAGCATATTTAAGTTGAATTGTGGGCCTTTAACATATCGAGTGGTAGTATCTAAAATATATTAATATTTGATATATAACTAATGAGATGTCTAAAAAATATTAAGCAAATACTAAATCAATGATTTACTTATTACAAAGACCAATTTTAGTGGATGTTGTGTTATATACATCTAGTCATTGTTAATAATAAGTGGTTTAGATACTGGAAATTTTCACACTATGATTCTGAATGTCAAAATACCCCCTAAACCACCTTAGGATCCCCTTGGTACCATTTAACCCTTTGACCCTTGATGGAGCTAACCCACAATGAGTATATACTCTAGCTTAACCTAGATTTTACCCACTATTTTACCTTCACCCTTGACCATTGATGGTCAGGATGATCATCAATGGTCACTATGACTACCAACAATTAAGGCACACCTCTTTAACCAAAAGCATGCAAACCACCCACTTTTATTTTCTAAATATAAGTTATCTAAATCTTGTTATGAGCCTTTGCATGGATGATTTATAATTAGATAGCCCATTTTCACCTTCACTTCCACCTCTTTCTTGTGCTTATAAGAAGAGAGGAGCTGGGAGGTGAAATCCATCTGCAATTGTTATTAAGAGCTTGTGCATCTAGGATTTTCTTTCTTGCAGGTCAATCACCATCATTAATCTAGCAATCCAACAATCATATCAGAGAGTCAATTTTTTGACTCTATACCAAGTTTTTAGGTATTGTTACTATGTTAGAATCAAGATAGATTCCACCAATAGGTCAACTACCTCAATCATCCACCCAATCGACTTTTGGTAAGAAAAGTAGTTTTTTTTAGTATTCATCTACTTTATTTCCATTTCAAAATCAACCCAAGTCTTACCCACCTCTCAAAATATATCTTTTAGATATCATCAATCAACCTTTTTATCAACCTAAATCTTTACACATTAATCATCAATGGTTGACTCAACCATTGATGGTCTGTCTAACCATCGATGATCACCTTGACCATCAATGATCACCTTAACTATTGATGGTCATCCCAACTATCAATTGTCACTATGGTAATGAAAACTAACTAGTTATTTTCACTTACCTAACCTCAATCAAACCTAATTTTCTATGTTCCTTCCTATTCATAGGCCCCTTTATAATTTTTTAAATCATACCCTAACCATCTAGCACTAGTATTAATTAGTTTGTCACTAATCTAATCATTTCTATCATATTTCTTAGCAAACATTCTTGTATTCAATTTCAATATATTTCATTCATTGATGCAAATACCCTTTATTTTTTTTCATGAACTTAATTGTTTAAAAACATGTGGATTGATAGTCCTTAAGGAAACTCTCACTTAGAGGATCTAGCTATCTCTAGGAAATTCACTCAACAATTTTTTTAACAAACAAGTTTTCTTTAGTGATTTATTATCTATAGGTCATCCTCCCAAGCCAAAGAGGATCTCTTCACAATATTTTGATTCAATGCGTCAACATCAAATAATTTTTTCAACTATACCCATACTTAGTTTCTTCTTTTCCCTCTTTCTAATAATAAGTAGAAATTTAGTGAAACATTATGGCATGCCTGGTGGGACCCTTGTGTCTCTACTTAAGTTCTTATTTGCTTTATTTCTCTATGTATTCTATGCTCATTTATTAAATCAAAAATTTCTTTTGGGCTTAAAACTAAGTGAACACATTGATTTCTTGAAATTTTAGTTCACATAGCTTAACTTAAAAGGCAAAGTAATCTATCATAGCTTCACTCTTTGTTGAACATACTAAACCAAACCACTTTCAATAATTAAACATCACACAAACTCGTGAAAATTCCCAACTATGATTTCATCACCTAGTAGTAACCTTATCTTTTCCTAATGATCCTACTTAGAGGTCATTACTAAGGGGAAGACCAACTCAGCTCTCTAGTTGAGTATAATCTCTATATATCAATTGTTTCTATACGATTTTCGCTTTCTACATTCAAAGAGAGAATAAGAAACTAGAAGAAATGGTCTAAGGCTTGTATGTACCTGGATGAAGTCGTGCACACCGTAATCCAGATGATCGTGAGAACTCCTCTTTGGTTGTGGAGGATGACACCTGAAAAAGAAAGAGGCTAAAACATGAAAAGGTGTTAGATGAGGAGATGGTGGGCTGCCAAGCAAAAGCTTAATCCCAGAAGTACGAAGACTTCTTCGAGGGTGTCAACCCACTGACTGATAAAAATAATGTCTGATAAAGAACAAAATGATAAAAGACTAAAATGATTAAAAACTGAAAAGGAAATAAAAAGCAAATGCATACCTGATATGCAGCAATCTACTTTGCACAGTCATCAACGTCGGTGGTTCTACTGGTGTCGGTCAAGGAAGGTCGCCGATGTCGGTTATGATACTGACGTCGGTAAGGGAAATGACTGGTGTTGGTCGGGGTAGTAATCTAGGGATGAGGTTTGGGTGAGTTTTGGACTGGGTTCAAGGCTACAGAATGATCTAAAAGGGTCTAAGTCTGTTTTAGTGGTCTGTGCAGGGGTCTGGGCTGAGTTACAGGGATGATGAATAGACTGTATGTTCAGATATGGGAAAGCCTTTTAGCATTTCTG
Source organism: Torreya grandis (assembly GCA_037957365.1). NCBI lineage: Eukaryota > Viridiplantae > Streptophyta > Pinopsida > Cupressales > Taxaceae > Torreya > Torreya grandis. Next base: position 1,962,110 of record JARHVA010002376.1, on the reverse strand, counting down.
GGAGGAATTCAAATCTGGTCTGTGGTCTGATAGTCTAAATATAACTTAAAAGTAATAACCAAAAAATAAAATAAAAGCACAGAAGAATTGCTTACCTGTTGCCTGTTGAAGAGAGAGTAGGAGACATGGTTATATATTGATTTTTGATGGTGTGTTGCAGACTGGTTGCAGATATTCGATGTAGAAGACCTCCAGCAAGGTGACTGAAGTAGAGTACCTGAGAGAGATAGACCTTTTTGGTGGATTCGCTAATTGAGTATTCGCCAATTGTTCTTGACCAAGGTCCGATCTGAGAACATTTTGAAAGAAGATCCGATAACAGATTGAAAATGGATTGGAAAATGGATAACGGATAATGGATTGGGAAACAAATTAATGGACACAGTTTCAAGGTTAACCGATGCCGGTAGAACTTCTGACATCGACCGAATAGTGACCAATGTTGATGGCTTCAGAATGGGAGCAGAGGCTAATTTTAGCTTTTTGCCCATTCTTATACGCTGCCAGGGTCAAGTTTCATGGGAAAATAATCGAGAGGGGCTAAATAGGCATGGGAGAGGATGACCAAGGGAGTAGACATTATTTTGGTGTCTACATTTGCCCCTTTTTGTCTTGTTGGTTGTTTTAGATGAACTACAAGACAAAAATAGGAGTTGGTTACCCCAGGTATGGGATAAGATTGATTTCATCTTGTTGGTTGTTCAAGTGAACTGCAAGACAAAAACAAGAGGGTTGGTTGCCCTGATTATGGATGAGGTATTCCCCCTCAAAGAAGGAGTCGAGGGAATTGAACCTAGAATCGGGTGCTAATTTGATAGAAAGTGGATGAAAAATGAGTGAAAATGGAGTGAGAATACTGTAATAAGTCGTGATTGCATGTATACCACTTCACGAGATGGTCAGGTCAAAGTGTCGTAGGTCAAGGAGTGCCAAAATTGAAGTAATCAGGCCCCAACATTAGTCGTAGCTGATCGGGTTATTCAATCTAAGTTGTAGCTCCAATGGTCGTCGTGTTCTAGGTATCCCAGGCTCAGGAAGTGGTCCTAGAAAACATGAAAATGTCACAATTAGTGGGGATCAACTAGCTTGTGATCCTATACTTGTGAAGGTCAAAAATAATCTGCACATAATTTTGCTAACCATTCATGGGGTAGCATACATGCAAAAACAACCAAGGCAATGTTTGTCTTAGAAGTGGTCAGGGTCGAAGGAGATAGACATGATCTCCATGGTCATTGGTTGAGGTGGATGGATGGATGAAAGAAAGTGGCCGAGCTAACCTCAGAACACTGAGTGCTGATCTGAGTGCTGCCTACATAGCCCCTGTGGTTAGGGCCTTAGGCCAATGTAGTTCTCCCCAAAGGGAGGAAGAGGGTCAAAGGTATGGATTGGTCTTGGTCTAGGTCAAGGTCATGGTCAAAAGAGGTCAAAGGAAAGAATGGTTTGTCCATCAAGGAGATGAAAAAATGAGGGTGGTCGAGCTAACCCTAGAAGACGGTCGTGTCATTTGAGTGCTGCCTACATAGCCCTGGGTTGAGGGCCTCAGACCAATGTAGTTCAGACAAAGAGACAAAATGAGTGATGATTGGTGTGGTTAGGTGTTGAAATGATGAGGAGAAAAAGATGTTATAGCCTTTTCCAAATGGTGTATTCTGTAACATTGGTTGAGGGGTCTTTCATCCCTAGCAATTGTCCATATTCATGATGGATGTATGCTAAAAATGAATTGAGGTCTATTTATGTTTCAACAAGTATTGGTTTATGCTTAACATAAATTGTGTGGTCGATAGTTTCCATGTGCATTGGTGTCTATAGAAACTATGTGAAATAGATGATGTGAGTGGTCTGAAAAGAGATTGGGTTGAGTTAGATTTGACAAATGATGAAGTTTGAATGTGACCAAAGTGTAAAAAGGAGTGAAAGGCATATTGCTCTTTCATTGACAAGGACCAAAATGATGGCATGGATAGAGGTTGTTAGAACAAAAGCCCCATTCATGCATTACGTCGTTGACCAGTGGTTGTGTTAGGGAAGCAATCAAATCATTTTGACATTTAAAATGAGCTCAAAATCCATTGAGCAGGTGATATGAGGAAGATAGGGTAACCTGTTTTAGAGGGGAGATAATTTTGCCCCTTTTTATAGGAGACCCTGAGACAAGTATAAGCCAAGTCCATGACCCATTTTTTTTATTTTTATTTTTTTTTTGGTGCAGACTGATCAATGAAGGAAGTCTACATAGAGATGTCATTTTTCTTTGTGGTCATGTTGTGAAGCTGATCGATGCGAGAAGCTTCTAAGAAAAGTGTTGTGTGTAGCAAGATTTAGTCATATCCATCCTTCGAGGGAGTGGTCTATATTTTTGCTTTGTATATATATGAGGGCTTTGAATAGCTGTCCTTCGAGGGAGTAATCTATTAGCTACAGCAATGATATTACAGCTGTCCTTCGAGGGAGCAGTCTATTTTTTGATTTGAGTTGGTGACCTTGGATATTTTGACATCTTGATTTATTTTTGACAAAATTTTGAGTCATGGACAAGACTATAGAAGTTCAAGGGCTCCTTTTTATTAGGACAAAGAATCCATACGGTATAAAAGGGTTATAGAGGATTTGTTAAGGGGAGTAGGGTTGAAAGGATTGAGGACTAAAAGGATGGGGATTTCTCAAGGGACGAGCTCAAGGTAAATGTCAAGTGGACGAGTACTCGACTAACAGTAGAATGGTCGCAGATGCAACGCATTAAGAGGCTTAGGTTCTGGCCGTCTATTGAGAGAAGATAGATGATAAGTCCCTAATCCATACTTGTGCATGATGATGTAAGGTCTAAGCCAATTAGGAGCAAATTTTCCTTGTTTACTCCATTCCATATTGGTCACGTGTTGGTTCTCTTTGAGGATGAGCTCTCCAATGTTGAAATCTCGTTCTCTCAGATTCTAGTTATATGCTCGTTTGATGTGATTCTAATAGACATGGAGATAGTTGAGGGCAGCAAGACGATGTTCGTTGAGTAACTCAAGTTGAGCTAATCAATCTTGACGAAAGTCATCATTAGAAAGAATGTCATGCAGAGAGATGCAAAGAGATGGGATCTAGACTTTGAAAGGTAGGACAGCCTCTATTCTTTACACTAGAGAGAAAGGGGTAGCACCCATGGAGGTTCAGATGCTAGTGCAGTAGGCCCACAAAGTGAAGGGAATGTGAATATGCCAATCCCTTCCAGTGTCATTGACCACCTTCATGAGAATTTTAGTCAAGATTTTGTTGGAAGCCTCAGCCTACCCATTTGCTTGTGGGTAGTAAGGCGAAGAGAAGCTAAGTTTGATGCCAAATCAGTCATAGAGCTTTTGGACAGTCTTATTTTTAAAGGACTTGCCATTGTCAGTGATGATTTTATGAGGGACACCAAAATGATAGATGATGTGAGTGATGATGAAGTCGACAATCTTGTCATCTTTTGTGGAGATGAGAGGAATGGCTTCCACCCATTTGGTGAAATACTCAGTGGTGGTGATGATGGACTGATGACGAAGAGACGAGTGAGGATTAATCTCACCGATGAGATCTAAGCCCCACTGAGAAAAAGGCCAAAAATCTTGAGTGACTTGTAAGGCATGGCTAGGAAGATGAATCAAGTTAGAGTGCTACTAACACTTGATGCAACACTGAACATAGTCGCTACAGTCTTGATGAAGGGTGGGCCAATAATAGCCCAGGCAAAGGACGCGCTTGGCAACTGAATTACCACTGAAGTGTCTGCCACAAATCCCATCATGGACTTACTTAATGGCATGAGAGGCTTCAATGGAGGTTAGATAATGAAGAAGGAGACCATCAAAGCCTCACTTATAGAGAAGACCCCCTAGCATGGTATAGCGAGTTGTGTGCTTGATGAAAGCTCATCGTGCATTGCTAGAGAGATTAGGAGGAATGACAGAAAGAGATAAGTAATCCACAAGTTGCTTATACTAGTCATCTCGTGGGCTAGAGTTTATGGTGTTGACATGGTTGATGTTAGAAGAAAGGTATGAAGGCAATGGCAAATGATGTACCGTGATGAAAATTCTAGATGATGCTGATGAAGATGGAATATGCGAGGCAAGAAAAGCCATGGTGTCAATAAACTTATTCATGGATCGAGGAACAGTCTGTAAGAGGTAATGGTCAAAAGAGGCTAGAATAATGTCAACACGGTTTTTATACCTTTACAAAATTTCATTTTTACATAGGTATGAACCGTTGACCTGATTGACGACAAGCTGCGAGTTGCCAAAGATGTTGATGGACTTGATGCTGAGAGAAAGGGCGGTTATTTTTGCACAAAAAAAACTAGGAAGGATGGAAACCACCGACTCCATAGGTGAAAGGGGAAGAATGGGCGAGCTTGGAGGAGATTGGTCATTGGTGGGCTCAGGACAGAGGTTTGCAGAGGCCTGAGTGGGGTCGTGGTATCCCAAGCCATATCATTTCTTAGCACTGTCATCATTGAGAGGCTTGATGGGCTGATGGGAGCCTTGCTCATAGCGTTTGAAACCAAAACCCTTCCATGCACACTTGTAAAGGTAAGTGTGTGCAAAGGTGGGGTTGCCAAGAAATGAGATGTCTAATGTGAATAGTTGCAGTGAAGAGAGAGGATTACCGTTAGTAGGAGCTTGATTGAGCCCCCCATAGACAAGGTTGGTTCGGAGGTGAGGAGGACCAAAAGGCATGACCATCCTGATCCAATGATCATAACTAGCACTATGGTGAAGGTGTCCATACTCTTGCAGAGTTTGGAACATGTCTAAGGTCAACAAGTGATATTCCCTAAGTGAAAGTCGTTGGAAGATGTCTTCCATGGGGTCTGTGGTTACCGCTTGAAGAGGAGGGGTGAGGGCGACTGCCGGTTATGAACTAGTCAAAGCTTTCGTGAATGGAGGCAGCGCTGGGGTTGATGGATTGATAGGAATGAGGACATCATTTGGATGATAGGTTGTGTTACAAGTTTTGAAAGGAGATGGGTCAGCGGGAATAGTGTGGACTTGCCCGTCATGCTCAAATTTCACACAACGATGTAGGGTAGAGGGAACATAAGCTATGGCGCAGATCCAAGGTCGACCCAACAAGATGTTATCTTGAAAATATCCTTCGATGATATAGAAGAGCTCTGAGACTATGCGTGGACCAATGCAAATGTGAAGGATGACTGTGCCAATGGTTGTAGTAGTGGTGTCATTGAAGGATCACAAGATTGTGTCAATTTTGGATACGCAATTCTTGGGGAGGGTCAATTGATCAAAGGCATGGGTGGAGATAATGTTGATGTTGGTGCTTCCATCAATCATAATGTGCTTGATGCGGGTTCAATCAATATAGGCAGTGATGAAGAGAGCAGTGTCCTGATCTTCCATGTTAGATGTAGGAATCTCAGAATCGCTAAAAGTGATGGAGGCGATGGGGGATAAAGAGTGGACTAGGTCAGCGATTGGTTAGGGGTCCTCAAGTTGGACCTCTGCTACCTACAAGGCTTGGATGAGGGCCTGACGATGTTGGGGTGAGGTTTGGATAAGGTCATAAAGGGACATCTTCATGGGCATCTGGTGAAGTTGTCTTAATGTGGAGTCATGAATCACCCCTGAAGAGGAAGAAGAGGGTTGAGACGCACCAAGGATAGAAATCTTGGGCTTTGGCAGTTGAGGTGGCTAGATGAAAGGATAGGTCCAAGGAATGGTGGCTTTTTCTTTCACCTTGTCCTTTTATGACCTAGTGGTTATGTGAATGGCATTGATTTCGAAGATAGGAGGTAAAGGAGATGAAGGAGTCATGGCCTGCTGATGAGATGTTGATGTGGTTGAAGAGGTTGGAGGAATGTGGGAAGGTATCGGGGGTCAGTCAATGGTGTCCTCAAGAAGAAGAATGTCTTTCTCCATGTAGCAACAAATGACGGCCTTGAGGGCACAAGTCTTAGTATCATGTCCTGGTGTATGATGATATAGGCAAATCTTCGTATCATCAAACCAGGAGGGCTTTGACCCGAGGGGTTGGAAGGGCTTGATGGGCCGAAGGGTTATGCTGAAAGTCTACAAAAGTCAGTGCAATATCAAAGAGTATGAGCCTACTAAAGGGTCTGTGCTAGTTGATGTGTGTGATGCTCGTGACTTTTGCTTGGGCAATGTTAGAGGAGGCTTTCGTACCACCTTCTAGGCTGATGGTGTGACAGCAAGGGAAGACGACACATTCTTTGTGAGAGGTGTCAAAATTTTTGGAGAGGATAGGCTAGAAGTAGGCAAAGGAAGCAGTAGAGGCAACTGGTTTTGATTAGAGGTTAGAGTGGGGAGGATTTTGATCAATGTCAAAGGATGAGGGCCCAAAATGGAGGGAAATGGTGATGGGAGAAGAAGAGTTTGCCTCTGTGGAAGACTACTATTGGTTAGGGCCTGGTCTAAGTCCACCTTCACTTGCGGATGAGTGAGGTTAGAGACAGGACAAACACCGAGTGACTTGATAGGTTTTGATGGGATAGATGAGGGTTTCGGTCTTGATATGGTTGGTTGAGGTTTAGATGGTCTAGAAGTGGAAGTCTAGTTTTTATTGAGAGTCTCAAGAGATTTTTCCATGGGAGGATTGGTAGCATGAGATGAGAGGGCATGGGCATGTTGAAGAGCTTCGAGATGCTCCCACAATACCTGATGTTCCACTTTCCTTGAAGGGAGAAGTTTAATTTTCTCCACTAATCAAGAAAATGGTTGAGAAAGTGTTGGATGAGGCTTGGGTCCTTGAGAAGATGTTGATGGTTGTGGGGCTGAAGATGAGACTGGTGTAGCGGTCTCAGACCCGAGGCATGATGAAGTCATGACAGGTTCATCTTTGGTTGGAGACGGAGGAGAGACAGGTTCTTCCCTAGGTGGAGAAGAAACCAGAGAATGAGGCTCCTCAAGAGGGTAAAGGGCAGGAATAATTGCACCCTCCACTTGCAGTTGAGGAGTAGGAAGGGTCAAGTCCTCCATAGGTAGCAAGAAGGAGAATGGTGAGACCGGTGGGGCTGGTATGGTCGAGGCATCCTCCAATATAAGAGAGGTTGACGGAGAACTAACCGGAGAAGGGGGTTCATCCACATGTGATAGACTGATGGGTGGACTAACCTCTAGAGTTTGTGAAAGATGTTGGTCGGGGATGAAGGGCGAGACCGTATTGACTGTTTGTATATTATGTTCATGAGTGTTGTCAATCATGGTCTGGACATTGTTTTGCATCAGAGGATGATTGGGAAATAATTGCTTGAAGATGTCAATGCCCTAATTAGGTGGTACATTAGGATTGTCAAGGACGAGGTCACCCTTTTCCAGCATGTCTTGGATGATGTTTTTAAGGGTCTTACAGTTATCTGTGTCATGACCTTTAACACGGTGGTAGTTGCAGAAGTCATTTTCCCTATACCATGCAGGGATGGTGCGTGAGGGATCAAATTATGGAGGCAGTTAGATTTGAGGGAGATTGAGAACCCCCTATTTGACAAGTTTTTCTAGCACAGACGCGTATGACTCTCCAAGTGGAGTATACTTTCACTACACGTATCTCTGCTGGAATTAGCGAGTGATGCTTTGGGATGTGGATGGCTCAGGCTGGTTGGTTGAAGGTGAAGAGGATGAAAGTCTAATGACTATAGCATTTTTTGATGTCTTAGACTTGGATTTAGATGAAGAAGGCTTAGCAGAAGAGGTGTCATTGGTCTTGGAGTTGGGATTCTTACTCCGTAACTTGACTTTGTTCTCCTCGATGGCACGTAATTCAAGCTTACAGGCCATCATGAAGGCTTCGTCAAAGGTGCGGAAGGTCTGAACCCGTAAGGTAGAATAAATATGCTTGGCGCAAGCTTGAGAGAAAAGTTTGATAAGTTTGGGTTGGGGTAAGGAAAATGAGAGCTGATTGATGAGGCCTCTCCAGTGAGCAACGAAATCAGCTATGGATTCATCCTCGAACTAGCGGATAGAATAGAGGTCTGTGATTGAGACCTTTTTAGTGATATTGTTGGAGAAATGGTCAAGGAAGAGTTGTGCTAGCTGGGTGAATGTGAAGAGAGAATGGTTGGTAAGGGAGCTGTACCAGTCAAGAGTAGCACCAGAGAGTGACATAGGAAATGTGCGTAAAAGTAATGCATCATCATGTGCAATGAGATAGCAGGCATGTCTAAATTCCTATAGGTGCTATTGCAGGTCTTCCTTGCTCTAAAAATGAGAAAATTTAGGAAGCTCCCACTGACTAGGATATGGCCTGATCGGGATGGAGGGATGAATGGGTTTGTTGCAAATTTGCTCATATGAGAGGGCATTACGTGAACCAGAAATAGAGATCTCTAGGCTAGACATCTTGTCCATTAGAATTTTGATGACATCTGCTAATGGATTGGTGGGTGGAGTGCCCCCTAGGTTCTAGGGCACTTGAAAGAGGCTAGAGGGAGCATACGACGTAGTCGATTGCGCTTGTAAGGGTGCAACGTACTGATAACTAGTTGTTGGGATGGAAGTGGAGGCTAAGGGCAGTTGGGTAGAAGGCATAGCTAGGCTCGATGTTGCCATGGAAGGTTGGATAGTGGTAATAGGGGCCAATGGATGGGTAGCCACCCTAGTGTTGATAGGGGCAAGGGTAGGCAAAATAGAGACAACCAGATTCTGGAAAGGGGTAGAGATTGTTTGAATAAGTTGCAGTTGATAGGGGGCCAAAACCCCAATGGAAGTGGGCCCAGAGATGGAGGGAGAGGCCACACTTAGATGGTTGGTCAAGGGCTGGTCATTGGTTGAGGTGATAGCCTGGGTGTCTACAAGTTGAACTACAGACGCTGTCGATACAGCCGCAGTCTCGATTAAAGAGGTTGGCATCGCATAAATTGGGTTGCCCGAGGAGTCTCGGGTTTGGCTTCACACGAGATAATGCTGCAAGGATTTGACATTGTGGTCCAAGAATCTTTTGAAATCTTGGTCCCCTTCAGGGACGATGGGAGTCTAGGTCAAAGTCGGTCGAGTAGGAGTTCTTTCAGTCTCTGAGTGGAACTCCATTATAGGACTGGTTATGGACGGGGAAGGTGGAAGTGGTTGATGTCTAGCATGGTCAAGAAGAGCCTTGGTTTGACTACGATTCAGAACCATTCAGGGCAAGAACGAACATCCTCACAAGCTCAAACAAGTAGATAAGAACAAAAAAGATGAACACAAGCAGACCCTAAATGTTAAATCCCTAGGAATAAACTTTTAGAATCCTGTGGCTTATGCCTTAGAATGTGTGTAGGAAGATTGGCTTTTGAGATGGGTCCTAGAAGAAGTAGTCTATGGATGGTTTCAAGTTTGTTTAGGTGCTCAAGAGTCCGTATTAGGTTTCGTACTTGGCCTGGTGCTAAGGATCAAGCTCCCCTCACTTCACGAACCCAGTGATGAACTGGTCTCACTTAGCCAAAATATACTTCTCCTAGAGATTATCCTCCACTAGAGAATGGAGTGGGCTTTCCCCTTAGTGATGAAATCCAAGTGAGATTGTTGGGATGTGTAAGGTATATGCTGGGTGATGAAATCCTAGTCGGGCCTTGTCTCAAGTATTGTTTGATGTTTGATTTGTGCAAGTGATTCAGTTGTGTAACATAAGTGTGACTACGATTAATTCATGATGCGGTCTAATTACTAGATGTGGACTAAGAAATGCAAACAAGAAAAAATGAAATGCAGTGTGTTTTAAGCCCAAGTCAAAATGTTAGTTCGTATGAAGACAAATGGAGAAAGGGGTGAAGAGTATGATTTTTGACTAGTCTATGATGCAAGAAAAGAAAAAAGAGTTCTTTTTAATCTTGCTTATGATGTCATTTAGAAGAGAAGAAAGAGGTGAAAAGGGAGAAACCTAATGCACCCTATATGAACAAAAAGAAAAGAACCCAAGGAAGAACCTAGAGTCCCACCGGGCATGCCAGAATGTTTCTATACGATTTTCGCTTTCTACATTCAAAGAGAGAATAAGAAACTAGAAGAAATGGTCTAAGGCTTGTATGTATCTAGATGAAGTCATGCACACCATAATCCAGATGATCATGAGAACTCCTCTTTGGTTGTGGAGGATGACACCTGAAAAAGAAAGAGGCTAAAACATGAAAAGGCATTAGATGAGGAGATGGTGGGCTGCCAAGCAAAAGCTTGATCCCAGAAGTACGAAGACTTCCTCGAGGGATGTCAACCCACTGATTGATAAAAATAATGTCTGATAAAGAATAGAATGATAAAAGACTGAAATGATTAATAACTAAAAAGGAAATAAAAATCAAATGCATACCTGATATGTAGCAATCTACTTTTCACAGTCACCGACGTCGGTGGTTCTGCCGGCATCGATCAAGGAAGGTCGTCGAGGTAAGTTATGATACCGACGTCGGTAAGGGAAATGACCGGTGTCGGTTGGGGTAGTAATCTGGGGATGAGGTCTAGGTGAGTTTTGGACTGGGTTCAAGGCTGCAGAATGATCTAAAAGGGTCTAAGTCTATTTTAATGGTTTGTGTAGGGGTCTGGGCTGAGTTACAGGGATAATGAATAGACTATATGTTCGGATATGGGAAAGCCTTTTATCATTTCCAGGAGGAATTCAAATCTGGTCTGTGGTCTGATAGTCTAAATATCACTTAAAAGTAATAACCAAAAAATAAAATAAAAGCACAAAAGAATTGCTTACCTGTTGCTTGTTGAAGAAAGAGTAGGAGACATGGTTGCAGATTGATTTTTGATGGTGTGTTGCAGACTGGTTGCAGATATTCGATGTAGAAGACCTCCAGCAAGGTGACTAAAGCAGAGTACCTGAGAGAGATAGACCTTTTTGGTGGATTCACTGATTGAGTATTCACTGATTGTTCTTGACCAAGGTCTGATTTGAGAACATTTTGAAAGAAGATCTGATAACGGATTAGAAATGGATTAGAAAATGGATAACGGATAACAGATTGGGAAATGAATTAACGGACACAGTTTCAAGGTTAACCGACGTCGGTAGAACTGCCAACATCAGCTGAATAGTGACCGACGTCGGTGGCTTCAGAATGGGAGCAGAGGCTAATTTTAGCTTTCTGCCCATTCTTATATGCTGCCAGGGTTAAGGTTCATGGGAAAACAATCGAGAGGGGCTAAATAGGCATGGGAGAGGATGACCAAGGGAGTAGACATGATTTTAGTGTCTACATCAATATATATTGGCCAAGCACCTGACACCCTTATTTTTGTGGTGTGTGAAGTGAGGGGGTAGACCTCAATACCAAGCCATGTATTTATTCCAATATAGACTCTTCTTTAATGCCTAAACACAACCTAAAACCAACCATAGACTTCATTTTTAATACCTGATCTAGAAACTAATTTCAGTCACACATCTTATTAATATATAATACAAAAGTGAGATTAATTAAAACTCTAGGGTTTAGTGCATCTTTTAAAGTCTGATTTGATTTATTTGATCTTTTCTTATCTTCTCTTTGTTTGAGTAGTGAGGATTTTTGTGCTTTTTATCTCCCTTATCTCATATGGTTCGCACTTTTCAATAGTGATGAGACCTTGTGGAATAAAACCCATCACCAAGCCAACCTACCCCTTATACCTATTCATCCATAGACTATGTTTCCAAACCAGTAGACTCTCACCCTTTGGGAAGTCCAATCTTCCCTTTGGCGGTTCCTCAAGGAGATGTGGATTTTATTACTTTCATAGATAATAATCTTGTGGCCTCATAACTTTATCTTACAACCACATCTTATTATATCCCATCTTTGGCTTCATCTGTAGATCCACCTTATGGCATAACTCCCCATCTCATGGGGAGTAACCTCATTGCAATAATTAGTACATAACCGTTGACTACCTAAGATTCCTCATTAACCAACCCCTTTGAGGCTACCATTGAAAACCAACCAACTCAAACTACCATTGCTATTATACCTTCTACTCCTACTAACCACTCCTCTACAATAGGAGTGACTACCTCTAGTACTACCAACCTTCCTTTAACTACCTATAACCCATCAACCACTACTCTACTTCAAATCCTTGCAGTGTTCATACCCTCTACCTTGCCATTGATTAACATGAGAGTCACCACACTTCCATTGGTCACCAACCCAACTACCACTCCTATCCAACAAGAACCCCTTAGACCAACCTTTGGATACACCCATAATCTACAAGGGTATGTATACACTACCCAACCACCTACCTCTACCTACCCTTTTATATCTTCCACCCAATTATTGACATCCACTTACCCATATGTGGCAGCCTCCCAACCTTCTACCCACTATCATCATGTCTCTCAACCATCTTATCAATATGCATCTTATAACCCTTTGGGTGCACAATCCTAAGATGACTTAATAAAAAATATTATAGACAAGATGACCACTTTAGAGTCATCCATTTCAGGTGCTCACAACATCTTGGCATATGACCAAATCTATAGTGAGCCCATCCATCCATCCATACTTATCAGGTTGTATCCTCCCCAATGGGAGCTTCCCAAGTTCTCTAAATTTCAAAGTAAGGAGGATCCCCACTATTACCTTAAGGAATTTAGGAATGCTTTCTATCTCATCACCTATGATGATGCCATTCTTATCCACACCTTCCTCATGCCTTTAGCTAGTCTAACATTGGATTGGTATAGTGCCATACCTAAGCACTCCTTTTTCTCCTTCACCTAAATGGCTCAAACTTCTTGGATCACTTTTTGATCAATATCTCCAAGAAATTTTCTATCACCGACATCTACTCTATCTATAAATTTGAAGATGAATCCATCGCTAATTTTTTACCTCGTTGGAGGTGTAGACACTAAAATTATGTCACACACTTGTGTGACTTCCTGTGTCAAAATCCCCCTTGATCCCCTTTTAATAATTAACCTTCATAACCCAAATTTTCACCTTAAAATATTTAATTAAGTTAATTAAAACCAACTTATGCCACCTCACTTAACCACCTCATCCTAAGACTATTTTTTACCCTCTAAGTTACCTTGAGACTTATTCTTCTAATCCTAACTAACTATGAATTATTATTACCCCTAACATAAATTTATAATTAATTTCATTCTTCATAACCTTTTATTTTTACCATTTTCTAATAGACACCACACTTGGTAAGAGAAGGAATAGAAAATGGGCTAAAAATAGCCCATTTACCTATTCTCATGCCATCGATGTTGATCAACCATCGACTGATGTCAGTGGGATCACCAATGTTGATTACTTAAGCAAAATTCTAAGTTGGTATTCGAGTCAGAAAATGAATGATTCGCACATTGCCTTTTATCAATAAGATCATCCTACATCACTTTTGACATCCAAGGTTACTGTTACTCTATACAAATTGATCTAGATCAAGAATTGATACACTACATAGATCTTGAACTCCTAAGGACCAACAACACACAATTTTCTTGTCTATTTATTCATCAGTTCACCAAGCCTCATCAAAGTTATCTATCTAGTAGTCATAGTTTACCCATTTCACCAGCTAAGTATATTTCAATATTTTTTAAGCCTTTAAACAATAATTTTATAATTGATTTACACTATACTATTTATTATTTCACAAACCTTGACTCCTTACATGGAGGAGTTGTAAATCTCCCCACCCATTTCTCTTTTCCCCATCATACTAACCCTCTATCCAGACTCACATGAGTCTTACCCACCCCTTACAACTCTTCCCAACCTCACACCATGAAAATAATCTAATTTCCTTGCCTAGAAAAGCCTTCTCTAACTCATTCTAATACTACTACCCCAACTAACATGGATGACCCCAACTGATATCAATCCTTTAACTAACATCAGTTACTATGTTTCTAAAATCGCAACCTCAAAATCACCTAACAACCTTCCCAAAACATAAACCTAACTTATCAGCTTGCACTATATTATCTTCTACTACACTTATACCTATAGCATGGTAAATCTCTCTCTCTCTCTCTCTCTCTCTCTCTCTCTCTCTCTCTCTCTCTCTCTCTCTCTCTCTCTCTCTCTCTCTCTCTCTCTCTCTCTCTCTCTCTCTCTCTCTCTCTCTCTCTCTCTCTCTCTCTCTCTCTCTCTCTCTCTCTCTCTCTACTTACATTTATTTTAAAATTTGTTTTAAAATAGTAGACTATCATCCCAAGGAAGTTTCATGCTTCCCAAAAAAAGTGTGTAGCTTGAAAGTCTACACATATCTCCACTAACTATTTTGTGTAGTGTTTTATTATCTATAGGTGCCTTCCTCCATAGCCAAAGAGAGGAATCTACAAAGTTTGAAATGGTGCGTACTTATCCAGGTTTTAATAACTTATCCCTAACTCTCTCTCTTTTCTATTTCTCTCTCTCTTTTAAATGTCAAATAAGCTCAAAATGTAGTGAAACATTCTAACACACTTGATGGAACCATATTCATATAGGTGAACCATAGTGAAATTTTCATTCCTTGCACTTCCTCTTTTTGTCTTTCTCAAAAATGAAATTTTAAAATTTTTATTTATTTTTAAATAAAGAACTAAAATATTCCTTCCCTATCATTCTACTCTTCTTTTAACTCTAAAATAAATTCATTATCTTCCTACAAGCTAAAAAGAACACCTTATTTTGTTTGGCTCTTTTGAGTATTAGGATAGTGAAATTCATACTTTTCTTCTATTCACCATTATTTTCATCTAAATTTAAACATTTCTAATCTTGGTTTAAAACTCATTGTTATTCATTGTTTTGGTTATATAAAGCATCATGAATTAATCATAGAACACAAATATTACATACCCAGATCACTCTCACAAAATTAAACATATAAACTCACTTGAGACAAGGCCTAGTGGGATTTCATCACCTAGTGGATCACCTTACCCTACCCAATGATCCCACTTGGATTTCACCACCAAGGGGAGGACCCACTCTATTCACTGATGGAGTATAAACTCTAGACTGGTGGTATATTTTGACTAAATGTCTTGGCTCAACTTTGGGACCATGAAGTATGGGGAGAAATCCCCTATAACAAGCCACATACTTGGTCTAATATATATTTCCATTAAGCACCATAACTAACCTAGAACAATCCTTAGACTGCTCATCTAGTACCTATTTCACAAAAAAAAATTACTCTCACACTTTCTAAGGCATAAGCCATCGAGAGACTAAATTAATTCCTAGGAGTTAATGCTTAGTGGTTGTATGTTCCTTTTCTACTTCCTTTATCTTCTACATTTTTTAGTTAGTGAGGATGTTTCCTTTATAAATTTATAGAATCCAAGCATTTTTACCTCTTATATTCTATTAACCTCTAGTTGCATGTTTTTTGTGTGTCCTTTATCCTTGTATAGACCTATTATATCCTTTATTTTACCCAGATTTTGCCTTTGGGTTGCCAAAACCTTGGATTTTTCACCTTTCAAGATTCCATAGTAATCAACATTGATAAATACACTAATTTCAATGGCCTTATTACCTAATAACACTGATGAAATAATCTATATCAGTGATTATACTTTTATAATTTTTAGCCTACTTAAAATAGCAAGCTAAAATTACCTACCTACCTACACTCAAACCTAGTTTTTTGATACTCTATCACTAATATAGATACCAAGGCTTGCCATTATCCTTTTTACATGGTCTTTACATGTAACCAAGCCAAAATTCTTGTCGATTACACAAGCTAACAACCACTTCCACCTTCCCCTCTCCTTTCTAATTCTACCATGGAGCATATTTCGACTACAGAGAGTACCCTTGTGCTTACTAGTCCTAACCAGACCCCCCTTGTACCTGAAGGAGATCATGAATTCATGAGATTTCTTGATCATAACATTTTATCCCTTCATCATTATCTCACCATGATCCAAACCCATAACACTATGAGAGATCCCCTTTATGGCATGCCAACTTCTCTGATGGAGATAACTATAGTATCAATGGTTTCCACCATTCCATCTATGTTCACCCAAACCACTACTTAAAAAAGTGACCTAACCATTAATAACCCTCAAAATTTAACCACCCTAACTACTCAGTCTCATCTTATTAACCCAAATTCTGTAACAACTCCCTTATCCTCGTAGCCACTACTGGCCCAACCAAGTTAAACACCATTTAAAAACATATTACTACCCATCCCATAAACTCTTACACCCATAATTAAAATATTTTATACTCACCCTTCAACCCATGTAACCATACCAACAACCCAACCTTTGGTGATGGCACCTAGCTAAGGCATTGTCTCTGACCCCATAGGACAAGCCTCTTTCATTTCTACCCCTCAGCCCATGACTCATTACTAGTATGTTACATCTACACTACCATAACAAGGTGTCTCTTATCCCACCTCTATCTCCCTTCAAGCACCCTATAACTTAGGGGGTACTCCTCACACCAATATTTCTCCTGATCTCATCAAGATACTGATGGATAAGATGTCTAACCTAGAAACATTTATGTCAGGTTCAAAGAATATTCTATCTTATGATCAAATATGTAATGAACCCATTGATCCTTTTATACCTATTCTCCCCAACCTGATTCAGTGGTATCTCCCTAAATTTACTCATTTTTAGAGTAAAGAGGACCCATAATAGCACTTATGAGCATTTCAACATGCTTGTTACCTAATAGGGCATGACGATGCATTATTGCTTCACACTTTCCCTATGTCTCTTTCAGATGCTACCCTAGATTGGTATAATTCCATAACCAGGCACTCCCTTTTCTCATTTACCTAACTTTTCCAACTATTCTTGGACCACTTCTCTATCAATATTTCTAAAAAGGTCTCATTACAGACCTTTATTCCATTAAATAGTTTGATGATGAGTCTATCATTGACTTTGACACTCATTGGAGAGGTTTAATCAATCAACTCTCCTTTTATTTACCTAAAATTGAGCTTATCAAGATTTTCTCAAGAGAATGTGCCAAAAACATCTCTTCTACCCTCTGCATCTAGACTTTCCACACATTTGATGAGGCTTTTACAATGGCATGAAAGTTAGAGATTTGGACTATAGATGGAGATAGGGTTAAGTTGTATAATAAAAATACCAAATCCAAACCTAATGACTCTTCCTCTAAACCCTCTTCTTCCAATAAAACTCATAAGGCTCTACCAATATCATGGTAGTTAAATTGGTTTCTTCTACCACAGACAACCAATCTAGGCCATCCACCTCACAAAATCCAACCAAACAATTCCAACAATGGTATGAACAAAGACAATTCACTCTTATTGAAGAGTCATACACTTCCATTTTGGATAAACTATTGTAACAAGGAGCCATTAACCTTCCCCAAATTAGACCTCCTAAATAGTTTGATCCTTCCCATCATATCCCAACTTGGTATAAGGAGGACAATTTTTGTGGCTATCATCGAGTTAAAGTCTACAAATCTAAAAACTATAAAACATTCAAAAACATTGTTTAGGATATGCTTGATAAAGGGGAGCTTATCTTGGATAACCCTAATTCACCTACTAACCAAATCATGGATGTGTTTAAATAACCTTTTCCTAACCATTTGATCAATCAAATAAATGTTCAGGCCATGACTGACAACTCACTTAATCACAATATTTATATGGTCACTAGGGTCTTCTCTTTACCTCCGATCCAACCTCTCCCACAACTAGAGGAGCCTATTTTACCTATTCCTCTTTCATGAGTAGAGGAGCCTAGTTCACCCATCCCTCTCCCATGTGTGGATGGGTGTCCTATACCTATCCTTTTACCATGTGAGGAACTCATAATGCCTACTCCTCTTGTACCTATTTTGCCTATTCTCCTACCTTTAGAAGAGAATACCATGCCCACTCCCCATCCACATGTTAAGGGGGGTATAATTCTTATGCTCTACCTTCTTAAATAACCTTCTTCACTTACTTCTTCTCCACTAATGGAGGATAGTTCCCCATCCACTCCTCTTTCACATATAGAGGAGTCTACATTATCTATCCCTACACTAATTGAGAACCTATTATGATTACACCCATCAAACTAATTTTACCCCTTCTCTTACTAATAAAAGATCACACCTTGCCTTCTCCTCATCCACATGTTGGGGAAGCAATCATACCCATGCTTTATTCACTAGAATAACTGACATCACTAGTTCTACCCCCACTCAAGGAGGACCATGCCTCTTTTCTTACCTTAGTTGAATAAGACCCGATTGCAATTCTTACTCATTTTTGGCCTAAAACATCAAAAACCAATACCTTCCCTCTTTCCCAATCACCTAATTCTTCTACAAAAGCAACTATAAGGCCTAAAACAACTTCATCTAAACCTTTCTCATGATTGGTAGGAAATCTAGACTTTCTTGACTCTAAGAAGCTAGACCACTCAGCATTTTGCGACTGACTTAAATCTCCCTATCCTATGAAACAAATGTTATCTTATATCACCAATCCTTTTGCTACCATTTACACCAAGGTTTTTTAAAAAGGTATAAATTCTTTTCCTAGACCGTCAGAAGTTGAGCCCTTTATGTCAGAACCATCACCATCACGAGCATCTACTACACTAAAGCAAATCAGATGTTTGGGTGTTCACCCAGTGTCTAATCTAATTCATCCAAAGGTAAAGTTAGATTTGAATCCTCAACCTTGAGTTGGAACTTCATGGCCTAAACCAAGGAATAATGGTAAGCTTCCTAAGCCTTGTCATTTCACTCCTCTTCCACCCTCAACTTTGCCTTTGATCTTGGGACCCCATCTTTCCACTTTAGTTGGAGTGCTCTCTTTCCAAGCAAGACAATAGGCAAAGTTACCTCCTCTTTTGCCTCTACCACTTAGGGTCCCTTACACATCCAACACCTTGAAACTTATGACTAAAAATGTGTCAAAAAAATTAGTGGATACGCCTTCACCCAAAAGGGTGCCACATATAACCACATCCATGCATCCTAAATCAAATAAGGTGTCCACCCCTATTGCATCAATAAGTGATAGCTCATTGATAGGATATTATGCCTCTCTCCTTTACTAGTTGTTGACATCCTCCACCATAACCCTTCCTTTGATCAAGCCTTATCAACCTCTCAGACTAAAACCATCTTGGTTTAATGACACACAAGTTTGTTTATATCATTGCTCACCTAGACATGATACAAAAATTTGTAAATATATCATAGCTATTCTCTAAAAACACTTTGATATAAATAACCTTTTTATTAAGGATCCTCTTTTTAACCTCCTAGTTATTCCATTAGTTACATCTTGAACTCCACCTACTACCTCACCTGAGTCCAAGACCAATGACAAGGTTGTGCCTCCTCCACTACCTTCTCTACCTATGCTCCAGATTAATACAGTTAATGTGGCCACATGGTCTCAAAATCAGAAGGATAAAGGTAAGGAAAATTCCACCACCCTTTGGGCTCATCCATTCTCAAAATATGCTCCTCTACCAAATCCCAAGATCTCTATTCTGGGTTCCCCCCAACCCACATCTTCACAAGTCATTCAAGACTCAATGGTGAAATAACTTCACCAAACCCCTATAAAGATGTCTTTATATGAGTTAATCCAAAACTCATCCCAATACCTCCAAGCATTTATCAAGGATTTATAAGCCATTGCAGTACAACCCAATTATCCTCAACCTCATGTAGCTTTGGAAGATTCTCTTAATACCATTTCCCTAGTTTCCTTCAGTGATTCAAAAAAGTTGGCTCTTCACCCTGGATACCAGGACCTTACACTTTTTATCACTATATATATCAATCAAACTCATGTTAAGAGAATCATGATCAATGGAGGTGATATTATTAATATTATCTCTACCCATGTCTACAAACAACTATCAGTTTAAGATAATTGCATGTCACAGTCTGATGCAATACTCCATTCCTTCAATGATACTATAGCAACTATTGTGGGTAATATAGTCTTGCATATCCATGTGGGTTCTCAAATAATCCCCAAAATATTTTATGTTATCAAAAGAGATTTCTAATATAACATATTTCTTAAATGGCCTTGGAAATGTACCATGGCATGTGTACCCTCAACTTTACACCACTGTGTCAAATTTGAGCATGGTGGGCAAGTGCATGTTATTCTTGTTGACCTACCTCCTTTCAAAACATGAAACATGATTTATCATCCCAATGATTTCATCATTCCATTGAAACATCTTCCTCTTCACATTATATCATTGAAACCTTAACAAGCTTGACTACCCTAGTTACTTAGATACTAATGACATAAGTGCTTGATAAGGACCCCATGGAAGACACTTTTAAATGCCTTTTTCTCAAAGAAAATCACTTTTTGACACTTGACATGTTCCATATTCCACAAGAGTATAAAAAAATTCACGTGCACCCTAATTATGATCCTTATATTGGGATGGTAATCCTGTATGGTCCCCCTAACCTTCAAACTAATCTCACATATAGGGGAATTGATCGGGCTCCTACTATTGAAAATCCCTCCTCTTCACCACAACCTTTTACCTGTGACTTCTCCTTCCTAGGAAAAGCTAATTTTTCTCACACCTATATATATATAGGTATGCTTGGAAAGGATTTGGTTTGGGTCATTATTAGCAAGGTGTTCATACACCCATTGAATACCCCACCAACAAGACCATCAAAGATGTCAAAAAGTGATATAGTGTAGGTTTTGATGAACCAATGAAACCCACCAAGGTCTCTCATATCGAGGAGCCACTCTCTCCTTCTCCATCCTCTCCTCTTGCCCCATCATCACCTACAAAATTAGAGGCATCTATACCTCTTAGTTTTTTTTAAATAAATGACATTTAGGACCCCTGATCTATCATCTAGGTGAGGAAACAAGGTCCCTTCCTCTCATTCATCCTAAAATGATTGATGAATACTCTCCCACTATTAACACTATCCAATGTTAGGATGATGACACTATTCTCACCTACATGGGTGTAGATAACTCCTATATTTAACAATCATTCCCTTTTAAAATTCAAACTATGTTGAATGAATCGACCATTGACATTAATCTACCCTCTCAAGATAACCCCTGAATCCTCAATATTGGCCAATCTTTAGATTCCATTGAACAAACCATTAATGCCACTTTCCTCTCTAATCATAGTAAATAATTTTCTTGATCTTATCATGACATGCTTGGCATTGACCCCTCTATCATCACTGATAATATTGTAACCAACTACAATGCTAAGCTTATTAAGTAGAAGCTTTGTAAGATGAACCCTTGTATTGATCTCCTTGTCAAAGAAGAGCTCTTATGCCTCCTCTCTGTTAACTTTATTCAACCCATTGAATATCCAAAATGGGTTTCCAATATCATCCTTGTCATAAAAGTGATAGGGGGAATCCACATCTACACTGACTATCATGATCTAAACCTTGCTTGTCTA
Organism: Torreya grandis; assembly: GCA_037957365.1. NCBI lineage: Eukaryota > Viridiplantae > Streptophyta > Pinopsida > Cupressales > Taxaceae > Torreya > Torreya grandis. The sequence continues at coordinate 1,940,741 of JARHVA010002376.1, read as the reverse complement.
AAAGATGACTTCCCTTTTCCGAGCATCAACCAACTTATTAACCCAATGGCCAGTTATCTCTTATGGATAGGTTCTTAGCCTAAAATCAAATCTTGATTGCTCTTGAAGATCAATACAAGACCACCTTCATCACCCCATGGGGGAATTCCTATTATTGGGTCATGCCTTTTGGCCTTAAGAATGGTAGTGTTACCTAACAATGCACCATGACTTACATTTTTCATGACTTCCTACACAAAATTATGGAAGACTATGTGATGACTTACTTAGAAGGTGTAAACATCACCATGATCACTTGGAAATTCTCAAAATTATATTCACTCATCTCCTCCAATATAACGTTTGACTAAACCCAAAGAAATGCATCTTTAGGGTCCTTTTAGGTAAGCTTCTAAGCTTCATTTTAACCCTCCATGGTATTGAATTTGACCTTGCTAAGGTTTGGGCAATACTAGAAATATCTCCACCCATTAATCTTAATTAGCTCCATAGTTTACAAGGCAAAGTTTAGTTGATCTACCATTTAATCTCTTGGTTGTCAAATTGATGTCAACCTTTTCATCATCTACTTAAAAAGGATGTTTCCTTCCATTGGAACATAGATTGTTAGAAGGCCTTTGATGCACTCAAAGGGTATCTCCTTTCCCCATCAGCTCTTACTCCCCCTATAGAGGACCAAAATTTATACCTCTACATTTCTACAATAGACTATTCCTTGGGTGTTATGATTGTACATTGGGACGATCAACATAAATAATAAGTTGTTTAGTATATAAGCCAAATGGTTATTGATTATAAAATTTGGTATACTCATACCAAAAAGCTTTGCCTCGCATTGGTCTTCATAGCTTCCAAACTTTGCCACTACCTTTTAAGTCGCAAAATCGATGTTGTCACCCATACTGACCCCTACAAATATGTGCATTCCAAGTTGTACCAAAACTAGCATATGGCTCATTGACTCATAATTCTTGCTAATTTTGACTTAGAATTCATCCAATATAATTCTATCAAGGGCTAAACAATTTCTACCTAGTTAGTCGATGCCCCTTTACCAACAAACCAAACTTCTAACCTCGAATTCCCTGATGAGTCTGTCGCAATGATATCCACCGATGGCATCTCCTATCAAATGATGATGTCCTTTGATGGGTATAAATGTCAACTCAGTGGGGGTGTGGGGGTCATCCTCATCCCTCTTGATGGAAAGCCTATGCCTCTATCATTTAAACTAGATTTTGAATGTACTAACAATATGGTTGAATATGAAGCTTTGATCTTAGGGCTTCAAACAACCATTTTCTTGGGCATCAAATCAATCAGCATCTTTGGTGATTCCAAGCTAGTAATTTATCTGGTTAATGGTTCCTACCTCTATAAAAATGAAATTCTACAATGATATAAGCATCATGTAGATGCACTATGGGAATCATTTAACAACTACCTCTTGTAGACTATTCCTCGATCTACAAATAAGTTTGTCAACATGATGGCTTCCCTTGCCTCACACTTTCCATCCTCACCCTCTTCTTTGAAAATCTATGTCACTATGCATCACCTCACATTGCCCTCCTATATGTCAATTAACATTTTATTTATGGGTAATGTTGACTCTAATCCTCATGACATTTGGTACAAATAGCTTGTTGACTATCTCACTTATGCTATCATTCCATCTAACCTTTCCAGTAATAGGAGATGTGATTTTTTTTTTAAATTACTTCTCACTACACTATGCTAAGGGGCCTTCTCTACAAATGAGGCTTTGATGGTTTCCTCCTTAGATTCCTCACTCATGCTAAAATCCCCTTTGTTATTAAGGAAGTCCATGGTGAGATTTGTGGGGGACATTTTAGTGGGAACTTAGTTGTTAAACTCATCCTTCAACTTGTCTACTATTGGCTGACACTCAACCAAGAATATCAAAATTACATTTGGTGTTGTGTCAAATGTCAACAACACACTAACCTCCTTCACACTCCAATCCATGCCTACAATTTTCCAAAGACTTTTGGCCCTTTTCACAATGGGGTTTGGATCTAATCAATGAGATTAACCCTCATTCATCTCTCTTTCATCATTCTATTATTATTGTTACTAAATACTTTACCAAGTGGGTCAAGGCTATTCTTCTCATCTCTAATAAGGCTAACAAAATTATCAACTTTATTAACCATCACACCATCTACTATTTTGATGTCCCCCATAATATTATTACAGACAATGGTAAATCTTTCAAAAACAAGATTGTCTAAAAGCTCTATGATGATTTTAGAATAAAATTAAAATTTTCATCTCCATATTATCTACAATCAAATAGACAAGTAGAAGCTTCTAAAAAAAACTTAACCAAAATCCTCATGAAGTTAGTCAATGATGTTGGTAGGTATTGGCATACACACATTCCCTTCACCTTATGGACTTACTGTACAAGCATTCAAACCCTTATGGTTGATACAACTTTTTCATTGGTCTATGGGATGGAAGAAGTCTTACCTCTCAAGGTCCAAATTCCTTATCTTTGCATCTCTCTACAAGATATACTTACTAATGATGACTTTTGCCAAGAACATTTGGCCCAACTTGAGCTATTCGATGAACACTATCTAGTATACCTCAATCACCTCCAAATCTATCTAGAGCATATCAAACATGCTTACAATAAAAACCTCAAGGAGTGATATTTCAATATCAGAGATCTCATCTTAAGGGAAAATCAACATGTAACAAATATGGAGAAAAGTAAATGGGGAAAGTTTGATCCTAATTGGCTTGGACCCTACATTATAACTCACAAGTATGGCTCAATAAATTATCGCTTATCTTCTCTTGAAGACAAGCCAAAACCCAAACCTTTAAATGATTTTCATCTACAACCATTCTTTTTTTTTTAAAGTGACACTTCACTTTATGTCTAACTTGAGCTCATCCCTTGAGAAACCCTATTACATTCACCTCCTTTCCTCTTAATCCTTATTCCTGCACACTTAGTTAACCTTCCAAGTGTTATGGTTTTTCCCTCATAAAGGAAAACCTATAAGCCTATATATTCATGTCCATGACTAAAGTAATATATATATATATATATATATAATAACAAAAATTGAGATATATAGACAAATTATTATCTCTTAGGTCGTGATTCTCAACATAGATTGTTCCCTTGAAGGACATCTACATAACTTCTCATTGTTACTATAAATAGACTTCTCCCTAGAAGGACAACTAAAAAAAACTTAGACCACTATCTTGAAGGATGGTTAAGACAAACTTTGTTATCAATAAAATAATGACTTAGAAGCTTCCTTCATTGATCATCTTCACATGAGCTCAAGGAACCAAAAACATCCCAATAAAGGCTTCCCACATTGATCAACCTACATAAGAAAAAGACACAAAAAAATTTAGACATTGACTTGCCTATGGTAGCTCTTAGGTTACCTATAAAATGGGCATATTATCCCCACTAAGAAGGTTATGCTACCCAAACACCCTAATTCATTTTACCTTTTTCCCCTCTTACTCCCTCACAATCAAGGGAATTTTAACTCATTTGACACAAGGTGATCATGACATTTATCTACCAAAAAAATTATCGATACTGTAATACATGAATAAGGCTCATACTCCTATGCCTATTCATATGTTTGTTATGGTCCTTGCCAACACAAGAGCATCACATCCCTTTCTTTTCTATCATGTGTCGATTTCTCTTTTAACGTGGCATCTCACAATAAGATTCACTTAACTTCTCACCTACGTGCCAGTCTGTATTCTTACATCTTAAAATTATGTGTTTAAGAATACTATTACTTACATATCCATTTCAAGTAATGATGCTCAACAATATCAAAAAACATCATGGTATGTTAAAAATATATTCTTCAATCATCACACTCTACTAATACTAATAATTTTTTTCCAACTAAGTTATTTCATACAACCTCATGTGAAATGCAACCAACATATCTTCTCTAAATAATGGTAAATGAAAAAACTGTAAAATCAAACAGCTCATTTTTATCATACACCATCACATATATGGAAAATGCTAAAATGAAACCAACTGCTCAACTATGTATGTACCATCATGAATATGGGAAATGCTTGCATAACACACTAAATATCACTAACATAACCAAAAATAACATCACATAAACCTCATACATGATATAACATCTTAACATCTCACAATACCAAAATCTCATATATATATATATATATATATGAGATTTTGGTATATATATATATCAATGAATCATATCAGTATCATCTCTCTCTCTCTCACCATACATCTCTCAACTTCAGCTTGCAAGTTAGAATATATATAACAAAAATCACCAATACATCTATCCCTTAGAATACTCAAGGCTGTGGTCATGGTCATGAAGTGACAGTATCATCACCACCCTCTACCTATTTGTGTCTATGTGAACTAGAGGTCATGGCATGTTTCTCTGATCTCTCCTGCTCTCTAGCCTCAAAATATCTTTAAATCTATGAGAACTACCTGATGGCTCTTTCATAGTATGCAATCTCATCTAAAGTCATGTTATACCTCACTAGTGGTACAGTCTATGGTAGACCCATCAAACCTATTGTAGGACCTTGTACTAGTCCTTATGGTGGAGGAGGGGGGGTAACCTGCTCTACTACTCTCAGACCATCTCTCTACTATTAGTATAGTAACCTATCCCTATAATTTCATCACTCGTCCCTATAGAACCAAAACCTGCACTTGTATTGTAGTCAATTAGGTTTATAGTGTCATCACTTGTCCTTATAAGACTAAAACCTATGCCTACACTATATCTCATGCCTGAATAACTACATCTTCTCTCTCACCACTCCCTATATATTTGGTCATGCTCTCCTTAAAATCATAGGTTGAAAACCTACCCACAATGCTTGATAAGCCACTATAAACCCTAGATCTATCACACTTGGGCTTGCTAGTAGCTCCTCAAAATCTAGCCCATCTATCTCTTGGGGTAATGGAAGGGATGCCTCTATATCATCCCTCTTATATCAAGGAAAAGCAGGAGGTACATCTTTTAATAACTCAAACTATCTCCTAACCCTGACTATAGGTATCATCTCCAACTCTCTAGCTCACCTCCCCTAACCCATATCATACTTTGTAATCCTAAAAGCTACTCTTCCTATCCTCTAAATGTAGGATACATCAAGTAGGGCCTCTAAAGAATATATATATAAGAATCATCCATCCATCAACCACATATAATAATCAATATCCTACATGATGCCATCTACTTGTGTCTATGCCATGCTCTCTCTCCATCTTATAAAACCAATCAAAATTGTGACTGGTACACCTAGTGGCCATGTCACCACAATGTGTTCATATATCTAACAATGAAGCAAATGTCTGACATAAAAATTTTATTATTTTCATAACCTCACACCCCATAACTCCCTATATAGTTATGCAAGAAAATTTGGTCCCCATGTAAAGACTTTTCATTGCTCAAACATCTATGCAAAAACTTTGGTCATCATGATAAGGAATCTCCCTCCATTTATGTTAGGTATTGCATACATTTTAATGCCTATCATCATTACAATAATTAGGTGATGTTACTCCTCATTGGTAGTGTAAAGTGGCTAATATTCAAAGCTCACTGAATGATAGGTCACCTCACTGACATGCTCCCTAGATAATGTGTACATATGAGTATCATGATCCTCCCTCAAACATGAGAAGAGATCCTCACCCTAGAGTGGTAACCATAAAATCCTATATACGTCCTCCTACGTCACTATTAATTCTCTAGTAGGTAGATAGAAGGTGTTGGTGGTGTGATCCCACCTCTCTATCAAGGCTACCATTAAGCTAACATCTCATGCAACTCTATAATATCATTGCACTCCTCTTAACCAATCTTGTAATGTCAACTCCTACCTAGCCTACATCCACACATATGAAATCACTCCATCAAGCCACATACCTTAAGTTATAAACCTCCTCTTTTAATCCCTTTCCCTTTGGAATAACTACATTGGCCTGAGGCCCTAATCTAGGATATGTAGGCATCACTCAATCAACATGAGGTTTTTTGAGGTTATCTTGGTCTTCTACCCACCTAACTATCTTGTCTATTTACCCACTTAAACTCTAGGCCCCATGACCTATATCTTAAACCCTAGGCCAACCAACCTATTCCAAACCTCTAGGCCCTATGACCTATATCTTAAACCCTATGCCAACTAGCCTATTCTAAACCTCTAGGCCCCATGGCTTATATCTTACACCCTAGGCCTAATGGCTTATTTTTAACCCTAGGTCCCATGGCCTATTTCAACCTACTTTTTCCTAACCACTTGCCTTAATAGTTTTAACCCATATCTAACCCCTTTTTACCTTCCCTTTGGGAGAACTACATTAGCATGAGGCCCTAATCAGGGCTATATAGACATCACTCAGTTGACATGGGGTCTTCTGAGGCTAGCTTGGCCATTAGGATAATCCATTAATGCACCTGTACAAATTCAACTTGGGATGCACAATTAGCCCTAATTCTTCCTAAAATTTCCCCTTTAATTTTTTTAATGACTAACATTAGTTATATTTTGACTAATGTCGATCTTATATCCTGACATCAGTGTTGTTTTTTAGTTGACATCGATGCTAATTGTGGCTGACATTGGTAGCATAGCTAACATTGATAACTAGTTTAGCCCTAGGGCTGAATAGCCTATGCCAAAAATTTAGGGTTTTTTCCTAAAAACTACCCCCACCCCCCCCCCACAAATCCACCTAAACCTACCCTTACCACATATACTACCCCTTTAATTACCCTCTCTCCCCCCACACATTAAAATTTCACCTAACCAACAAATTATGATCAAAACCTAACTTAAATTAATAATCAACAGATCCTACCTCATCTCTCTGACTCCTCCAGGATGGACTGATTAGGACATATAATAGAGCACCTCCAGCTAGGTCCCCTTATACCTATACCATCTCTATCCACACCAATTCTCCCTTGATCACACCATGGCCCACCAAGAACTAGATAATACCCTCACTCTCACATGGTCTTCTCAACCACTCACTTATCACCACCTCACCACAATAAGACAAGCTTTGAATGTTTTATGTCACATGACACTTACAAATTTTCTTTCCTCAAATATAATGTCACAAATGAATTTTGGTAGGCCACCAAATCCCTTTTGTTAGGTTTGGTCACCCACCGATGTTAGTATTCCTACCCTAAACCATTGATGTTGGCATACTTTCTACTAACATCAGTGACCTAACTGATGTCAGCCACCTTAAAATTAAGGTTTTTAACCCCAACCACCACCCTTTTAAAATTCACCCTATTTACATGCCTTTAGTCTTTCACATGGAATCTTTATGGGGTAATGTAGAGATCACATATATCTCCCCACACATGACAACCAACCTTGGAGATAACTTAAATTTCCACCCATGACAACCAACCTTGGAGATCACTTAAATTTCCACCCATGATGACTATGATCAGAGATCACAAATATATCCTTGACTAATGACCCTTTTAATCCAACCTTACCTTGATCATTTAGACCACTTATGCTACCATGCTATAGTTGGTTATTATATGCACACATGTATATCAGGTGTTTTTAAATCATGACCTTGCTAATTCTTTCACCTATAACCTTTTTTTAATTTTCTAAGAACACTTCTTACCTTAGATACCTAGAACACATGGACCATTAGAGCTACAACTTTAATCATTTTAACCCTATTAGCTATCATTAACAATCTTTGGTTTGGTTATTTCTAGCCAAGTCCTCCTCACATATATCTATTTTTGATTGTGTCAACTATAACTAGTAGTATACATGTAAGCAATAATATTCTCACGTTCATACTCAACATCCACCCATCCATTAACTACCTATCAAAATGGTACCCAATTCTAGATTCTCCTCCATCAGTTCCCATTTTGAGGGGGAATATCTCATCCCATACCTAGAGCATCCAAAAACTATTTTTATCTCTCAACTTGTCAATACAAGTTACAAGATAAAAAAGGGCAAATATAGACACCAGAATTACATCACACACTTACGTGACTCCTTGTGTCAAAATCCCCCTTGATCCCCTTTTAATAATTAACCTTATTAACCCATGTTTTCATCTTAAAATATTTAATTAAGTTAATTAAAACCCACTTATGCCACCTCACCTGGCCACCTCATCCTAAGACTAATTCTTACCCTCTGAGTCACCTTGAGACTTAGTCTCCTAATCCTAACTACCTATGACTTGTTCTCACCCCTAACATAAATTCATAACTAACTACATTCTTTATAACCTTACATTTTTACCATTTTATAATGGAAAACACACTTGGAAAGATAAGGAATAGAAAATGGGCTAAAATAATCCCTTTTACCTATTCTCATGCCACTGACATTGGTCAACCATCAACTGATGTCAATGGGATCATCGACATCAATTACTTAATCAAAATTCTAAGTTGGTATTTGGGTGAAAAAATCAATGATTCATGCATAGGATTTTGGCAATTAGAGCATCCTACATCACTTTTGACATCCAAGCTTACCAATACTCTACATAATTTGATCCAGATTAGGAATCGATATACTACACAGAGCTTGAACTCTTGAGGACTAGCAACACACACTTGTCTTATTTTTTCATGCATCATATCACTAAGCCTCATAAAAGTCATCTATCTAATATTAAAAATTCACCCATTTCATAAGCTAAGTATATTTTAGTGTTTTTTAAGCCTTTAAACAATAATTTATATAATTGCTTTACATTATACTATTTATTGTTTCACAAACCCCAACTCTTTTCATGGAGGAGTTGTAAAGCTCCCCACACATTTCTATTTGCCCCAGCATACCAACCCCCCTCTATCTAGACTCACCTGAGTCTTACCCACCCCCTTACAACTCTTCCCAACCTCACACCTTGACAATAGTCCCATTTTCTCTCCTAGAAAATCCTTCTCTAACTCATTCTAATAATACTACCCCAACCAACATTAGTGACCCCAACCAACATCAGTGACCCCAACTGACTTTGGCGACCCCAACTAATATTTGTCCTTTAACCAATGTCAATTACTATGTTTATGAAATATCAACCTCAAAATCACCTTAAAACCTTCCAAAAACATAGACCTAACTTATCAGCTTGCATTGTATTATCTTCTGCTACACTCAGACTTGCAACACACTAAATAGAACTCTAACTCTCTCCCTCTCTCTCTCTCTCTTTACTTGCATTTATTTTAAACATTTTTTTAAAATAGTGGAATATCATCCTAAGGAAGTTTCATGCTTCTCAAAACAAGCACAAAGCTTGGTAGTCTACACATATCTCCACTAACAACTATTTTGTGTAGTGTTTTATTATCCACAGGTGTCTTCCTTCATAACCAAAGAGGGGAATCTATAAAGTCTAGAATGGTGCACGCTTATATGGGTTTTAATCACTTATCCCTAACTCTCTCTCTATCTCTCTTTTATTCCTCTCTCTTTGAATGTAAAATAAGCTCAAAACATAGTAAAATAAGAAGAACCTTATTAACCAACTTTCTTTTTCCTTGCCTCAACCTGAACTCATATAACTGTTTGCTTGGGCATGTGCCAAGCATAACTCCTCTACATTATGTGTCCAAATCTTCCAAAATTTTGATGAAGCCTTTATTATGGAACATAATTTAGAGAACCAAGCCATTGATGAATGAAAGATAAAGCTCAAGAACAGGAATTTGACTTATAAAACCAATGAGGCTTCTTCCTCCACGTTAAACAACTAGGCCAACACTAACACCAAGATCAAGGGAACAACAAAATCAGTTTCTTAAAATCTACCCCTCCACCTTTTGTCAACCAATATAATTCCTCTAGTTTCTCAAAGCAAAACCTGATGAGTCAAACCTAGAACACCCAAAAGTAATTCACTCCACTTAGAGAATCCTATGCTTACATCTTGGAGAAGTTATTGAAAGCCAATATCATTCAACTTTCTCTTATTAAATCACCCCAACAATTTGACTCTTCTTGCCCTATACCTAGTTGGTACAATGAGAATGATCTATATTCCTTCCACTAAGAGATAGGCCATGATGTCAGTAGGTGCAACACCTTCAAGATCCTTGTCTAATCCCTCATTGGTAAGGGGGAGCTTACATTGGACAACCTCAATGCAACATCAAACCAAGCCCTTGATTTATTCAAGCGACCTTTCTTGAACCATGCTCTTACTATGAATGAGAGCAACAACATCGAGTGCTCCCATGATACTCATATGGTTCACATGGTTCTTGACACTCTTTACTAAAGAGCCTATTGACCAATCTATTTGCCCCTCACCTTATCTTCTTATTGAGGTAGCAAAATTACCTTCTTCTCCTTTAGAAATCAAACTGAGGGAGCACCATCTTCTCCCCCTCTACTTATTGAGGTAGTGGAGTCTTCAACCACCCTTTTAACTGATGTACCAGAATTCCTAATTATCACCACCCTATGCTCACCTTTAGTTACCAAGAAAACCACCCCCCTTCAAAGATCATTCCCTAGGAGGAAACCCCCATATTTACTCCTCTCATAGAGGAACCACCTATCTCAACCTTGCATCCTTCAATTGAGGAAGAGGACAAGGTTACCATCCCTATGTATCCACCTAGGGGCCTATCCTTTTGGTACCATTCAAGGAATTAATCCAACCTATAAACCATTCTCTAGGTTAGTGTAGATGAATCTATACCCAAAACTCACCTACTCCTCCATTTTCACCTTAGAGTGAAGATGAATCTAACCCCTCCTCTAGCTCAACCTCTCCTTCTATCCATAATATCAACATGGTCACAAGAGCATAGTAGAAGGATAAGGGAAAGTATAACGTATCCATTCCTTAGACATACCCCCCTTCAAACTCTCAACCAACCTTCACCTAACCATATCCATATTTTACCAAACCCAAGGTGTCTATCTTAGGTTCCTTCCAATCTAACCCCTCATAATCCATAAGGAGAGTTATCCTCAAACAACTCCATCAAACCCTGATGAATATGAGATTATATGATTTGTTCTCTACGTCTCCCCATCATCTCCAAGTAATAATAGAAGATTTGTAATCCATTGAGGTCCAACCTAAAGACCCCTAACCTCTAGCCACCTTTATCAGTGCCCTTCAAATGTCCAACTTTTTTACCTTTAAGGATTTGGAAATAACCATTGCCCATCATGAGGACCTAGATCCTCCTCTCTTTATCACTACCTATATCAACTAAACCCACATAAAAAGGGTCATTATTGATGTGGGAGATATCATCAGCATCATCTCCTCGCATGCCTATAACCAACTCAACTTTACAAATAATGTCATGTCTAAATATTTGGATGTCCTTCATTTCTTCAATGATACCATGGCCACTACCTTGGGAACTATCATCTTTCACATTCATTTAAGACCCCACATGCTCCCCAAACTTTTCTATGTTATAGAAGGTGAATTCCAATACAATGTCTTATTAAGATAACCTTTGATTCACTCCATGGGTTACATTCCCTCTACCTTCCATTACTTTATTAACTTTGAATATGAAGGCTAGGTTATCACCATCCAAGATAACACACATCCTTTATCAACATGAAACATGACCTATCACCCCAATTATATCCTCATACCCCCTTCTAACACACCCTTAATAGCTAAAACTAAACCTCCAACCACCAAAGTGGATATCATATCCCCTTCCATCGATGAGACATCAACTATCTCCTCTATACCTTCACACCAAATCCCTACCATAGACCCTTTGTAATCCATGTTACATTATCTTTTGCTCAAGGAATATTGCATTTTAACACTGGACATTTTTTCTTACTCCCCATGAGTATGGAAAACTTACCAATTAACTAAGATATGACCCTAATGTTGGAGCTATCATTCCCCTTAGACCTCCCCACCATCAAACTCATTTTATTTATGGGGAACTTGACAAATCCCTCAATGCTTCTACTACCTCTCTTTCACCTCAACCATTCACCATCAGTTTCTCTTACCTATATAAACCAAGATTCACCAAGACATACCTCTACCAGTGTGCTTAGAAAGGCTTCAGTCTTGGGTGGTATGAGCATGGCCCACATGAATTGGTCACCTTCAAAACCAAGAAGCCACATGAGAAGCATAGATTGGGTTTCATCTTACCTAATAAGAAGAACGTTAAATAACCTACCACTGTCATTATTGAGGAAGATATTCCTTCCTTACCAACCTCACCTCTACTTACGTGTGAGGATGATGACATTATCCCACCTAATTTTTTTCATCAACATGATAAACCTTAGACCCATAGCTTATCAAAATTATGGGGAAACTGTAACCATCCCTTTGACCCATCTTGAGATGATAGGAGAAGATTCTCCTACTATTAACAATGTTCAATGTCAAGATGATGATTCTATTCTCACCTACCTTGGTGCCCCAAATTCTTCAATCCACAAATCCCTTCCTCTTGACTCTTCGACCATGTTGAATTAATCCACCATAGATATCAACTTTGGTACTCTAGATAACCCCTACATTATCAAAATCGACCAATCATTGAATACTGAGGAACTTTGGGAATTCCCCTCCTTCCTTCAAGACTGTAGTGTTATCCTTGAATTTTAGTAGGCTCAATTCATGGGATAAACCCTATGAAACTTGTCTATATAATAGCCCATGAGCTCTAAGCTCACAAAATGAGGACAATCACTACCTCTTTGTTGTTAATTTTTCTCTCAAAAAAGATAGTTTTTTTTAGGGAGTTTTCATCTCATGTAGTTCAGATAATTTTCTCCAAACTACACTAAGTTTAGTTTGGTGCAAGTCAAAGAATTTTATCTAAACTACACCATTACATGCAAAATTAGGGAATTTTTTTGACTTTGCACATGTTGAGTCAGAGAATTTTTTTGACTTTGCACATGTTGAGCTAGATAATTTTTCCAACTTTGCACATATTAAGTCAAACAATTTTTTTGACTTTGTACATGTAATGTCAATATTTTTCTATGATATTGCATATGGGACCCACCACCTATGGTAATTAAGATGTATTTATTACTACATTATATATATAATGCTTAGTAATTCTTATTTTTACTATTTATTTTTATTTTTCTCATCATTTTCAAGGTCTCTTACACTCTTTTTAATGCCATTTTTGAGCTCATCAACACTTCCTCTGCCTCTATTTTATTAGTTGTTTTAGCTTGTATGTAGATTGATCTTTCAAGCATGCTTTTTAGGTAGGGTTCATTTTTGTCTTCTTTATTTTTTGTATTTATTTATTATTGCTTTTTTCCCCTAGTTTTTCTGATTGAGTTAAATCATTTCTCAATTTACTTTTTTATTATTATTAACATCTTGAGTTTTGATTTTTTTAATTCTCCCTTCTTTTCCCCTTCATCATCTTGATTTTGATTCTTAGGTTTTTTATCTTGGTTTTTTATTTTTTCCATCTTCATGTACATCAAATAATTTTCTCTGAAGAATATTTTCTCTTTATGCACTTTGGAGAGATTTCTATGATGTGAATAAAGTTAGCTGTACCTTTTTGTGTAGTTTAGAGAAAATTCTTCGACATTCATAAATAGTCAAGTCGGATGAAACATAGAGAATTTTCTTTGACCTACATCTAATTTTAATATATCCTTATGTAAGTCAAAGAATTTTATCTAACTTTCATGACAAAATTTTTGTTTCCCAAGTTATGCAAGTTGGAGAATTTTCTTTGACTTACATCTCACAACCTTTCAACTCTTGTGTAGTTCAAAGAAAATTCTCCAAACTACACAACTTTTATGCAGTTCAGAGAAAATTCACTAAACTACATAACCTCCATGATAACTCATGTAAAAGTGTTATTTTTCATTGATCCTACATTTTTTTTAAAATAATAAAAAACACTAACTTCAGATAATCAAAATTTCCTACTTGCAGCTATCTGATCAATGTCAAACATCTCTTTAAGCAAGAAGACAATGAAGTATAAGTATTAGGGTGTGTTCCCATTGTCTGTAGTTGATTCAAATGTGGATCAAATTGGGGATACAAATATTGGTCACATGGAAATGGATGAGTTTTTACAAATATTGGGAAGGGAAACCATTTCACCTCATATGTATCTAGTACTTAACAATGACAACCATTTGGCTATTGTATTTATAGTATCAACACAAGACTTTGAATTTATCCTAACCATGGCTACACATTATGATAAGGAAACTAGATTAGTCAAGGATTTATAGGGTAAGGTAATCATTCACTTTGATGAGGAATATTTTGATAAAAAAATCCACCTCTCTGAGATTGAAGAATATTTTGATTTAACTATGTAATCAACTCAAGAATACTATGATAGAGATATTGAGAAGTGTAAGAAACATATTAACTCCAAATGGCTCAAAAATCCTTGACCCACCATTGCTAGATGGCCCAAGTATTTGTATCATAGTGATTTTTTTGGAGGAGATAAGAGATTTTATTACTCTCCTCAGTAGAGTGAAAGGGTTGTCTACTTCAAACATTTTTCAAGAATGGATGTATCAATACATTTTGGTTATCAAAAGAAATAAGTAAAGGATCTTTTGGGGTAAACAAATTAGTGATATTATTTTTCATCATCTCTTTGAGGTTGATTCTTCACTCAAGTTTTACATGACTTCATATCTTGTGCATGCTACAACTAGTATGAAGTCTTTCTTGGGTTTAAATTATATCGATGAAAGGAAAAATATTCTTGTATATGAACACTATCCATAGCTAACTCTAAAAGAAAGAATCAAGTATTATAAGATAGTTAATGATGATTTTTTATATAAATTCATTTTCACTTTTGAGAAAGAACTTGAAAATAAGAGAGTTTTAGATTAGGCATAGGCACAAATCAATAAGGTTGGATGCATTTTATTATAATTCCTAACTTTCACCTACATCAGGGTAGGAGGATTTAATGAACAACCTTACATGCTACCCAGATACCTAAATGATAAACTAGTATTCATGGATATACGAAAACAAGTGATGAACATGCATAAAAAACAATTAGATTCTCATAAGAAAGGTTACAAATTTCCAATCAGTATTGGTCAGTACACAATTTCCACTACTCCAAAGGTTAAGACTATGAAAATTGAGTTGTAGTGGATTATGCTTAAGAAATTCAAAAGTAGAGAAAACTTTTATTACATAATGATGAAGGAGAAGATCAAATGTAATATCACCCATGTGCACATAATTAAAGATATTTAGGTAGAATGTAGAACTAATGAAGATATAAGGAGACTTGATTACAGTCACCTTACTACTGATCAAATTGTCAATTTGGAATTGGAAAATATTATTGTATATTTGATAGATGATGTGAATATATTAGATTCTTCATATGAGGAAAAACAAGTGGCTTCAACTCCTCTCCCTCCCATATAATGGTTAGTTAAATAATCCACTTCTATTAGAGATGGATTTCAACCTATTCTTGCAAGAACTAATGCTTGGTTAGAATCTAAAGGAATTATGTTAAAACATTTTAAAACTAGTTTTGAGGAAGATTATGATGAAGAGACTACTAAGAAATGAGAGGAGATGAGAACCAAGAACAAAGAGGATCCCTCTACTTCCAAACAAAATCCAAAATTTGTATTTGTTAGTAAAGGAAAGAGGAAAGACAAAGAAGCAAGTGTCAAGGAAAGTGCTCAAGTGGAGAAGAAAGAAATCCCAATCACAAGTGAAGCACCACCTCAATCAACAATGTCATAAGTGTCTTATCCAGTGCTTGAATATATTATAAAAATAGAGACTACTCAACTAGAGGTTCCTTTGACTGAAGTTTCTCAAGCCATGGTTTTATAGGTAACATTTTCCATATTTCTTCCCATGAGTACCATTGTACAAGTTGATCCTATTACTTCTCAAGTTGTTCTTTCACCACCACCTTTACCTACTAGTGCCACATTTTTTCAATTTCCTTCACAAGGTACACTAGACCAAGTTTTTTGATTCATTGCAAAATCTACCCAGTCCTTCAAAGTCATTGGGATCCCTAACTAATTAATATTTCACCCAACAAGATATGGATAAATTTATGTCTATACCTTCTTCAAAGACAACAACTCAAGTTCCTATCATTCTAGTGTCCAAAATGTCAATAAGAACTAAAGTGATGGTTACTCTAACCCAAACTCCACCTATTATTATTACAATTACATTGGTGTCAACCCCATTACTAGATACCTCTATCACACTACCTTCCATTCCACTTCATAATATTTTATCCCTCCCCAATTATCCCAAGCTTTAACATCCTCTACCCAAGGAGATCCATCTCCTCTTCCTACTTATTTGGCATCACATACACCTAAGAAGAAGAAGCGAGAAGTGGCATTGAAAGACTTTGATTTTGGTCAGCTTGTGCTAATAAATCCTAAAATAACAAAGAAGGCAAAAACTATGTCAAGGATGATATTTGAATTTGGGCACAAGTATGCTAAATTTGTATTCCTCCTAAAGATAAAAACCTTGAAGATATTCAAGTGTCTGAATATATAGTAGGACAAATAGATCTTGAGAAACAAACCCATGAAATCATGAAGGAAGATTTGGAAGAAGTAATAGCCTCCTTGATCAAGAGATATGATAAGGACAAGAAGATCAAGGATCAACTCAAAGTACAAGTAGAACAGTGGGCCTCTACTTTACTAAAAATCTCCAAACCTTATGAGTCTATTGATCCTATTGTGCATGAAAATATCAAAAAATCCATTCAACATGCAAATAAAATTAGATCTTAGGGTCATGCGGTCAATGCCTAGATTGAGATATTAACAACATAGGGTACTCAAAGGTTGTGTTCTATCATTAGATTTTTAAAGAACCTGAGTGAAGTGAAAATGGAAATTTATAAAATAATTAAAACACTCACTCAAAATTTAGAATTGATTGAAAAGGATATTAATACAAGGACTCAACTATGCAAATTCAAACTGGAGATTTTGGTTAGCAAAAGGTCATTCCAAATAGGAAAGTGTTCATTGAATACAGGGAAGCTATGAAGAATAAAAGAGAAATTCTCAATAATCTATTTAAATATCTCAAAGAAGTTGAAGATATGTGTGATAATAAGATATTAGATATTGTAGAGAAAATTGGAGAGCTTCCCTGCCAAGTTAAAAATGATTCTTAAGAAATTCATCTTGTGGAAACTATTATTCAAGAATTTACATCTTTGCTTCAAACAAAGATTGAAACAGGTACTTTCATGCTAGACTCCATTGATAAATTGATTGAATTTCAAGTTATTTTGAATAAATTATAATGAATCATGGACAAAAGCAAAGATTTATTTGTTAACTTAGAAGATTCAATCACAAGGGTACTTATCATCTCCAAAAGTACATCTGACCTAGATAATAGTGAGGTTCAAGGTATATTGAAGAGATATGAGGAATTTTTAGAAAAGATTAAAAAGGAATGAATTTTTATGTCTAAGGACACTTAGTTTACTTTCATAATTTTCCATATGTAATTTTTTTTAGTGTAAATTACATGTAGGAAAAGTACATAGTCCTAAGTCAAATAGGACTCTATCAATGAATAAGATAATGTATTTATGATTTTCCTATTTTTATTTATATCTCCTCTCTATAAATAGGAGGATCCTCTTTGTATAAATGATCACCAATTGATATAGAGGGGAAATGCTACTGAAATTAGAAAAAATTTTGAAATTTTGTGGTCATATTGTAAATCAAAAATTCATTTAATATAAGAAAATCAAGTGATCTTTCAAACTTTGTGTTGAAATATATTTTTTGTATATTAGGAATGTTATTTTGTCTTTTTCATTGAATTTTATTCTACTTTGAGTGAATTGTGGTGTGAAATTTCTATAAAATGGAAGGTGCTAGAAAGCTGATTTTGGAGTCTTTAAGCTACTTTTTAGTTTTTGTGTTTATGGTCATCATTGAAGGTGAATTACTGAGGAGACTTTGAGCTCCCAGTTATTCTTCTTTGATAATTTTAATCTTTTTTAGAAATAAGGTGAAGACTTTGGGCTACACCTTATTCTATCTTTCAAGTTTATTCTACTGGTATTATTCTTGTTAATATTTTGGCTAACAAATCTGAATATTGGTTATATTTGGTTCATCAAGTGATCTTAGATTTTCAAAGTATATCACAAATAATGGAGGAAATTTTCTGATTGAACATCAATTCTTAAAAAAGAGAATTGGATGATATGATAACACACTCTATGATAAAATTATTGTAAATAAGTGTAAATAATTAAGTGTTGTGTTAGTTAATAATAAAAGGGATCTTCCCCTTGTCTTTAGTAGAGATTTTATCTCATCACACTATGGTTGAAATAACCATTTTTTCAGTAACAAAATATTCGCCCAACATACAACATAACCTTTGTTTAGTCTTATAGTGATATGTCTAGAATTGATCACACCATTACTAACCATAACATAGTAACTCACTATGATGCCAAGCCTGTTAATCAAAAGATATAACACATACATGCTCGTATAACCCTTCTCATCAAATGAGATCTTTAGCATCTTCTATATGTCAAATTTATTCAACCCTTTCACTATCCCCAATAGGTCTCAAATATGGTAACCATCACCAAAGCCCTTATTGATCTTATATCCATCCATGAAATGTTATCTCTCATATATGGGTTCTTAGGTTACAATCATATCATGATTGTACCCAAAAATCAACATAAGACCACCTTTACCACCCCTTGGGGAACCTTTTGCTATAGAGTCATGCCTTTCATATTAAAAAATGCTAATGCAAACTACCAATGTGCCATGACCTATATCTTCCATGACCTCATCTATAATATTATCAAGGACTATGTGGATGACCTTCTCAAAAAATATAAACTCTAAGAAGATTACTTGGTCATTTTTAAGACATCTTTGAATGACTTATCCATTAACATGTCTGCCTTAACCCTAAAAAGTGCATTTTTGGGGTCTTGTTAAGAAAGCTTCTAAGTTTTATTATCTCCCTTCATAGAACTTAATTTTATCCCACCAAGATCAAAAAAATCCTAGACATGCTTCCCCCAACCAACCTTAATCAACTTCATAGCTTACAGGATAAACTATAATCCATTCACCATTTTATCTCCCAACTTTTGGATCGGTGCCAATCACTTCACCACCTACTGAAGAAGGATATGTCTTTTAAGTGGAATATTGACTATCAAAAGGCATTTGATTTACTTAAAAATTACCTTTTTGCACCACCTATCCTTACCCCTCCCAAGGATGACCAACTTTTCTACCTATATATCTCTACCACCAACTATTCCCTAGGGACAATGTTGGCTCACTAAGAAAAATAACATAGAGATTAAGTCATATACTACAATATTCACACATTGATATAATACGAGATGTAGGGTACCAAATTCCACCACTACCTTCTTAACCACAAAACCTATGTCATAACCAACACTGACCCTCTCAAGTACATCTAATCCAAGCCATACCAAAACTAGTGTATGGCTAAGTGGCTCATGATTTTAGTAGAGTTTTATCTCAATTTCCTATAATATAAGTTAATCAAAGTGAAATTTATTATTGACCAATTGGTTGAAGCACCTTTAATGGATAACCAACCCCCTCCCCTTGAGTTTTTAGATGAATCCATCGTGACCTTCTCTCAAATAGATTTTACCCATCAAGTCACCATGTTCTTTGATAGATCAAAATGTCAACATGGTGGGGGAGTAGGTATCATATTTATCCCCTTTAATGATAAACCTCTCCCTTTGTCTTTCAAGCTTGATTTTGAATGTACCAATAATATGGTTGAGTATGAATCCCTAGTGATAGGCCTTCAAACTACCTTAGCCCTAGGAGTCAAAAAAATCAATATATTTAGTGACTCCTAACTTATGTTCAATAAAATAAATGGCTCTTACCACTATAATAAAGATGTTATATAATATTAAAATAAACTATTTGATAAACTCATAACATCATTTGAACAGTATCACATCCAATCAACCCCATGATCTACCAACAAGTTTGACAACACCATGGCTTCCCTTGCCTCTTAGATCCTATGTACACCCTCTAACTCTAATATGTCAATCATTATCCATAGGGCTACCTAACCATCCTATTTTAAACAAGATTATCCCACCATTTTTAGTGTAGAGGAGAAACAACCTGACATTTGGTATCAACAAACCTTTAACTACCTTAACCTTGCAATAGTTCCTTCTAGCCTTTCCAAGAATGATTGAAGAGAATTTATTCATAGTACCTCATGCTATACCATTATAGGAGGAATTTTTTACAAACACAACTTTGATGGCCTCCTCTTCTATTACCTATGTAGTCACTAAGCCTCTCACACTATCAAAGAAACACATGATGGTATTTTTCAAGGTCACTTTATTAGCCTCACTATAGCTAATCACATCCTTCATCTCAACTATTACTAGCCTAACCTTAACCAAGACTGTTATGATTATGTGAAAAAGTGTGGTAAGTGTCAACAACATGCTATTTTACATCATGTACTTAGCCATAACCTTTGAGTCTCTACCAAATTTTGGACCTTTTCATAATGGGGTCTAGATCTCATTAGGGAAATTAATCCCCATTCCTTACAATGACACCATTCTATTATCACCATGACCAAGTATTTTACCAAGTGGGTAGAGGTTATTCCTATAGTCTCAACCAAAGCAAAAACTATTATCGACTTCATCAACCATCATATCCTTTGTCACTTTGGTGTTCCTCATAAGATTATCACTGATAATGGAAAATACTTTAAGAACAAGCAAGTCTACGGTTTATGTAATGCATTAAACATTAAGTTAAGTTTCTCCTCTCCCTATCACCCTCAAGTGAATAGATAAGAAGAAGCCTTTAACAAAATTGTTAATAACATGTTAATTAAAATGGTAAATAAATCAGGTTAAGATTGGCATTTGCACATCCCCTTTGCCTTGTGGGCATATCTTACTAGCATTAAAACCCCTATGGGTATTACCTTATTTTCTTTTATGTTTGGAGTAGAGGCCATCTTTCCTCTAAAAATCTAAATAACCTCTCTTCACATATCTTTGTAAGAGCTTATTTTAGAGGATGATTATTGTTATCACCATTTAGCCTAGTTGGAGTTACTCAATGAGCATCATCTAGAAGGCCTCACCCACCTCCATGTCTATCAAGATCACATCAATTATGCCTATAAAAAGTACCTTAAAGTGTAATAAATCAATATTGAAGACCTTATCCTAAAGGAAAACCAACATGTCACTAATATGGATAAAAGTAAGTGGGGCAAGTTTACTTTCAATTGGCTTGTGCCTTATATCATAACCCATAATTATGGATCAAGAGCTTATCAATTATCTTATCTCGAAGTCCACTTATCATTTAAGCCCCTTAATGATTCACATTTGTGTCCATTCTTTCATTGAGAAGGATTACATTCACCTTTTGTCTAACTTAATCTCATCCCTTGTTATCCACCCACATTCCACCTCTCTATTTTAGGAGCAATCACTTAAAACTACATCATGTGATTATCTTATCATTGGAATATATTTATATTAAAAATGGGTATCATGGTTCTACCCATAGCATGATTTTCATGGTACTTTCCATACCTTCATAAGATGGATCCCCATGGTCATTATCACCTAAACCTATTTTACACCTAAGCAACCTTCTTGTGCTTTTAATTTTACCTTCATAAAGGTGAGCCACTAACTAAGCCTAAGTAAGTATATGTCAAACAAAATATTAATATTTCTATCACTAGTAATCATGGGTCGTTCATAACATTCATAGACTACTCCCTTGAAGGATAGTTGTTGAAAACTTTATCTAAAATTGTAAAACATCAAGTGGATTTCTCCCTCAAAGGATAGTTATCAAAAAATAATTAAGCAAAGCACTTAAAATTAGACCACTCCCTTAAAGTATGGCTAAGAAAACATTTGTCAAAATCATAGCAAGTTTTTGAAAGCTTCCTGCATCAATTTTCTTCCCATAATCATCAAAATACCCATTATCAAAATCATAAAAATCATACACTAATTTTGAAAGCCACAATCAACTCTCAAGTAGTACACTAAGGTGAAATCCATAAATAGATTTTGTAAGTACACCTACAAAATTGGCATGCTAGTCTTGCAGTTGGGCTCCATTTTCACCCATTTCCCCTTTACACTATATGTGTTTCAATTAATTTCCACTCATGTCTTAGTTTGTAAGTAAAGTAATGAAACTAATAATAGGGTGTGTATAAAAATACCTAGTAAAGTACATGCATGAATCTAGATGATATTGGGAACTCCTCTTTAGCTAGGAAGGAATAACCTACAGATAATAAAAACACTCAAAAAAGGGTTTGTTAGATGGATGGTTGAGTGGACTACCTAGCATGAGCTAGATCCAAGAAGCATAGTACTTACTAGGAGGTTGTCAATCCATTATTATAATAATTAAGATGATAAAATGAAAATAAAGGATAGTTACATTTAATGAAATGAAAGTAAATACATGTAATAAAGAGAAAGTAATTGATTTTTTAAAGAAAACAACTAAAAATAGAAAAAATGGGTCAATACTTATGCTAAAATGGTCAAGTTTTGGTTCAAAAAATTAGAAAGGTTATTATTATTAGGCATAAATAAGGAAACATGGGTTTGGTTGATGGAAAGGGGCTCAAAATAGCTTTCTATATTTTTGTGTGACATTAACTGATGGTGGTCAAGTTAACTGGCTACAGTTGGTGTAATCGATGATGGTTGGGTAATCAGCGATGGGCTAAGCATTGGTGGTTGCCTATGTTTTCTAGGAGGATATTGAAATGGAGTTGTAGAATGATGAATAATTAGGCAAGGGTTTTGATATAGGCCTATGGGAGGGATAATAATATTTTAAGAGGTTTGGTTGGGGTAGGGAGGTAAAAAATAAGAATAATCAATGAAAACAAGCATAAGATACCTATAACTTGATGGTGGAAGGCTGAGGTAATTTGGCCAGAGTGGTATTACTTTGGAATTCAAAAGTGATGTAGATAGAGGATTGAGTCTCCAATTTTATTTCTTTATTTATAAAGGGATGTTGGATACTTACACTAGAAAATATAATAGCTGGACATGAATTCATTTATGGATTGTCCTCTATTTTTTCACTTCCTCTTTCTCTTCTTTTTATATGATGATGTTACTAAATGAGTAGGGGGAAGTTGCTAATTAGGTAGAGGAAAAATATGTGATTTAATATTCTTTAAAGTTCATTAGCATCACAATAAAAAATTTGATAAATAATGCCATGCTTATCTTGTACATAGTTAGAAGTGGATTTAAATTAGGCTGGGAAAATTAACCAACATTAGTCAGGCTAACTGGTACCGATTAGGTTGACTGACACCAATTAAGGGCCTAAGGTAAAATGGATGAAAATTAGTTTAAAATAAGGTGGATTAAAAAGGTTAAGTTATTAGATTAATAAATGGGATAAGTTAACTAGGTGGTAAACTAGCTCTAAGGTTGGGTAGGGGTTTAAGGCATGTGTTTGACATCAAAAACTAGCCAAGGTGTAGTTTTCAAGTGTATATATTTTGTCCCTTTTTATTATGAAGCTTTAGTTCAATAAGTGATAGAACAAAAAATTAACATTTTGTTAGTCAAGGTCAAATTACCTTGAGTAGGGGATGAGGTATTCCCCCTCAAACTAGGATTTGATGAGGTAAAATCAAACTCAAATCAGGGTTTGATAAATAGTAGATGATAAGTCACTAGGTGGGTGATAAAAAGGTGAGGTTGGGTACTTAAAATGTAAACATGTACACAAAATATGACTAAGTACAATAGGTAAGAGCACACAAAGACTAAAGTTCCCAATATTAGTAGAAATAAGGTCAATCCTAGAAAGACACATGATAGGGGTGATTGATCCATAGCGTTAGTCATAGTTGATCAGGTCAGGACTTTCAATCTATCTACATAGGGTCTGTGTTGGTCATAGGTATCCAAGGTAGGAAGTGATCCCATGAAATAAAATAATAGGTTGGGTTGCACATGAGGTGGTACAAAGTTCAAAATTGTATCATGGCAAGGTCAGTCTATGTGGTTAAAAATACCAATGCAAAGTCATCACAAAACATGCAAATGATCAGTGTCAAAATCTACCAACATCAAGGTGGACATTGTGAAGGCATGGGTTGATTAGGTATGGGTTAGAAGGGGATGGCCAAGCTAACTCTAGATGCACTAGGAATCCAAAAATAACTTCAAGCCAAATGTGGCTCTTCCAAAAAAAGGTTAGATTTTAATTAGGGTTGGGTTGTTAAAAAAGTTGGAAAAATAATGAGGGACCCCAATCGATGATAGTTAGGAGTGTTCCCATGATTGACTATTGATGGTTACCCTAACTGTTGATAGTTAGGGAAAATCCTAACAAGTTAAGATGTAGAAAGGAAAGTGGTAAGTATTTTTTTACCATTTGAATTTTAATTGTTAGTGCCCAGAGAATTTTGTATTGTGTTGATTTGGCATGGATTATATTGAGGTGGAGAATTATGAGGAGGTGACAATAGTAGGTATAGGTGATTTGAGTGGTGATGAGATAGAGGGTAGATGAGGGTATAGTCAAGCGATGGTATGAGGACTCTGACCATAGAAGTGATCACAAAATAAGGTAAGGGTTTTTTTTAAATTGATAATATAAGTAAATTTGGGGATATAGAAATATATTGGGTAGTTTAGAATAGTGGGCCAAGGTGTGTGAAAATGTCCTTGGGCCATGATGCCCTAGTTTTTGGGGGTGGATAAAATTGGTCTATTTGAGCTAGGCATAGTGGGAGGGAAAGATGGGGTGATGGTGATATAAGACTATAGAATAATATTAAGTGGGTTAATTTTATAATTAGGTGAGTTTAGTGGTGTTATGGAGGAAGAAAGTGGTAGGGTTTCACCACTGATGGCCATACACAGTGATCGATAGTGGATCGACCCAACTATCATCACTCAATCTAGGGGTAAAAAGGTCTTAAAGTACCATCGATAGTTTAAGGAACTGTCAGTGGTCAAAGTATTAAAGGGGTAAATATGGGTAAAAAAAGAATGAAATGAAAGTGCTTGAAAAAGTTTTTGAAAGGTTGAATGTGAAATATCAAAATGTGTTAATGTAGTGGTAAAGTGTTGTAAAGGATAGGTCAAAGTTTGTAAATTATTTTAAAGATATGGGTCTAGTGAGTGAAAAGGTAAAACTTAGTTTTGATAGGATGAGATGTTTAAAATGACTAGTAGGGAGAGTGAGATGAATAGATTGATCAATCTATGAAAAATAATGTGTGCGAGTAGAGGTAGATAGTGATAGAATGACTTAGGTGTTTAAAATTTGTGTAGTAAAAGGTAAAGGTTTGTGTTGAGTGTAATATAGTTTGAAAATGGTAGGCATAGGTTGATATGTGGAAAACCAAATGTTCATATGAATATGATTATTGTACAAGCCCACAATTAGATTAAGATGAGGGACTAAGTCCCTAGGATATTTCTTGAGGTTTGAGATAGGATGACAACAAAGGAGTGGAGGCACATGGAGATGGTTGGCCTAAGGACAATGATATATTATTATCACCTACTATGAGATACATCTATGATCATCACACTCATCAAGAGATGGGACCTAGTAATGAACACCTTTATTTGTTGAATAGTGAGATCACCATCATGCTGGAGGATGTAACAAGGATCACATGGCTACCCATATGGGGGATCCTATTTATCATATCAAGAGTGAGGATAGAGACTATTATATGGATCTGATCGAGATCATGTTCAGTGGTATGCAAGTGGGTTTGAGATTGGGTTGATGTACCTATTGACAATGAATATTTCACCCTTGGCAAGAGGCCGAGCTCTTGCCTTCTCCTCACAACTATGAAAACTCCCCTCTCACCTATGGGACTGGAAAAGATAGAGGGGAGAGTCTCTAAATAAGGGCTAGCTCCCTTTGATGCATCATATTTGTTCCAACAAGTGTAAACACATGTATATATATAGATATATAATGGGGGGGATGAAAAGGGAGAAATTTGTAAGAAAACAAACTACTCTAAGGAGGTGATACACCAAAATGAAATGACCTTCTCACATCCACTCTTAAAACTAGACGAATGCATACATACGCTTCACACTTGGTAGAACGACCAGACTACAAAAGCTTGATAGGGAGGTTTTAATGAAAACATAGAGAATAGAGGTTCACCAAAGGTGCTATGAGAGGCACACTGAAAGGTAATTTCTCTATTTTTGCACCCCAAATAGAACTCTCCTCCTGTCAAGTATAGAAATGGCACCTTGTAGACAACAGATATGATGGTGTTGAACCTGTGAAAGCATCAAGAGACAATGACTAAACAAAAACAAACACTCAAGACATACTCAAAAATGTCTATCCAAGATAGAGGTAAAAAAATGCATTTATTGATTCAGGTGAAATTTTGCCAGGGCTGCACCTTACAAAATGTGGAAGATCCTCTTAAAAATGACAAGTCTTCAATATATAGGAGAAGAAAAGGAGGCCCTTTGGCGCTCCTTTTTTACAAGTGGCCTATTGTGTCCTCTCATTGGGAAGAGAAAGTTGCTCAAAAAATTGATGAACTGTGCCCTTTGTCTATTTGTAGTTTGCTTTTCAAGGTCAATACACAGTTTATCTACTCATTAATGTGAAATGGAGAAACTAGTTGCATTGCTAGCTATTTGCATCCTCTAATGGTCAATTTCCAACCACTATTTCACCTATTGGAGTTACTTCTCAAATCGGTGCTTCTTCTTGCCACTTAGACTAACTGCCTATTCATTCCATGCTTGTCACTTTGTCTTTTCTCAATTTTGTCTCTTATGGCTCCTTCAGCCCTTAGGGGTGAACTTCTGGTGGGTCGCTGCATTCTGGGCTCTCATGGTTAGTGCTCCCTCATTTTGAAAACAAACAGCTATTTTATTACACTAATTTTGATGTTCACGTAGCTATCATTGGTTTGAAAACCAATGGCTAATTTGCTTTGTTAATTTTGACAGCCTCCATGACATCCTCATCCCTGTCAAAATGTCATCAGGTCCTTCACTGGCTTTCTATGGCTTTGATTTTTCCTTAGCACCTTCCCGAAGGGAAGGTGACCCTTCACCCTTTAAAAGTTCCCTTTGAATTTGGCTGAGAGACCCCTGCAAGGGTATCTACCCTTCGGGGTCCTTCGGTGGGTCCTTTATTCTTTTAGACAGTCTCCTAGGTTCCCGTGGACTTTTGTCTGTGGATAATTTCCCTAGGTCTATCTTTGGCTTGTGTATTTTTTGTGGGATTTTGTATGTGGACATTTTCTCATGGATGAAAAGTCCATAGAAATTCTCCTTGGGTCTGTCTTTGCCTTGAGCTGCACCTGAATTCCTTCAGACTTTTTATCTGAAGGAATTCCTTTAGATAAAAGTTTGAAGGGATTTGGGACTTATACAAATTTGGACTTGGACAAAATTTGAACTTACCCGGTCCTTTTCCATGAAGCACCTACCCTCTGCAAGGGTATTTGAACTTGAAGACTACCCCTCAACCAACTGGCATACCCTTGAACCAAACTGTTGAACCAAAATGGCTCAACGGTTTAATGGTTCAACCATTGTGTGCTGATGAACTAGTGAACCAAGGCCGATGAAATTCTATTTGAACCAAGCTCGTTGAACCAAACCTGTTGAACCAAAAATGGTTCAATGGTTCAACACTTGTTGAATCGAGATGTTAAACTTAAATATGGACTTTTGAACCAAAGTTCACTGAACCACTTGAAATAGGCCATGAACCAAACTCATTGAACTTGTGTAACCTAAAAATGGCTGGCATTGAATAGCAAGGGAAGAAGGAGACCAAAAATTTTGCCTGTGGGCAAAATTGGTCAACAAATTGGTGACTCCTAGGGGAAGCATACCTGCTATGCTTAGAGACTAGTTGCCTTGCAGTCTATTGGGCATGGAGTCAGATGGAAACTTGGAAAACAAGCAATAACTCTAATAAATCTAGAACCAGTCATGTAGATCTACCTCCAAGGAAATGAAAACACACACAAGACTAAGAAAACTACTACTTGTACAACAACACTTAGGAAAAATAAGAAAAAAACAAGGGAAAATATATACAAATGAAAAGAGACTCAGTGGCAATGCTTCAGATGTATCCCATTAACTAGGATACGCAGTTCTTTGCCATCCAACCTGGAGAGTTGGAATGCATTATGCTACTTGCACTAAGTAATTATGTAAGGACCACTCCATAAGGTGTCAAATTTTGCATGCTTTCCAGGCTTAGCTTGGTCTTTGTCCCATTTCAAGACAATGTCTCCTTTAGATAAATCTTTTGATGAAGATTTCTTGTCGAAGTGTCTCTTCACTTACTATTGGTGACTAGTCATAGAAGCCATAGCCTGGTCCCTTGTCTCTTGGAGCTCCATCAGCTCGCATAGCCTGACTTCCATGCTATTTCCTTCTTCTAATTGCAGTTGGTGAGCGAGGTCCAATGTTGGCAATTCAAGTGAGATGGGAAGCCTAGCTTCCCTTCCATATATGAGCGTATATGGAGAATTTTTGATTGCTCTCTTTAGAGTGATTTGATCAGCCCACAGAGCTATCTTCAGCTTGGCATGCCAAGTCCTTTGATTTTCTTCTATGGTCCTCTTTATGATCCTGATCAAATTTTTGTTGGTGGACTCAGCCAACCCATTCCACTATGGATAATAATTTGATGAAGTGCTGAGATATATACCATACCTTAGTGCCCATTCACTTGTTTTGGTTCCCAAAAAAGCCAAGACATTATCTAAGATTATGGTGGCTGAGACCCCAAATCTGGTTACCAAGTCCTCATAAAACTCTAAGACTGTGCTTTCATTTTCCTATTTTAGAGCAATAGCCTCCACCCACATTGTGAAATAGTCCATAGTAGTCAGGACCCACTTGTCTCCAGCACTGGAGGGAGGATTAATCATCCTTATGAATTCCAGGCCCCACTATATGAATGGTTGTTCCACTTGAATACGTTGTAGAGGCATGGCAGCCAACCATTGTTTTCCATCAAAAAGTGCACACTTATGGCACTTTCTTACCCAGGCATGGGTGTCCTTGAAAAGAGTAGGCTAGAAATAACCAGCTCTCATTATTCATGCTGTAGTAGCTCTAGGAGCAAAATGACCACTTGTTGGCCCATTGTGGAATTCAAATAGTACTTTATCATCCTAGTTTGGGTTAATGCAACTTAGAAGGACCTCAAAGAGATCCTTCCTAAACAATACTTCATAAATTAGGACATAAGGGAGAGACTGGAGCTTGAAGTACCTTCTTTCGATCCTATTAAGACCCTATGGGCACTCACCAATGAGAAGGAAATGCCTCAAATCCAACATCTAATCCTTTATGATAGTTGGTTCCTTTGTAGTGGTTGCATTGTGAATTAGCAAGATGTACTCCCTTTTTTGCTTGAAGTCTATAGCAAGCTTTTCGCATAGGCCTCTTCCCCTCACCAGCTTGGTGATTTTGATGTCTATGTCATACTCCATCACTTTGGTGATCCACCCTGCTTTCTTCTCATTTAGGTCTTGATTGGTCAATAAATCCTTGATGCCAAGATGTGGGACCATGAGGTGAATCTTACTATTAGACAACATATGCCTAAATTTCTTTAGGATCTGTACTACAACCAGGACTTAATTCTCTGTGTATGTGTATCTAACTTCAAAATCCTCTAACCCTTGGCTAAAAAAAGCCAGTGGTTTCTCGAGGTCATCACCATTTGCTTGGGTAAGCATGGCAGAGATCACCTCTTCATTACTGAAAGTGTAGAGGTTAAAGTCTTTGTTGAAGTCAGGGCTGATCAAAGTAGTAGCCTGAGTTATGGCCTACTTAATGGCTTCAAATCTATCTTTTCTTTGTGTTGTCCACTCAAACTCCTCACCCTTCCTCAGCATAGAGGTTAGGGGCTTGACTATCTCTATGAAATTTGGAATGAATCTTTGAATGAAGTTTATCCTGCCAAAGAAAATCTGCAGGCCTTTCTTGTGCTTTGGTAGGGACATCTCTAGGATAGAACAAACTCTCTTGGGGTCAATGGATAAGCCTTCCTTAGACATGATGTGTCCAAGTAGTTTCCCCTCATGAATAGAAAACACGTATTTCTTTGGATTAAGAGAGATGCCAAATTCCCTATACCTCTCAAAAATATACCTGAGGTGTTCTATGTGTTGGCTCACTTCCCTGGAGAATACCGTCACATCATCAAGGTATACCAGCATGTTGTTATTTATCAAGCCTCCAAAAGCCATGTCCATGGCTCGCTAAAAGGTAGCACCAGCATTAGATAGCCTGAATGGCATCTTATTGTAGGCAAACATTCCCCATTTAGTGGTGAAGGCCATTTTGTGCTGGTCACTGCCTTGCACCAGAATCTGATTATACCCTGAATAACCATCTAAGCAGGAGAAATGCTCACTGCCTATTACCTTCTAAAGGATCCACTCCATTCTTGGGAGGGGATAATGGCCTTTTAAAGAGACTTTATTAAGGTCTCTAAAGTTGACACATAGCCTGATCTCCCCATTCTTCTTTCTAACAGGAACAAGGTTGGCCAGCCAGGAGAAATGTTTTATTGGAAATATAATTCCATACTCAATCAATTTGGCTAGTTCCCTTTGCATGAGGGGCTCAATCATTAGGTTGATAGGTCTCTACTTCTATGTGACTGGCCTGGCACCTTCTTCTAATTTTATGGTATGTTGGGTGAGTCTTCAGTCGAAGCCCTTCAAGTCACTGTAATCCCATGCAAAAACATCTGTGAATTTCTGACACAACAAAATGAAAGCCCACCTTTCTTGAATCGTGTAGAATTTTCCAAGTGCAAGCAGCTTTTCCTTGAAGATCTTAACCCTTTTTTAATTCTCCTCTTTAGTTATGATGCATGCCTTGTCATATATCAATTGGTCATCTCCATTGAAGATGCTCTCAAGCATGATCAAACCTTTAGGGAGCTTATTGTTCTTTAATTGAACAATCTAGTTGCCATATTATTGCTGTAGCTTCACCTGGTTCTATGTTACAAACTTAGCTTCCTCTTGTAGGAAGAAAACTATTTGCTGGTCACTTTTGAAAACTTGCCATCTGCAATGTTATCAGGGATAGAGGGCCAAACTACCACCTTCAAGTGGTGCAAACCACAGTCTCGACTTATTTCCTTTGAAATATCAAACTGAGTGCCAATTGTTGCTAGCCTATCTGCTTGTCTATTCTGCTCCCTAGGAATGGAGGTGATATTGAAAGCAAGGAAATATTTAACCAATTCCCAGACCCTATACTTGTAATACTTCAGAAAGGAATTCTTGGATAGATTTTGGCCTTTCAGCTAATTTACAATCAGCTCGTTGTCTCCCAAAACTCACAACTCCTTGATCCCTCTTTTGCTTGCCCATTCTAGATCATGGATAAGGGACTCATATTCTACAACATTGCTTGTGCAAGATAATTGGAAATAGAAAGCTAAAAAGTACATATCCTTTAAAGGGGAGACCAACATCACCCCACCACCAGCTCCTAGCCTACTTCTGGAACCGTCAAAATATAGCTGCCATAGGCCTAGGTCCTCTTGGCTTGCCTTCATTATATTTGGTATGAAGGCACCCTCTTCATGCATGTAGTAGACTCCAAGGTCTACCTCCTCAATGAACTTGTAAGGATCATGTTTGAAGTTATCATTTCCCCACTCATCCAAGAGTAGGTCTGCAACTCCTTTAAGAGCAGAGGATGGAGATTGGTCTATTTGGGACTCTTCTAGGTTGATAATGGTGTAACTAACATTAGTTGTCTTGGGTGAGTATGGTTCTAGATGGTCCTTGTAGAGTGGCTCAGACTAAATTTTTACCTTGGTCCCATACTTGGTTCTAAAAACTAGATATGACCAATTCACTACTAGATAGCCACCTATCTTTGATGTGAAGTCCCTGGACAAGCAAATTGTGAAATAAGGAGGAACATCCGCTACCATTATATCATGGGGAATTGAGAAGGTTGGGCAAGCATGCAATGTCAAGCCTAAACCCTTCAAAATCCCAACTATTTTTGTAGGTGTCCCATCTAGCTATAAGACTCCTTTGTTCATCTCTTCATATTTTAGTCCCATCTTGTCAGCTATACACTTGGGCATCACTGAGGTACTAGCCCCGCTATCAATTATGCAGTTATGTACCAAGAAATACCCTATGGCCAAGGATACATAGAAAGGGGGAATTTTCTCTTTCTTCTTTACCTGTCTTGAAGTGGAAGGCTATCCATTCATCATCAAGATATTATCAGTGCTTGCTAGGACAGCTTGTCAATCCAGCTCATGCAATTCCTTCTTTAATACATCCTTCTATCCTTGAAGAGACAATGAATCCCATAAAGAGATGTTCATATGAAGCTTCTTTATCTGGTCCACTATATTGACCTAGGGACTACCTCCTTTCAAGCTTTCTTTAGGGCTGATTCCAACTTGAGTTGCAGGCTAAGGGGTTGAAGGTACAAATAGCTATCTAAAGTTTGGGGCCTTTGAATTAGAATGTGATGGAGAAGGTGTTGCTACTACTTGGGTGGTACCCTGGGCTTCTCCCATTGCTCTTATTTTGAATCGTGTGTTGGCTACAACACAGTCAGCCTAATTGTTTGCAATGCCCACATAATTCACTAAATAAAATTCCCCTTCTAGATGATTCATGAGGGTAGAATTCGGCTGGGCCTGATTACTATTCGTGTTAGGTTGCATTGGAGCCTCAAAAATCTAGGAATGAGTAGTTGCCTGATTGTCTGCATTCTAGGAATAACTCATCATCTCATTTGTGTAAATAGCCTATTCTTGACTATATCCCATGGTTGAACAACTTGGCTGCTCCTGTACTAGATTGTTCTGAACTGGCACCATGACTTTAGATGATGAAGGGGGCCTAGGTTGTAGTTTTGAAATGGCCTGGTCTGAGTGAGTTGACCCTGTCCTTGATTATAGTTTTGGAAAGGGGGTCTAGGGGCTTAACCATAATGTCGATATCCCTGATTCGGTCTGTTGCTTTAAGCTTGTTACCTCTTAAGAGCTATAAGTTTGTTTGACATGCTCTGCAACAGACTCTTAAATTCATGAAGTTCATTGGATGAAACAATAGCTGGTTTCTCAATGCTAGGTAGAGGGGCTATTATGGGAGCAACAGTCTAAATTGGAGGTATCATTTCTAGGAAAAGTGGCATGTGAGGCCTAGGGGCTATTTTACCAGCCTGTACTAAGCAATTTTTAGCTACTATGGCTATGTCATAAGCAGTAAGCAGTATATTCCCTCCCATGGATTGTATCATCACAGCAATATCACTATTTAAAGCCTTTAAATAGTACAAGAAAGTATAGCTAGGAGTCGGTCTTACCAAGATGGGAATTCTATCCCACGTCTTTTGAAACCATGTGTTGAAATCTTGTATATACTCGTGTGGATCTCTTTTTATGGTCATCAACTACTCAACAAGCGAGAGGCCATCGCTTTTCTCCCCAAAATGATCTATCAACTGAGTACCCAATTCATTCCAAGAATGTATTGAATTTATAGGCAAAGTTTCGTACGAGTCAAGAGCCTTGCCTTTGAGAGATAAAGCTAGCAATCTGATGATGATATTTTCCTCTGTTACATTATGAATATTGCAGAGGTTATAAATATTCCTAATATTCTTGACAACTGTAATGGGCCCTTTCCATCAAAAGAAGGCACATTTTTTAGGGTTGTTCCTAGGATTGGATCATAATGTGGGAGGTTCAAGGGGATCTGACCACGAAAAGCCAAAAAAGGTAATGCCATGGCTAGGATGGGCTATAACTGTGGCTCTACTGTGTATGCATCCCTTGCAATAGGTCTAGGAAGATGGCTTGTTGGATATGGATGGGTCATCTCAAACCTTAACATTTTGGCTGAGTTCAAAGGCAACTCAACGAATTCGGAGGGAACCCCTTTAGAAGAAGACCTTGTGGTGACTTTAGGCATAGAAAGTTAAAAAACTGGTCTTGATTTGAAAATTGAAGCTCTTACCAGTGGAGTCGCTAGATGCTAGAAAACTTGATTTACTGTGACAGGACCAACATCAATCCTGAAATCTTACTGAGTTGTAAAAACTAGGTCCCATTGGGCATGCCAAAACTATTGACGATGAAGATTGCACCCTTGGCAAGAGGCCGAGTTCCTGCCTTCTCCTCGCAACTATGGAAACTCCCCTCTCACCTGAGGGACTGGCGAAGCTAGAGGGGAGAGTCTCTAGATAAGGGCTAGCTCCCTTTGATGTATCATATTTTTTTCTAACAAGTGTAAACACATGTATATATATAGATATATAATGGGGGGATGAAAAGGGAGAAAGCTACAAGAAAACAAACTACTCTAAAGAGGTGATACACCAAAATGAAATGACCTTCTCACATCCACTCTTAAAACCAAACGAATGCATACATATGCTTCACACTTGGCAGAAGGACTAGACTACAAAAGCTTGACAGGGAGGTTTTAATGAAAACACAAAGAATAGAGGTTCACCAAAGGTGCTATGAGAGGCACACTGAAAGGTAATTTCTCTATTTTTGCACCCCAAATAGAACTCTCCTCCTGTTAACTACAGAGATGGTGCCTTGTAGACAACATATATGCTGGTGTTGAACCTGTGAAAGCATCAAGAGACAATGACTGAACACAAACAAACACTCAAGACATACTCAAAAATGTCTATCCAAGATAGAGGTAAAAAAATGCATTTATTGATTCAGGTGAAATTTTTCCAGGGCTGTGCCTTACAAAATGTGGAAGATCCTCTTTAAAATGACAAGTCTTCAATATATAGGAGAAGAAAAGGAGGCCCTTTGGCACTCCTTTTTTACAAGTGGCCTATTGCGTCCTCTCATTGGGAAGAGCAAGTCTCTCAAAACATTAATGAATTGTGCCCTTTGTCTATTTGCAGTCTACTTTTCAAGGCCAATACATAGTTTGTCTACTCATTAATGTGAAATGGAGAAACCGGTTGCACTGCTAGCTATTTGCATCCTCTAATGATCAATTCACAACCACTATTTCACCTGCTAGAGTTACTCTAAAATCGGTGCTTCTTCTTACCAATTGGACTAACTACCTATTCATTCCATGCTTGTCACTTTGTCTTTTCTCAATTTTGTCTCTTCTGGCTCCTTCACCCCTCGGGGGTGAACTTCTAGCGGGTCACTGCATTCTAGGATCTCATGGTTAGCGCTCCCTCATTTTGAAAACAAATAGATATTTTGTTGTGCTAATTTTGGCATTCACATGGCTGTCATTAGTTTGAAAACCAATGACTAATTTACTTTGTTAATTTTGATAGCCTTCGAGACATCCTCATCCCTGTCAAAATGTCATTGGGTCCTTTGCTAGCTTTTTGTGGCTTTGCTTTTTCCTTAGCACCTTCTCGAAGGGAAGGTGACCCTCCAACCTTTGAAAGTGCCCTTTGAATTTGGCTGAGAGTCCCCCGTAAGGGCATTTGCCCTTTGGGGTCCTTTATTCTTTTGGATGGTCTCCCAGGTTCTCATAGACTTTTGTCCATAGACAATTTCCCCAGGTCTATCTTTGCCTTGTGTATTTTCCATAGGCTTTTGTCCGCAGACATTTTCCTATGGAAAAAAAGTTCACAGAAATTCTCCCCAGGTTTGTCTTTGCCTTGAGCTACGCCTGAATTCCTTCAGACTTTTTGTCTGAAGGAATTCCTTCGAACAAAATTCTGAAGGGATTCGGGACTTATACAAATTTGGACTTGGACTAAATTTGAACTTACCCGATCCATTTCCATGAAGCGCCTACCCTCCACAAGGGTATTTGAACTTGAAGACTACCCCTCGACCAACTGGCATACCCTTGAACCAAATCGTTGAACCAAAATGGTTCAATGGTTCAATGGTTCAACCATTGCACACCGATGAACTAGTGAACCAAGGCCAATAAACTTCTCTTTAAACCAAGCTCATTGAACCAAACCCGTTGAACCAAACCCATTGAACCAAAAATGGTTCAATGGTTCAACACTTGTTGAATCGAGATGTTGAACTTGAAGATGGAGTTTTGAACCAAAGGTCATTGAACCACTTGAACCAAGCCATGAACCAAACTATTTGAACTTGTGCAACCTAAAAATGACTGGCATTGAATAGCAAGGGAAGAAGGAGACCAAAAAATTTGCCTATGGGCAAAATTGGTCAACAGTACCAGAGGGCCCCAAAGGATAGATGCATTATAAAAATGATGATGATAGTAGTGACATTTTTTTCTTTGCCAGATTCAAGCCATGGATCATTTCCATACCTAATGTTAGGGGTATCAATGGAGATATTACTTAGGAGGACTATATTTGGATGGTCCCTAGTGCTACTAGTCTAGATATATAGGGATCTCTAGGCCTTTTAGGAACATAGATAATATGGTACTAGAATTAGTTTCATGTTATACTACTGGGCATTTGAGTACATTTGTGTTGTGAGACCATTGGGGGTACCATGGTAGGGGTTCACTAAGATAGCCTTTCTTGTGGGTTTCATGTGATGGAGATATAATGATGCATTGATTGGTGTTGATAGAGGATCCAAAGACATTGGTTAGTTTAGGGATTATTTGGAGGGATTGGTGGTAGGTGATGTTGTATGAAGGTTGTATGTAGATTGGCCTATTTGGCCCAAGCATAGGCACCACACATTATCACTCTAGAGCTAGCATTGGATATATGTGAGATAAGATGGGGAGACTAAGATGATCTCATTTGATCTACTGTGAAAATAGTTCAGACTAGTGCAAGGTATCCCCCTTGATTTTTCATGATATAGGAGAGAGGATGAAAATTTCTCACTCCCAGAGACACAATCACAGGAGGTTATTTTGAATTTTGAGGAGCTCCTAATGAGGGTGGCCATAAATTATGTATGGATTGTTGATGGTTATGTATCATAGTTCTAGGCTAGGTATACAATAGCAAATTTTGGATGGGGTGATGGGTAGTAGCAGTCAATGGATGTGGATCCTATAGGGGTACCTACAGAGGATGATGGACTAGATAGATAGGCATTGGTAGCAGCTCAGGCCCAGATTATAGGGTTACAAGGGTAGGTGGCCATGTTATAGGCACATGTTATCACTTTATAAGGGCAATTTATGACTTTGATAGGTGAGTGCGAACAGGTGTGGGTCTCTCTAGGGTTAGTGACTCAGCAGAGAAACTCATTGAGATAGAGAGTAGGGATAGCCATAGCAGTAGTAGGAGGACCACCTGAAATAGTGTTGAGGGCATGGTATCTAGCGACTATTGAATAACTTAGATATTATGAGGTGATATTTCTATCATAGCTACCTTTATAGATGAGATATGGGGAGTATAAGTCTAGTTTAGCAAGTGGGCCATCTATAGTTACTCTAAGGAAGTGGGCTTCAATAGTGAAATAGGTAGGGTTGTCAAGGGGGCCACTACTAGATGGTAGTGTAGGTCTAGGTATAGGTGGTAATGGTGGTAATGGTTTTGGTGCCCCAAGGGCTTGATAAATGAGAGATGTGATATGTACATGATTTTTATTTTGATACCAGCCTATGTGCCAATGATGTGAGATGTATATGAGAGAGTGACTAACTGATATATTGTGACATGCATTGCCTTATTTAGGTATATAATGATTAGTGTTTGATTATGTTGATTATTTTATGACATGCATTGCCTTATTGATGTATATGATGATTAGTTTTTTATTATGTTGACTATATTATGACATGCATTGCCTTATTGATGTATATGATTATTAGTTTTTGATTATGCTGATTATATTATGTTCATGATGTTTTATGGATGACATATTGATGTATTATGTTTATTATGTAATGATGGGCATGACTGGGGATGATACACATGATTTTACATGCTTAGTATAGATTTTTTATTATGATGGATATGATTATGATTATTTATGTATATGATGATGCATTTGATTTTGATTAAGATGTGTTATTGTTATATGGTTAAGGTTAAACATTTGATAGATAGATTTTGATGATGTTGGTTATGAGTAACTAAGAAATTATGGTTAGGTAGGGTCATGATAATGTGTTAAATATATAGAATGATATTTTATTGTAGGTATGATATTGATGATGATCTAATAATGTTATAATGTTATAATGGCATGTTATAAATGATTACAATGTTATGGTTCCTAATGTTTTATTTATGGATAGGATATGTGTTTGGTTTATAGTTACCTTGTTCCTAATGAATAATGTCATGATTATGTTAATGGGAATGAAAGAACATAAATTAGGTATAAAAAACAAACTAATTGTGAGACATATGACCACATGAAATAACAAATAAATCATAAGGAAAAGGCATGATGTTTCTAGTTGGCAAGGATGTATCAATGAGAAACTATAGTTAGATTGACTTAGTGAACATAAACCTGTCAAATGCTTCACAAGAGCATGATTTGATTGAGAAAGATGGGGTCTTGATCACTTTGTATCAAGTAATTTCATAGTCCCTTGAGAAGAGGTGTGGAAGGTAAGCAGCTGATAAATAGATAGTTAAATGAGAAATGGGTGAAATGGTAGCCTGATGTGGGTTAGTTTTCCCCTTCTATAGGTGACCAAAGAACCATAATAGATAATTTCATTCATTAATATGAGATGTAGATTGATCAATGTGAGAATTATACCAATGCCATATATAGGATCCAATCATGGTGTAATGGGATAATGTGTAGATTGATCGATGTGAGAAGTCCACAAATAACACTTCTAAGACATGATTGTGGCTTACTTTCTTTAATTTTTACATAAGATTGTTCATTATTTTTTATATTTTCATAATTTTTTGAAGTTTATCAATGTAGGAAGTTTTAAATGATTATTTCATATCCATCCTTCAAGGGAGAGGTCTAAGATTGGATTTTATAGTTGTCCTTTAAAGGAGTAGTCTATTTTTAAACAACTTTTAGTTATTAGGCAATTGTCCTTCAAGGGATTAGTTTGAAATGCAAGTGATATTTTGAATTTGTGTTAGACATGGAAAAGTCTATTTAGGATTCAAAATTTGACCTTTATGGAGGCAAGGCTTGAGCACAAAAGGTTAATGTTAAATGGGGAATGTAAATTGAGAGAAAATTGACCATGTGATTCCATCTGATTAAATATGAAAAGTATCCATGAGAACTATTCCATGGGTAGATCCATAGTGCCCAAGCTTAGGATTAGGCCATAAATATTATGGATAATCACATGGATATATGTTGTAATCAATTATTCCCAAAGGAGTTAAGGATGTGAAAGGTAGGGAAAATATTGTGAACCAAGGGATGATCTTAAGTTAGATATAGAAATGAGTTTGATCCATATTTTAATAATAAAAAGGACATAAATACAAAGCATTGAGAGGATCAAGTTCTAGTTTTCTCTCAAGAGAGGATAAATGATAAGCTCCTGATCCATACTTATAGGTTATGATGTAGGGTCCAAGCCAATTAAAATCAAACTTCCCCTTTTTGATTTTCTCTATATTAGTTACATGTCATTTTTCCTTAAGGATGAGATCTCCAATGTTGAACTCTCACTCTTTCAAGTTTTTATTGTATGTAAATTTTATCCATTCTTGATAGACATGAATATGATTAAGGGATATGAGGTGATGTTCATCAAAGAGTTTAAGATGCATGAGGCATTCTTGACAATAGTCACTTTTGGAA
Source organism: Torreya grandis (assembly GCA_037957365.1). Taxonomy (NCBI): domain Eukaryota; kingdom Viridiplantae; phylum Streptophyta; class Pinopsida; order Cupressales; family Taxaceae; genus Torreya; species Torreya grandis. The sequence continues at coordinate 1,900,871 of JARHVA010002376.1, read as the reverse complement.
AGGATTTCATGTAAAGATATGTTAATGGATGGAATTTGGACTTTGAGAGGAAATATTTACTTGGATCCAAAGATGAGAGAAAGGGGCATCACCCATATAAATTCAAATTCTTGTGTGATAGGCCCATAAAGTGAAGGGGATATGCACGTGCCAATCTTAACATGAAGCACTTACTACTTTAGTGATCATATTGATGAGAGTTTTATTTGAGGATTCCACATATCTATTGGATTGAGGATGATAAGCTAAGTAAAATCTTAAATTTATGCCAAAATCATTGCAAATACCTTGGACCTTTTGGTTTTTAAAATATTTACCATTATTGATGATGATCTTATGGGAAACATTGAAGTGGTAGATGATATGGTGATTGATGAAGTCAATATTTTTTTAGATTTGGTGGATATAATTGGGATGGCCTATACCCATTTGGTGAAATATTAAATGGTGGTAATGATATATTGATGTCATTATGAAGAATAGGGTATGATTTTTGCAATAACATCAAGACCCCATTACAATAAGGGCCAATAATCAATAGATACTTGAAGATCATGAGGAGGTGCATGATGTATATTATCATGTTATTGACATTTGACACATTTATTTACATAGTTGCAACAATCCTTATTGATTTTGGGTCAATAGTAACCAAGGCAAAGGATACGCTCAGTAATAGTTAGGCTATTGAAGTGCCCCCATAGATTCTATCATACATTTTTTTAATGACATGGGAAGATTTTTAGATACATAGGCAACAAATAAGGATTCCATCGAAGCTACATTTGTAAAGGATTCACCCTAATATGGTGCAATGAGAGGTACTCTGAATAAAGGCTCTTTGGGCATTCTTTGAAAGACTGGAAGGAATGATGCCAAGGTTAAGGTAGTCAAAAGCTTGATAGTATGAAATTTCATAAGGAGACATCTCCATAATAAAAATGGTAGGGAGATTAGAACTAATATATGAGGGTGTGATAAAGTGGTGGATGGTGATGAATAGTTTAGATTTGGTAGGTTGAGATGGAATTTGGGAAGCAAGGGAGGCCATCATGTCCATGAATTTGTTGGTATATCAAGGAATGGAAAGGATAATATAATGATCAAATGATACTGAGAGTGTATCCATGAGTTATTTATACTTTAAGAGGACATCATTTCTACATTGATAAGATCTTATGACTTGGTTGATGACTAATTGGGAGTTTCCCAAGATACTAATAGTTTTATCTCCCAAAGCTAAGGCATTTTGGAGGCCTATTACTAGGGATTTGTATTCAAATATATTGGTGCATTCAAAGTTAATATTAAAATAAAGGGGAAGAGGTTCCATAATAATGGGAACGAGAATAACTCTATCACCCCCACCATTTTGGCATTTAGATCCATTGAAAAACATGATCATTTAGTAGGTGGGTTCTTCCTGAGAAAGAGTTAAATAGACTCATTTGGAAAGGTAAGAGGAAGCGGTTGATTGTCAAGTAGAGGGGTTTCAACCAATTGGTCAGTAATGACCTACCCTTTAATTTATTTTTGTAAAATGAACTCAAGATCAAATTTATTTATAAGCATGAGCCACTTAGCCATACATTGGTTTTGATATGGCTTAGAGTGAATGAAATTAAGGGGGTCAGTGTTAGTGATAACATAAGTTTTATGATTAAGAAGATAGTGACAGAGTTTGGAGGCCATAAAAACTAAGGTGAGGTAAATATTTTCAATATGGTTATACAAAGTTTCATACTTGATAAGGGTGCAATTGATGTAATAGACAACTTATTCTTTATTCTATTCATCATGATGAACAAACATTGCCCCTAGGGAATGATTAGTGGTAGATATATAGGTAAAAGGGCTATTCTTCTTTATGAGGGGTGAGGATAGGTGGAGAGAGAAGATACTCCTTGATTGAATCAAAGGCTTTTTAACATTCTTTAGTCCACTTAAAGGAGGTCTCCTTTCTTAGGAGATGGTGGAAGGGCTAGCATTTGTCAGATAGCTAGGATATAAAATGATGGATGGATTGAATTTTTCCCTATAGGCTATAGAGTTGTGTAAGGTTATTAGGAGGAGGAATCTTTAAGATTGCTCTGAATTTAGTGAGGTCTATTTTGATTCCATGTTGAGCAATGATGAAACCAATAATCTTACCTAATAAGACCCAAAAAATGCACTTTTTGGGGTTAAGCCTAACATGATAATGAATTAGGTAGTTGAAGATGATGGCAAGAACATCTAGTGATCCTTGTGATGTTTGTATTTCCTAAGGAGATAATCTAGATAGTCCTTTATGATTTTATGGATGAGATCATGAAAGATATAGGTCATGGCCCATTGATAGGTTGCTCTAGAATTCTTTAATCTAAAAGGAATAACTCTGTAATAGAAGGTTCCCCATGGGGTGATAAAAGAAGTTTTATGTTGATCTTTGGGGGTAATCAAGATCTAGTTATATCCTAAAAAACCATCCATGAGAGATAACATTTCATGACTGACTATAAGATCAACAAGTTGGTTGATTTTAGGTAGAGGAAATTCATCCTTTAGGCAAGCAAGGTTGAGGTCATAAAAAATGATATAGAGGCTAAGTCCTCATATAGGCTTAATAATAGGAACAATGTTAGAAACCCATTATGGGTAGTCAATGGGTTGGATGAATTCAATGGATAAGAGATGCTAAAGCTTTTCTTTCACTAAGAGGGCTATGTGAGGGTACATTCTATGAATCTTTTTATGAATTGGCTTTACCTTAGGTTGAGTAATAATGTTGTGGAGAGTGATAGAAGTGTCAATCCTAGGCATATCTTGATAGGACCATGCAAACACTATGCTACGATCTTGAAGGAAAGAAGGGTAGTCTTTTAGCTCAGTGGAATTTAAGGATTGGCCAATTTTGATGATACAAGGGTTATCTTAAGTACCCAAGTTGATATCAATGCTTGATTCATTTATCATGGTTTGGTTATTAAGAGGGAGGGATTTATAAATAGAATAATCCCCCATACTTAGGTAGGCAATAATGGAATTATAATCTTGATATTAGATGGTGTTGATGGTGGGAGAGTCACATTCAATCATTTTGGGATGGATAAGAGGAAATGTTTTAGTTTGGCCATCCTTTTGGTAAGTCATGGTACCTAAACTGATGGTATTAATTAAAAAAAGTGAGATGGGATGATGTTAGAGTCCTTATATTTAGAGGGAGATGGGGTTAGAGGTTCTTCATCGATGGAGGCAATGTGTTTTGGTGAGGTGGGTTCTTCTAGTAGTACAAACCTAAGGCCAAACAACTCATGAGGATTTTGAGTTTTGATTATAGGTAACTCATGAGGTCTTTGTTTATAAAGGCCAAGACCAAACCCCCTCTAACCACACTGATAAAGGTAAGCTTTGGCAAATGTTGATTTATCCAAGTAAGAAAAATTAACTGTGAATGGTCAAATGAACATGATAGTGGTAGGTGTGAGAATTGGTTGATCAAGCCCCCCATAGATGAAATTTGTTTGATTCTTGGTGAGTCTAAAAAGTAATATGGTTTCAATATTGGGATTTTAGGAAGGGTCATATTTGAGATTCTCATACTCTTACAGAGTAGGGAAAGCATCTAAGGTTAAAATTTGATATTCCCCCTAAGAGAGATGTTGAAATGTAGATTACAAAGGGTCCTCGACTAGAATTTGGGATGAAGAAATGGTTGAGCTAGTTGATGCTTCATCATTGCTATAAGTGTAAGTGTTAATGGTTTTGGTTGGTGGGGTGGTTTCATTAGAAGTTGGTTGTGAGGTAGATGAAGGAGGAATGAGAATGTCATTAGGCTGGTATGTCATATTACAAGAGGCAAATGGACTAGGATCAATTTTTATGGTAACAACTTATCCCTCATGCTTAAATTTAATATAGTAGTGTAAGGTGGAAGGGATATAATCTATAGAGTGAATCTAATTGAATTCAAGTAACACATTATATTAGATCTCACCCTCTATAACATAAAATATTTTAGGAATGCTAGAGTCCCCATATGGATATGAAGGACAACAGTCCCTAAGGTAGTGGTCATGGTATCATTGAAGGAGTGAAGGACTACTTTACTTTTAGACATGATATTTTTGAGCATCTAAATTTGGTCATATGCATGGGAGGAGATAATTTTGATGCTAGCTCCTCCATCAATAATAACCCTTTTGATGTGGGTTTGATTGATGTATGTGGAAATGAAAAGGGGAGGATCAAAGTCCTCAAGATTACAAGGTGGTATTTTAGAATCTTGAAAGGTAATAAGGGTCAAAAGTTGGAGATCTCCAACCAAGGGTGAAAGAGGATAAGGATCATCTTGTTAAACCTCAATAGATTTTAGAGCCTTGATTAGTGCTTTGTGATGGTGGGGTGAAGTGTTGATTAGTTTATAGAGGCTCATTTTCACTAGTGTTTGGTGAAGTTGTTTCAACACTAAGCACTCTAAGAATGTAGAAGGGTTGGAGGGAGAAGCTCCCAAAATGGATACTTTGGTTTTTGGTGGTTGTGAAGGTGAAGGTAGGGATGCTTGGGTTTGGTTGGTAGTTTTAGGGGTTGATGGGTAGGTCCATGGAATGGAGGCTTTGGTTTTTCCCTTATCTTTATGTTGGAATGGGACTGTCTAACCACATGAATAGTATGGATAAGGGGGTTTTTTGGGTTTGATGTTTGCTTCAATTCTTCCTTCTCATCCTTAAGTAGGAAAGGGAGTGTTGGTAAAGGTTGGGTGTATTGGGTTGATGGCAAGATTGTTAATGGGGGTAAGAAGGGTTTATCTGATAATAGATCATCCTCATTATATAGGCTATGAATAAGTACTTGGATATCTTTGTATTTCTCTATGTCATGTCCCAATGCCCTATAGTATGCACAGATCAAGTTATTATTAAACCAAAAGGGTTTAGTGTGTGAAGGGTCAAAAGGTTTGATTGGAGGTAAGATAATGGAAGAGGTTTACAACAACCTTTACAAAAATGGTTGAATAGGATTTAAGTAAATGTGTTATAGGTAATGAGTTTTTGGTTTTAGGAGTGGTAACCTTCTCAAGCATAGGTTTTAGAGTGGGAGGACTAATTTTGGTTGGGTTTTCTAGGTTACAATTAGTTTAGAGTTTGAAGACTTATATGTGGAAGACTTGGATGATGAAGGTTTAGCTATATGTGGAAAAGTAGAGGTGGATGGTTTGGTTAAAAATGATGGAAAACTATATGGTTTGATGGGTGTAGATGGAGAAAATGGGGATAGTTTCTTGGATGAAGAATAGGTAACTGGTATGATAGAAAGATGGTGTCCTAAGGTGGAAGGTAAGTGGGAAGGAGGTTGTATGGGTCTAGTTTGAGGTAGAGGTTTGGGTAACTCTACCTTCCTAGGTAGTTTAGTTAGATTTTCCTTTGGTGGACTAGATGGAGTTAAATCCAACCTTAGAGGGGGATGAGCATGATTAGGTGTGGGGAGAATCCCTAGGTTCTTGATTGTTTTGGTGAAAGAGGCATAAGGTGATTTGGTAGTTTTAGATGGGGGTGGTTTAGATGGTTCACTTAGGGTCTTAGAAGAAGTATTTGGTGAAGGGGTCATGATGGGCTTAAGGGTGGATTCAATTGAAGTTGAAGATTTAGATTTGCTTTGGTAAGGTAATCCAAGATGATGCTAAAAAGTGTATCTCTCAAACTTGGGTTGAGAAGTGAATTCTAGACTTTAGACTAGTCTATAAAAGGGCTTGTAGATGGGTTTAGTTCCTTAGTGGTTTCAAAGCTTGAGCTCATAGGTAGAGAAGAGGAAATTACTCCTTCATTATTGTCTTTGAGGGAAGATTCCAAAATTTGTGGTTGGGTAGATGAGGTAATTTCTATTTTTGGGATGGTTTCTGAAAGGAGAATGGATGGTCCTATGATAAGAGAGGTTGGTGTGGTGTCCTGAATAGGAGGGAAGGAGTTGGTTGCTTCTTTTGTTTGGGTATTCAAAGGAATAAAGGGTGGTTTTACCACTTGAATGGGTAGATTGGAATAAAATGGGTATTTAAATCAATATTTGCCTCCTTTAATGCTTCCACCAAAGGAGAGATAGTTAAAGATAAGGTGTCATCAAATGAAGAGAGAGGGGTGGTTGATTCTTGTGTTTGGGTATCTAAAAGAATAGGTGGTGAGTTCATTATTTCCACTTGGAATATTGAGGTAATGGTCTCTTCAATAATGGGCTTATTATTAATGACATTGATTTTAAGTACCTCATGAGAGTGAGATGATTTAGTTTTATGGTCATGGTGTTGGGTAGGAGTGTGATTGGGAAAAGGATTGCAAAAAATGTCAAGGGATTGATTTAGAGGTGCATTGAGATTATCAAATTCAAGTTCTCCATTATCAATCAAATTTTAGACAAAATTTTTGAAGGTATTACATCTATTAATTTCATTTACTACAACACGGTGGAAGGCACAATGGTCATTTTCATTATACCACCTAGGTACAGGGTGAGAAGAATCAAATTGTTGGGGTGGTTTAATTGGTGGAAGTTAGATAAGGTTGGCTTTGAGAAATTTATCCAAAACTAATAGATATGATTCTCCAATAGGAGAATATTGTCTTGGAGGAGCTCAATTTTGGTTTTAGTTTTTTTGCTGAGGAGGGTTTTAAGAATTGGTTTGAGGTGGTTGGCCAATATTCAGAGGTGGAGCAATTTTTAGAAAAACTGATTTTGTAGATGATTTTGCCTTGTTATTGGATTGGTTAGTAGTTTTGGTAGAGGAAAGGTCATTGGATTTAAAAATAGAATTTTTGTTCTATAATTTCAATTTCCCCTCATCAATGGCATGATTTTCAAGTTTTTATGCCATGGTGAATTCCTCATCAAAAGTTTAGAAGATTTGAACTCAAAGAGTGGGGGTGATATGTTTGGCACAACCTTACGAAATAAAGTTAGTTGATAAGTCCTCTCCATCTAGAAACAAAATCATTAATTGACTCATCATCAAATTTCTTAATGGAATAGAGGTCAGTAATATAAACCTTTTTAGATATGTTTATCAAAAAGTGTTCTAAAAATATTTGGGCCAGTTGAGAAAAAGAAAAGATGGAGTGCATGGGAAGAGCACTATATCAATCAAGGGTGGGTCTAGATAAGGACATGGGTAAGGTTCAAATAAGGAGACCATCATTGTATGCAATTAAATAGCAAGAATGATATAATTATCTCAAATGTTGTTGGGGGTCCTCCTCACCTTAAAATTTGGAGAACTTGGGTAATTCCCACTTAGAAGGATAAGCATGGATAGGGACAAATGGGTGAATGGTTATGTTACAAATTTGATCATAGGATAAAAGGTTATGAGATCTAGAGATGGATGACTCTAATTTGGTAATTTTGTCTATTAAAATCTTGATCAAGTCTGGTTAGGGTTGGGAAACTACATAATTAAGGGGCACATTCTATTGAGGTTGGGTAGTAGCTATGTTTGGATAAGTAATAGAAGGTGTTGAAGAAGCCACATATTGGTAACTAGTCACAAAAGGTTGAGATGGTGTCAAATAGGGGTTAATTGACATAAATAATTGGGTGGAAGGTTTTATGCACCTTTATGGGTTAGAGACATATTTTATAGGCTATCATGAGAACTTGTTGAGGAATGGAGGTGGGTTGAGTTAAAGGTATGGCTAAGGTGGTGGGTTAGCGTTAGGCAAATTGAGGTTGAGTGGTGACTCTAGTGCTAATGGGTGGAAATGTTTGAGGTATAGAGATCACCAAGTTTTGAAATGGGGTATTATTTGATGGGTTGTTTGAGATAAGGGGATGGGTGGAAATAGGGGTAGAAGACAATCCCATGGTAGGTAGAGTATATTTAACTAGAGTTAAAGTTGCACCTATATGTAAAGTGTGGGGTGTGGTAAGATTTGTTTTATTGGAGGTTGGAATGTTTGATTGGGTTTGGGTAGTGGTATTAGATGGAACATTGAAGGAAGAGGAGGCTTGGGTCAACAAGGGTTGGGTTGAGGTAACACCCACCATAAGATTGGGAATAATAACATAAGGATGATCCATAAGAACTTAAGCAATAGGGGTACATTTGGGTAAGTTGTTAAGGTAGTGTTGAAGAGCAACTGGTTTATTGTCAAGAAAGGTAGTGAAATATACATCACCTTCAAAAACAAATAGGATTCTGGTAGGAGGGTGAGAAAAATGAGGTTAACTCTCATCATTATAATTATATTCCATGGAGGAGGATGAAGAAGGTGGTGATTGATCAGTTTGGTTTCTCAACTATTGTCTAGTAAAGACCATGTGAGAAAATAAGAAATAATATAGAAAAACTCACACCTCAAATAAAGAGCAATTGAAAGAAAATAATTCAAGGTAAATAATGCATACAAAATAGGTGCATTAAATCCTAGAATTCTTTTTAGATCACTTTTGGCTTATGCCTTAGAAAGTGTGAAGAGGGAATTTGGCTTGTAGATTGGGTACTAAAGAGGAAATCTAATGTTGGTTTCAGGTTGTTTAGGTGCTCAAGAGGAAAATCTATGTTGAATTTTAGTACATGGCTTGGTATTGGGGCCTACCCACTCACTTCATAGTCCCATAGTGGTAAGAGTGTCAGGTGTTTAGCCAAAATATACTAAGTTCAAAGTTTATACTCAACCAGAGAGCTAAGTTGGTTCTCCCTTTAGTGGTGAAATCCAAGTAGGATAGTTGGGAGGGAGTAAGGTTGCTGCTAGGTGATGTAATTCTAGTTGGGCCTTATCTCAGGTATGTTTTGATGTGTTAATTATTTTATGGTTTGGCTTAGTGTGTGATAAGAAGTGTGAAAACTATGATCAATTACTTTACCTTCTAAGTTACTAGATGAACTAAGACAAGCAGGCAATCAATATATGCAAAAGGTTTATTTTAAGTCCAAAAAGAATTTTTTATATTTCATTTAATGAGCAAAAAATAAGGAAGAAAAAGGGAACTAGGTCCCACTAGGTGTGATAAAATGTTTTAGTTAATTTCTATTCATTTCTTCATTTAGAAGTAAAGTAATGAAACTAGTAATAGGGTGTGTAGAAAAATACCTAGTAAAATGTGCACGTGAATCTAGACAATAGTGAGAAATCCTCTTTAGCTAGGAAGGAATAACCTGTAGATAATAAAAACACTCAAAAATGGGTTTATTAGATAGATGGTTGAGTGGACTACCTAGTTTGATCTAGATTCAAGAAATGTAATGCTTACTAGGGGCTATCAATCCACTATTATAAAAATTAAGTTGATAAAATGAAAATAAAGGATACTTGCATTCAATGATATGAAAGTAAATACATGCAAAAAGGAGAGATTAAATTATTGTTTCAAGAAAACAACTAAAAGTAGCAAAAGTGGGTTAATAATTATGCTAAAATGGTCAGGGTCTACTTCAAAAAATTAGAAAGGTTACTATTATCAAGAACAAACAAAGAAAAGTGGGTTTGGTTAAGGGAAAGGGGCTCAAAATAGATTTCTAGATTTTTTGTCATAGTGACTGGTAGAATTCAAGTTAATTGGCTACGGTTGGTGTAATCAGAGATGGTTGGGTAATCGATGATGTTTGAGGTAACCATCGGTGGTTGGGCTAGCTGTCAGTGGTTTCTTGTGTGTTCTGGGAGGATATTGAAGAGGATTTGTAGAATGATGAATAAGCAAGTGAGGATTTTGATATAGGCCTATAGGAGGGATAATAATATGTTATGAGGTTTGGTTGGGGTAGGGATGTTAGAAATGAGAAGAATCAATGAAAACAAGAACAAGATACTTATAACTTGACGATGGAGGGCTGAGGCAATTTGGTTAGAGTGGTAGTACTTCACCCTTTGAAAGTGATGCAGATAGAGGTTTAGGTCTCTAGTGCTACTATTTGCTTACTAAAGGGATTTTGGATATCTACATAAGAAAACATAATAGCTTTGACATGAATTCATTTGTGCATTGTCCTCTCTTTTTTCACTTCATCCTCTCCTTTTTATAGGATGAAGTTACTAAATGAGTAGGGGGAAGTTGCTAATTAAGTAAAGGAAGAAGATGTTATTTAAGATGATTTAAAGTTTTTTAGCATCAAAATAAAGAAGTTGTTAAATCATGCCATGATTATCTTATACATAGCTAGAAGTGGATTTAAAGTAAGATGAGAAACTTGACCAGCACCGATTAAGGGCTGCCTAAGGAAAAATAGGTTAAAATTATTTTAAAATAAGGTGGATTAAAAAGGTCAAGTTAGAAAATTAATCCAATTCCAATTTTTTATGTGTATTTCAATTATGCCTACAATATGTAGGGGTTCAAGGCATTGGTTCAACATAAAAAATTGGCCAAGGTGTAGTTTTCAAATGTCTACAATATGAAAGGGATTCTTGAGCTTACTTTAAATTATGTGGCCAAGACACCTTTTCTAACTGACTAATGAACACTCATGCAAAGCATTTGAAGGGCTTATGTTCATTAAGTCAATCTAACTTCAGTTTTGTTTTAGTCCATGTCAATGAATAGCATCATGCCCTCTTCTTACCCTATCATGACTAGTTGGTGTTTTCATGATGATTATTATCGCTTGATAGGATTCTTTAGTTTCTCATCTAGTGTTGTTACTTAAAATAACTCATGTGTTTTAACCTCCAAACTAACAACCAAGCATAACCATAATAAAATCATAACATTCATGATTATTTAAGTAATCAACCATTTCCCACTACATGTCTAAAGCCTACAATAATGCAATATACACACATTAAGATTTAGCATGTCATAGAGCATAACCATGTATCAAACACCATCTCATGCCTAATTAAGCCTATATCAATGGCTAACATCCATAACATAAATAATAAACACCAACAACATATCAAACATCACATCATAGGCATTAAACATCAACATCAAACCATAAATCATACATCATGAGCATAAACATAAGTAAAGATCACATATATATAAACTTGTAAGTCAAATAACCATAGAATAACTATGTGTACATGTAGATAGAAAGACCCTCTCTTAAAAATTTACATCTCATTACATCAGCTCATAGGTCAGAATCAAAATTATATACAAAAGTCACATATCTAGCTTTGTATATGCCCTAGGGGCACCATTGCCTCCTAGAGCACTACTATATCTTGATTCACAACCACTATTGTGTCTATCAATCCCCAGCTATCCCTATCTGACTAGATACAAACACTACCCACTACCCTAGTGTCACTAAACTAGCTCTAACCACCAATTTGGCCATGTACTTGCCCGATTAGAGCTCATTTGGATATTGTGCTAGAACAATAACCTCATAGTATCATATCTCCTCCACGATAGCTAGGTATCATGTTGTAGGAGGTAAATCTAGGTGGTACTGCCTATCCTACTACTCTTCCTCTCTACCTCAAATAGTCCCTCTCTTAAGTCACCAAGCCTAAAGAGGTCCTAACCTGATCCCTCTCACCTATTATAGTAGAAATTTAACCCTAAAAGGTCACAACTTGACGATGTAATGTGACAATCTAGCCCTAAAACATGGCCACATGTCCTTATATTACCTATACCTATCCCTATGCAGTGGATAATACCACCCCTACCTATCCATCATTGTTAGATGGATCCATAGCCATCAAACTCACACATATATCATCTCTACCAATGTCTACAACTATGTATATGGGCTAGTACCATGATATGTACCCATCTACAAACCTAGCATCATCAATTAGATCCCTAATTAGTGGTTCCTCATATGCACCATCTAGAAATGTAGGAACAAGTTGTGGCACTGATAATAGAATCTCTGAATCCTCTATCCTATACCTAGGGAATGGGCTTGAGATACCCTCTACTAGGTCAAACTATCAACATACCCTATCAAATTTAATTAGCTTCACCTCTCCATCTAAAATACCAAGTATCTATCTATATCTCTATAGTGAGAGTGTCTATCTCTTATAACCTGGCCATACTATAAATTGGATGTATGGCCTCTAAGTAATGTTTCCTATAACAAGTTCCCCTAGTGCACCCCTAAACCACTCCATATTGTGAGCACCACCTTCTACATCTGATGCAAAAAAATCACCCATCCATCACATAAATCCAATGGGTAACTTTATCTATGTGTACCCTACCCATGACAATCCCATTAGTCTCAACACTCAAATATGCTCATAAGCCCAACAATACAAGACTAGGCTGACACTAATGTCATATCTCTTATGGCATCTAAACACCCATAGCTCCTTGTATTTATATATAAGTAAGATAGGAACCCAACCAAATACCATCTGACCTATTAGTAGCTCCACCAAAACCCCTAATAAAAAGTAGGGAAATCTCTTATTGATCGAGTCAAGAAGCCCAAAGCAAGTCATAGTAATCATAAGCATGGTCATAAGTCTCCTCTCAATTGAATTCATTTTATATAATTTTGTATACCTAAACCCCCCTACATGCCATCTGACCTGATCACTCTCATCTCCATAGCTCAATGTGATCATCTCACTCCTCATGCTCGATATGATATATTTGGTCACCACACAGTGGAAGTTGAGTGATCCTGTGCACATCCTCAAGAAGAATGGTCATCTCACCAGTCAAAAGTAGGAAGGTGTTTATAGTGGGATCCTATCTCTTGATGAATGTTATGACCATAGATGCATCTTGGGGCACATGTTGGTAGTGCCTCATAGCTCCCAACCCCACCTCATCCATATGGGCCTAGTCAACTAGGGTCATCCCCTACTAAATAGTTTCAAAGATCTTAGGGACTCAATCCCTCATCTAGATCTACTCTTATGCTTATAAAATCAAGGTCATCACATGTTAGCATTGTTTTTTTCCAAATTGACATCTTTACCAAGCTACACTAAACTAAATTAACTTATCCTAACCTAACATGCACTCCTTGCCTACACCACCTTACCTCTCACAACCCTCACCTACCAAAAGTTTTGATACCTACCTTAGCCTATCCGACCAATACCTAACAAGCACCAAACCTCTTTCTTGATACCTACCCTATCTTATCCAACCAATACCTCACTACCTTCTCCAACTAATGCCTATCCCAACTCAAGCATTTTCAACCATCATATCCTAGCTTATACTTGGCACTTTAACCCTTTGTCAACGCATCATTCCTACTTGACAATTGCACTAGCCTAACCTAAACTTTTCATTTTCTTTACCCCACACCCCTTCAAGCATTTCAAACACTTGGCCTATAATATTATTCCTCTTAAGCCATCTACCTCATGCCTAATAAATTGCTTTTTACAATGTAAGGCTTACCAAAGCTAATATTCTATTTTCCTTAACCATTAAAATATTATCAAGAACCCCTTTTTAACCTTCATCAACTACTGATGGTCATGATGA